>JAIEZT010001293.1:0-275000 GCA_019594935.1 Periophthalmus modestus | reverse complement strand
GTAAAAGTACGACCTCATCTGAGACGCTCAAGGTCTCCACATCCTTCAGAAAATGAAACCTGTCAGCACCAGAGACAGGAAAAACGAGAGAGACCGGGTTTAGACCGGGTTTAGACCGGGTTTAGACCGGGTTTAGACCGGGTTTAGACCGGGTTTAGACCGGGTCTAGTCCGGGTCTAGTCCTGGTTTAGTCCTGGTTCAGTCCATGGTTCAGTCCAGGTTCAGTCCAGGTTCAGTCCAGGTTCAGTCCAGGTTCAGTCCTGGTTGAGTCCTGGTTGAGTCCTGGTTGAGACCTGGTTGAGTCCTGGTTGAGTCCTGGTTTAGTCCTGGTTTAGTCCTGGTTTAGTCCTGGTTCAGTCCAGGTTAGTCCAGGTGGTTCAGTCCTGGTTTAGTCCTGGTTGAGACCTGGTTGAGACTTGGTTGAGACCTGGTTTAGTCCTGGTTCAGTCCTGGTTCAGTCCTGGTTCAGTCCTTCTTATTTCTTACATTCCCAGTATCTTGTCCAGTCTTTTTATCCTTGTAGTGGTCAGTTTTAAACAAATGAAGCTAGTCAATGCTAACAGCGGCTAATCCACAACCAGGGACCATATTTGGAAATCCGCTTAGGTAAGAGCCAATCAGGAGCGAGGTTGTTGAAGGTGCATGTCCCTCCTCCATCGTACCACTGTCTTACACAGTATCTACACATGGACAGAACCTGTGAGCTGTGGAGGGCGTGTTTCTGCCCATCGTCTCTGGTTACAATTCACTTTCTATTGACAAACTATCGCTCCTCTCTCTGTAACCGCAGCTGTCAGAGTCGTATTAACCGTCTACATGCTAGCAGGTTAGCATGTCCATTTCTATAAACTCGATGGTTTCTCAGCACATTTCAGTTAAAGTTCCCCGAGTGATTTTTAAATGAACCCGCTGCTGTTCAGAGAAAGATTGAAGCTGTAAAATAAAGAGTTTATGTGGCGTCTCTTTGGGCCGGATCAGGAGCGGCGACTTAACGTCTCCCCCAGGGCCATTTTCAATTACACATGTAATTTATAAACTGGTTCTAATAACGAGGAGGTCATGGGTGCGATGATTCCCGAGCCGTGGAGCCCGTCTGAGGCTCTGCTTCAGTTTTCATTCTGATTATGGATCATTTATAGCCTCCAGACTCATATCGGTCTGTACTTTTCCACAGAGGGTCAGTCTGGTCCTCACTCTATCGCAGCTCGAACCAGAACCAAACACGACCATCCAATCAGATCAGTTTATTTCAGTGACTCATGTGAATGGAAGCAGCTCATTGGTCGCTCATCATTCACAAACAAAACCACACTCCTCTGTCACCGACTCTGCACAAATCCTCCGTGTTTTTCAGTCGTTGTGACGTCTTCGTCCTTTCTCACGAGCAGACATATTTGTTTTAAAACAGACGGACCGTGCTTGTCCCTGATTGGCTCATCCACCTGTCAATCAAAAAAATTAAACTCAAAATACTCAAAAAAAAATGAAAAAAAAAAAAAAAAAAAAAAAAAATGAAAAAAATAAAAAATAAACTCAAAATAAATAAATAAACTCAATATAACAAAAATTAAAACAAATAAAAGTCAACTTAAAAAAAAAAAAAAAAAAAAAATGCGAGAAAAAAAAAAGAAAAAAAAGAAAAAAATTAACTCCAACAAAAAATAACTACATTAAAAATTAAAAATAAATACAAAACAAATAAAAAAATAATAAAATAAAAACCCCAGGATCATGTAGAGGGTTAATACGAACATTTAAGACCAAAATGACAAGTCTGACAGCAGCAGGGACAGAGAGAGACACAGTTTTTACACAGAAAGTGACCTGGAGCAGCATGTTGGCTCTGTCCATTTATACACTGACCTCTTTCAGCCCTGCCTTTGTTTTTCTGTAAATGTGACTGAACCTCTGTCTTTGTAGTAGCTCTTCTGGTTAAGTGGAAATCCTGTTCCTTTCCATGACAAATTTGGGAAAAGTTTCGCCGCTAAAATATTAAATAAAGTCATTCGGTTTGTGTCAAAGGTTCGATGTTTCTGCGTAACAACAAATCGACGCTGCAGCGATTCTCTGGGAACGTTTAAACCGGCTCTGAACTCCAGATAGAGATTATTTACTGTCAAGATCTGCAGCTCCAAACAAAATAATACGACTCAAAAGACGATGGCTGCGCCCACGGGAACTTCTGGAGCTCAGAGCGGTACTTTGAGGTTTGTTTTTTTTTTATTTATTTATTTATTTTTTTACTTATTTTGAGTTAGTTTTTTTTTTAGGTGGGCAGGCAGGGGCGTTACCTTCAACAACCTTTCTCCTGATTGGCTCTTTGGTTGCTGTGACACTTAAATTAGCCGCTTTAACTTTAGCCTCGATGTTCTGGTGACTTCTCCAGTCTGTGGTTCTGGATTAAGATCATTTGCATTTGTAAAGTGGATTTTTATCACCTTTGTCGTGAGAATCCTGCTCTCATCAGTCGTCCTCCTCCTCCTCCGTCCTCCTCCTCCTCCTCCTCCTCCTCCTCACTGTCCGTGGCCTGTGTTCACATTTACATTGGAGAGTGGCTCGTACATAAACAGGACGATGATGGATGGCGCTGCTCTGTTTGCCTCGTGGTTCTTGCTCGTCTTGTAATTGTGATGTGTTTTCGTACAGTTCTGCGGTCGAGGCTTTGTAAACTCCGTCCTCTGGTTTGTAATGTTTGTGTTTGTGAAAGTTCTGCTCCAGATCCCACGCTCCGTCTCCGAGTCCCGACGAGGAGCTCCACACCGGCCGGAATCACCTCTACTGCAGAAATAAACCACCTGAGCTGAGGAGGTGCAGAAACTGGACCAGGATCGGACATGTCCCACTGCAAAAGAGACACAAGGACGGGACACATGCTCCAGAGACACTGAAGGACACGTGCACCAGAGACACTGAAGGACACGTGCACCAGAGACACTGAAGGACACGTGCACCAGAGACACCGAAGGACACGTGCACCAGAGACACTGAAGGACACACGCACCAGAGACACTGAAGGACACGTGCACCAGAGACACTGAAGGACACGTGCTCCAGAGACACTGAAGGACACGTGCACCAGAGACACTGAAGGACACACGCTCCAGAGACACTGAAGGACACGTGCACCAGAGACACCGAAGGACACGTGCACCAGAGACACCGAAGGACACGTGCACCAGAGACACTGAAGGACACGTGCACCAGAGACACCGAAGGACACGTGCACCAGAGACACCGAAGGACACGTGCACCAGAGACACTGAAGGACACGTCCACCAGACACTGAAGGACACGTGCTCCAGAGACACTGAAGGACACGTGCACCAGAGACACCCGAAGGACACGTGCACCAGAGACACTGAAGGACACGTGCACCAGAGACACTGAAGGACACGTGCACCAGAGACACTGAAGGACACGTGCACCAGAGACACCGAAGGACACGTGCTCTCCAGAGACACTGAAGGACACACGTGCTCCAGAGACACTGAAGGACACGTGCGCCAGAGACACCGAAGGACACGTGCACCAGAGACACTGAAGGACACGTGCACCCAGAGACACTGAAGGACAAAGGCTTAGAGACCAAAAGGACAAAGGCTCCAGGACTACACTGAAGGACACGTGCGCCAGGACTAAACCAAGGACACGTAAACCAGGACACTGAAGGACTAGTGTGAACGCTGAAGACATATGTCCAGAGGGAGGTGAAAGTCTTGCCCGTGACACTGAGGACAAAGGTTTGAACTGCAGACTCTCTGGTGACAAAGACAGGACTAAACCCGGACTAAACCGGGACTAAACAGGACTAGTGTAATTACTAAAGCCTCAGGACATAGACCACAAAGAGGAGACGCAAACAGAGACATCCAGGGAGGTGAGGAGGAGCTGACATAGGAGAGGAGAGGAGAAGAGTCTTGCCCGTGGACACAGAGCAGAGCTGAGAAAGAGGAGCAGAGGAGACGGTGACAGATCCGGTCGTGTCGTGTGAGGAGGACAGGGAGAGAGGAGAGGAGAGGAGAAGAGCCTCAGAGAGGAGAGGAGGAGAGGATGGAGAGGAGACGGAGACGCAAACAGAGACATCCAGGGAGGTGAGGAGGAGAGGGAGAGAGGAGAGGAGAGGAGAAGAGAGAGGAGAGAGGAGAGGAGGAGAGGAGAGAAGAGAGGAGGAGAGGAGAAGAGAGGAGACGCAAACAGAGACATCCAGGGAGGTGAGGAGGAGGGAGAGGGAGAGGAGAAGAGAGGAGGAGAGGAGAGGAGAGGAGAAGAGAGGAGGAGAGGAGAGGAGAGAAGAGATGCAAACAGAGACATCGAGGGAGGTGAAGAGGAGAGGGAGAGAGAGAGGAGAGGAGAAGAGAGGAGGAGAGGAGGAGAGAAGAGGAGGAGAGAAGAAGAGAGGAGGAGAGGAGGAGGAAACAAAGACATCAGGGGAGGTAGAGGAGGAGAGGAGAGAGGAGAAAGAGGAGGAGAGGAGAGGGAAACAAAGTGTAGCATGTATGATGCCACAATATGAAAATAAGATACCATAATGTAGTGTGTCGTAGTTATAATAGTGTCAGTGTCAGGAGATCTGTGTTTGACTCGGAGGAAAATGAGGAGCTTAATGAAAGACAGACGAGGTGTTAAAGTGTCAGTTGTGATGTTATTTATAGTGATTGACAAACAATATTTACAATATGTACAAAAGTTTGTGCACTTGTTTACTTCACTATGTTAATGAAAGAGTCCAACACATTTAGAAAGAAGTTTGAGACACATGAGAAGCAGTCGCAGAAGTCCATAGTTCACGCGACACAGTTCTTCAGAGTTACAAAATGTTTCACAAAAAGTCACAAGATTTGGTAAATCCAGCGATTGGTTATTACAAAGTTCATTTGAGGTTCAAAGTTCAGGAAAAACAAAAATCTAATCCAAGGAGGCAGTGAGTGTGCGAGAGTGAGTGAGTGTGTGTGTGGGGAGCGGCTGCAGCGCCTCCTACTGCACCGGCGGACGTGTTGCTCTCCAGGCTGTGAGTCTGGGCTCGAGGTCTTTCAGCTCACATCCAGATCTGGAACCTGCCCTGTGTAAAGCAGGACCAGCAATGAATAAAACAATATGTGCAGGGAGGGCACTAAATCATCATAAATATTGTTCATAACATCATCACTTTTTGTCATAATAATAAATCATCATGTAATAATTATAATATCACAGTCATGTTGCAATTAAATAACAATCATGAATAAATATCATCGAGAGTACTCACATCAAAGAAAAGTCACTATTTATCAAAGTGTATCTTTAACTTTAAATAGTTTAAACAGCAAATATCATTTCATTGTCAGTGTTTCCTTGGCAAAACATGAATAAATATACTGTATAAGTCATTTTCAATTCAATACAAAACGTACAGAATATATATAGCACCTTAAGTTGTTATTTCATTCAGAAGAATCACTGCAGCTCCAGGTCCATTTATACAATATAAAGAGCGCTAGCATTAGCATGTTAGCTCCGAACAATGAACAGATTAGAACTCACCAGTTCCTCTAAATACAACCGACACAGCCCCACGTCCCGCAGCAAGAGGCATCTATAAAGATCGTCAGAACAGTTACTCTGGAGAACTTTTATAATGTGAATAAGTGACTTTATGAGGGGAAAATGTCCACCTGCAGCAGCTCAGACACACCCACAACAACACGAGACCAGCGGCGGCGGCCATGATGGAAATAACGAAATCATGAAATCTCGCGATATTTAGAACCGTGGGACACAGAATAAAGCAGAAACGGAGCAAAAGCAGAAAAATAACTGGGTCACAAAAGACATCAGGGGAGGTAGAGGAGGAGAGGAGGAGGAGGAGGAGAGGAGAGGAGGAGAGAAGAAGAGAGGAGGAGAGAAGAAGAGAGGTGAGGAGAGGAGAGGAGAGGAGGAGAGGAGAGAGGAGAGAAGAAGAGAAGAAGAGAGGAGGAGAGGAGGAGAGAGGAGGAGAGGAGAGGAGGAGAGAAGAAGAGAGGAGGAGAGAAGAGGAGGAGAGGAGGCGAGGAGAGGAGAGAGGAGAGGAGGAGAGGAGAAAGAGAGGAGGAGAGGAGATGCAAACAGAGACATCGAGGGAGGTCAAGAGGAGAGGAGAAGGAAACAGAGACATCAGGGGAGGTAGAGGAGAAGAGGAGGAGAGGAGATGCAAACAGAGACATCGAGGGAGGTAAAGAGGAGAGGAGAGAGGAGAGAAGAGGATAGAGAGGAGGAGGAGGAGGAGAGAAGCAAACAGAGACATCTGGAATAGAGAGAGGTCAAGAGGAGAGAAGAGGAAAAGGAAACAGAGACATCGAGGGAGGTAAGGAGGAGAGGAGAGGAGGAGAGAGGAAGGTAGAGGACAAGAGGAGGAGGAGAGAGGGAGGAGAGGAGAAGTAAACAGAGACATCAAGGGAGGTAAAGAGGAGGAAGAAGGAGAAGAGAGGAAGGTAGAGGAGGAGGAGAGAAGAGTGTAAAAAAAGACTACATGTGGAAGATGTTTTGAGACAGAGGAAAAAGTGTGAGACCCAGAATGATCCAGAAAAAGTTTTATGTATTTAACACTGAGTCACTTTTATTTAACACTGAGTCACATTTTTTTAACACTGAGAGTCACATTGTTTTTCCTAGTATTACTGGTTTTCTTTATACCTGGTGTTTAAATGTGATGTTCAGTCTTGCTCCTCCAGCTGCTTCTTCTATGTTTTTATTTCTTTATCTTCTTCTTTTTTCTTTTTTTTCTCTTCTTCTTCTTCTTCTTCTTCTCTTCTTCTTCTTCTATGTTTTTCTTTCTTCTTCGTGTTTCCCTGGTGTAAACTCGGGGTTTGACTCTCGTCTCGTCCCTTTTCAGTTTTGAGAATCGTTCAGTCGTCTGTTGTTGTCCTTATGTTAAAGTGTCGTCTTCTAATTATTTCTGCTCATGTTCAAGTCTGTGGTTTTGTTTCTTCAGATTTAAGATCATATTTAGCTGTTTTCATTTATCTCTGTGGGCGAGTGCGAGTCACATGTCTATTTATATACTGACCTTATTCAGCCCCGCCCACTTACATTTACTAAACCGCTCTGTTCAATGTTCAACTTTGGGAAAAGTTTCTGTGCTAAAATATTACATAAAGTCGGTCGGTTTGTGTCAAATGTTGGATGTTTTTGCTCAACAACACGTCCACACTGCATCGACAAAGCTCTAGGAGGCTTTAAAACGGCTCTGAAGTCAGAACGTTCAATAGAAAATGAACCGGAGCCAGAGTCGCTGCAGTTGGAGGCACGCCCACGGTCACTTCCTGTTTGGGACGCAGCGCTAGCGGATTAGCTACGTTCAGAGATACACCCGGCCCTGTGAAATGAAGCTGTCAGCTCTTTGTCTCTGTCCTCGTCCTTGTCCTCGTCCTCGTCCTCTGTACCATCGACCACACTCACACACGTGTCCACAAGAGATTTTATTGATTTGACATGAACAGCACATATGAAACACACACGTGAACATGAACATGAACATGAACATGAACATGAACATGAACATGCTCCTCATCGTGTTACAGATCATTTCCGCTGTGAGAGAAAAGATTTGGTCTAAAATAAACTTTGGTCCAACAATTTTAGTTCAAACGAGGCACTGAACATCCAGAGGCCAGGAAATGTACAATGTATGAATGACACTGAAACCACTGAGCCACGCCCACTGTGCCACGCCCACTGAGCCACGCCCACTGAGCCACGCCCACTGAGCCACGCCCCCTCTGACATCCGCACTTCCTTCTCCAGTTTTATTTTCTGATTTTTAGATGAATATTGTGATTTGAAATATGTAAATTATACCAGAATAATCCACAGACATGAGAACCATAGAGACTCAAGCTCAACAGGGCTGATTTAAAAGCTGCACTGCGTAACTTTTCTGGTGGAGATTGTCCCACTAGCTCATCTCCATGGAGATGTTCTTGCATTGCCTGATTGGCAGATCTGTGGACATCTTTACGTTACTCTAGTAGTTTACTCAAATACTTTTTTACTCTTAAGTGTTTTCTTGGACCACCACGACTTGTACTTCTACAGCGTGGCCCAAAAGTCACTGACAGTTTAAAAAAATCTTTTGTTTCTAAATATTTGTCTTTTATTTTTTCAGAGCATTTAGAACGACTCTTCCCACATTAATCTGAGCAAATCCAGCACCGAGGAACAAACCCTCATTGTACAGTGGGACTTTGAGTCACATGGGTCAAATTCAGAACCGTCGACATTTTAATACCAGAGATGCCCCAAGAGTAAATGCCATTAAAGGAATAAGTGTTTTTCACAGACAGGGGGCAGTATGTGATCTCCACAGACCTGACTCGTCCTGATTTCTTCCTGTGGGTCTATCTTAAAGAAAAGGTGTTTGTGAATAAACCTCAGACAATAAACCACTTCAAACGTGACATCAGGATCAAATAAGAGACATAAGCCGGAAATGATTTAAATGTGATGTAAAGTGAGTTGGATCAGGCTGTTCAGAGTGAAACCGACATTTTTACTTCCTCTAGTTTAAGTCGTGATAAGTTCAAGTGTAAGTGAACAATTATAACCGTTTATATTGACAAAAATCTCAGAAGGTTCAGTTTATCTACTGCTAAAATTTGGTGAGTAAAACTTAAGAATTAAAGGAGCTACTGAAGATTTAAAAGTGTCAGTGACTTTTGGGCCACACTGTACTTGAGTAATATTATTTTACGTGACGTTACTCTTACTCGAGTACAGTTTATGGCTGTTCCTCCTCTGCTCATGACAAGAGTTAGTAATATATAAAATGAAAATTATTTGTTGGAGTTTGTCTGTTTAGACCATAGACTGTTTATATAAATGGACATAGCTAACCTGCTAGCGCCGCCGCGTTACAAACAGGAAGTGAGCATGGGCTTCTCTGGCTCCAATTCACTTTACATTGAAAAACTGTTGCTCTGTCAGACTCGTCATTTTGGTCTTAAATGTTTGTGTTAACCCTCTACACGATCCTAGGATCATTTCTTTTTTGTTGTTTTGAGTTTGTTTTTTTGTTTATTTTTGTTTTTATATTTTTTTTCTTTAGTTATTTTGAGTTGGAGTTTGTTTGTTTTTTTTGTTTTTTTTTTATTATTATTAATTTTTTTTGTTAGTTTGAGTTGATTTTTTTTTTTTCCATTTTGTTTTTGTTTTTTTAGTTATTTTGAGTTTTTTTTTTTTGGTTTTTTTTTGGGGTTTTTTTGTTATTTTGAGTTTTTTTGTTTGTTTTTTTTTGTTATGTTGAGTTTATTTATATTATATTATAGTTTATATTATATTTATTTTTTTATTATGAGATTTTCTTTCTTATTTTTTGAATTATTTTGAGGTTGTTTTTTTTGTTTTTTGTTTTGGTATTTTGATGGTATTTGGTATTGGTATTTTTTTTTTTTTTAACTTTATTTTTTGTCTGTAAATCAACATATGAACATTAATAACAGACACATCAGGTCCTTCTTTCCCCGACATCGCTCCTGTTAGCGTTAGCAACAGGTTTGATTGACAGCGTTGCTAAGCGTCCGCTCCCTGTTAAACCAGTGGTGCGAGTGGGAAGGGGCGTTACCTTCAACATCCTCGCTCCTGATTGGCTCTTTGGTTGCTATGATATTCGCGGTGTCTAAATTAGCCGCTATAACCGTTAGCATCGACGAGCTTCATTTGGAGCTGTGACGTCACTTCTTTAAACAGTCTGTCGTCTAGACTCAACAAAATCATCGTTTATAACTATTTTACTTCACAAACTTGAGCCTTTAAAGTTTCCTGATCAGATGAAACAAAACGCCAAAGGACTTAAGATAATTATAAAAACGACTTTTGACCAAAACGGCGACACAGACAGAGCGGAGAACATTAAACCGACGAACACATTAAACCGGAGAAGTCTTCAGGGCAAAAGCGTCTCCAAAGAACGATGTAATTAACACGAGGCAAACACAGGCGTTTCCACGGAGATCTGTGTAATTACACCTCCCTTTAACGAACCCGCACTGCCTTCTGGGTAATCTCTCTGATAAAGATAAATATGTTTGAAGTTTTGGGTCAAATATGGCTCCTCGGTTCAGTGGTTTGGAATTAAACTAATTAAACCACAATATTTCTACTTTTTGTGGGTTTTTTAAATTCGTTTGGTTTGGAAACGTGGAAAGAAAAATATGTTGTTGTTTTTGTGCTGCAATTACATGTGTTACGCCCCCTGCTGGTAAAACAGTGGATCATGGACATGGAAAATAATTATCAGAATGTTTGTCTTTTTGTTGTAAACTAAACGCTGCTCAGGTGTTTATCCTGGTCTAAATATCCCTCTACAACCGTCACGTGTTTTATTTCCAGTTGTTAAATCTGTGCTGCTACATTTGTTTTTTCATCGGGCAGAGATGTGGACAGCTCCTGTTCACACCTGTGTGAAGGACCCCGCCCTCCAGGTGCATTCTGGGAGACTGAGGCAGCAGAGGGACATCTGAATGAGACTAAGAGACTTTAGTTTGTGAAGTTAAGTTTGTCTGAAGTAACAGGACAAAGCCTGAAGAGCCCAGAGCAAGATCGATTTAGGGGAAAGACGTTTCAGAGGGACTCGAAATATGTCCCACTTTACACCGCAAGAGGAACGGAGGGACGGAGGAACGGAGGAACGGAGGGACGGAGGGACGGAGGGACGGAGGGACGGAGGACACGTGAGTCTGTTTATCACACTGTTTGTTTGTGGCTCGTTTTGTCTGTCAGATTAACACTGATTATGACACAAACCTCTTTGTTCCATCTGCTGAACGAAACATCGACGTGTGAACGGCTCCTGAGCGTTTTCTAAAACATCATTCATCTGCACATTTACGGGAAATCTCCACTAATCTTGTGTTTAAATGTACATCACAAACATCCGGCAATAAACATCAGAATAATGTCCTAAAGTCGAGGTTGGACGGTGGAGATGACAGTGTCTTCATTTGGTCAAAGTTCATAGACAATATTACTGAAACTTTACATTTAGTCATGCAGTGAACTGGAGACAGGTGACACAGGTGCGTCTCAGGTGTCTCAGGTGCGTCTCAGGTGCGTCTCAGGTGTCTCAGGTGCGTCTCAGGTGTGTCTCAGGTGTCTCAGGTGTGTCTCAGGTGTCTCAGGTGCGTCTCAGGTGTCTCAGGTGCGTCTCAGGTGTGTCTCAGGTGTCTCAGGTGTCTCAGGTGTGTCTCAGGTGTCTCAGGTGTGTCTCAGGTGTCTCAGGTGCGTCTCAGGTGTCTCAGGTGCGTCTCAGGTGTTTCAGGTGTGACAGGTGCGTCTCAGGTGTCTGAGGTGCGTCTCAGGTGTGACAGGTGCGTCTCAGGTGTCTCAGGTGTGTCTCAGGTGTGTCTCAGGTGCGTCTCAGGTTCTCAGGTGTGTCTCAGGTGTCTCAGGTGTCTCAGGTGTGTCTCAGGTGTCTCAGGTGCGTCTCAGGTGTCTCAGGTGCGTCGGGGGCGTGTCAGAGGCAGATTAATGCACAGCTACAGCTGGTTGAAGGGGACCAAATCCATTCAACAGCTGATTTGGTTCCATTTTACCAGCTTTAGCAAAGCATTCAAGGACACCGAGGTGAGGAAGAGACGAGGAGGAGACAAAGAGGAGGCGAGGAGGTGACAAGGAGGAAATGAGGAGCAGACGAGGAGGACACGAGGAGGAAATGAGAAGGAGATGGTGAGGAGGAGAGGAGACATCTGAGGAAACTAGGAAACAAGGAGGCAAACTATTCAATGACTACAGGTAAGGAGGAGGAAGAGGAGGAGACAAGGAGGAGATGAGGAGGAGACGAAGAGGAGAGCATGAGGGAACAAGGAGGTCTCTTAAACTTGAAATCTGGAACGAGAGAAAGAAAAGAGAAAGAGTGTGTGAGAAAACAATGATAATATAACATCACTCCTCACGTCATAACATCACATCATAACACATCGTCACATCAACTCCTCACTCGTCACATCATCATAAACATCACTCACAACATCACTGCTCACGTCATAACATCACTCCTCACGTCATAACATCACATCATAACATCACATCATCACTCCTCACAACATCACTGCTCACGTCATAACATCACTCCTCACGTCATAACATCACATCATAACATCACTCGTCACATCATCACTCCTCACAACATCACTGCTCACGTCATAACATCACTCCTCACGTCATAACATCACGTCATAACATCACTGCTCACGTCATAACATCACTCCTCACGTCATAACATCACATCTTGAGGGCCACGATTAGACTTATTTCTAACAAGGTTTTTACAAATAAAAGTCACAAACTCGCCACATTTTCAGAAAGCAACAAAAAAAAAGACACCGAAAAGAGACTGAAAAGAGACTGAAAAGACGGGAAACGGGTCAAATATCTGCAACAGCAGCGGCACAAGAGAACGACAGGAACAACTGGAATATTATGATGAGGAGAGGAGGAGAGGAAAAAGGAGGAGAGGGAGGACAGGAGGACAGGAGGAGTGTGAAAGTAGGAAGAAAGGAGGAAAAAAAACAATAAATCCATCACAAGTGTCAATAAGCTAATGGCTAATGCAGCAGAAAAAGAGAGAGAGAGAGAGAGAGAGAGAGAGAGGGGGGGGGGGGGGGGGGGGGGAGTTGCCAAGTCTGCAAGAGAGAGAAAGGGGGGAAGAGGACAGAGAGAGGGGGAGAGGGGGAGGAGAGTTACCAAGTCTTCGAGGGAGGGAAAGAGAGACAGAGGGAGAGAGAGGAGGAGAGACAGGAGAGAGAGGAGGAGAGACGGGGGAGAGAGAGGAGGAGACAGGGGAGAGAGAGGGGAGAGAGAGGAGGAGAGACGGGGGGAGAGAGAGGAGGAGAGACGGGGGGAGAGAGAGGAGGAGAGACAGGGGAGAGAGAGGGGAGAGAGAGGAGGAGAGACAGGGGGAGAGAGAGGGGAGAGAGGGAGAGAGGAGAGAGAGAGGGGGGAGAGAGAGGAGAGGAGGAGACGTGGGGAGGAGAGGAGGGAGGAGATTTTTGGGAGAAGACATTTTGAGAGAGAGGAGGAAGAGTGATTAGACAGAGAAGGAGGGTCAGCCAAGTCTGCTTCTTTACAGCGACTTTGGGTTTTTACGGTTGGACGTGGACTGAATTTTTGGCTGAAACATTTTGCAGAATTAACAAAGTGATTAACAAGAAAAAGAATCAGAACGACATGTTTGGACAAATGTCCTCCCTCTCTCTCCTCCTTCTCTTTCTCCCACTCGCTCTTCCTCTCTCTCCTCTCCCCATCTTTTTCTTTCTTTCTCTCTCTCTCTCTCCCCTCTCCTCTCTCCCCCCTCTCTCTCCCTCCCCACTCTCTCTCTCTCTTACTATTTCACAAACTCTTTTTTCTATCTTCCTCTTTTGTCCATTCTCTCTCTCATGTTTCTTTCAGTCGACATTTTCTCTCTCTCTTTCTCTCTTTCATTCACTCTCTCCCCATCATACTCTTCCACTTCACTCACTCACTTTTTCCTTTTACTTTCAGTCTTTTCTCTTTCTCTCACCCACCCTCTCTGTATCTCTCTCTATTCTCCCTCCCTCTCTCTCTTCCACTCTACTCCCCTCTTCCCTCCCTCTTCCATCTCTTTCCCTCAATTCCCTCTCATCTCTTCTTCTACACCACTCTCTCTACCTCTCTTGTCCTCTCTCCTCCCCCTCTCCTCCCTCTCTCTTCCAGTTTACATCCCTCCCTGTACTCTCTCACTTCTTTCTCTTTTTTGGTTCTTTCTTCTCTTTACCATCTCTCCATCTCCCCCCTCTTTTTCCTCCTCTGTCCTCTTCTCTCTCTCTTCCACTGTCATCTCTTCCTCTCTCTCCTCCCTTTCTCTTCCTCTCTACTTTCCCTCCTTTCTTCTCTTCTTCCCCCTAATCCCTCCCTCCTGATTCTCTCTTTTCTTTTTCATTCTCTCGTTGATTTTAATCTGATTTATTTTATTTTCTGCCTCAAACACAAACCCGTGACATCATCATAATGTCACGTTTTAATTGGTTGAAACAAAAGTTAATTAAAAATGAGCCAGTTTCTGCTCGAACGACTGAACCAGAAACATTTAAGCGACAGAACAATTTTCTTCTGTTTTTAAAGTGGAAGAAAAGACTTTTCACAGTTTGGAGCCTGTGATTCATGTTTGAATCAAATTTAATTCACTATTTACAAGACGCCATTTTGTGATCTGTGAAACGCCCCCTGTGACACGCCCCCTGTGACACGCCCCCCGTGACACGCCCCCCGTGACACGCCCCCCGTGACACGCCCCCCGTGACACGCCCCCTGTGACACCCCTCTGTGACACGCCCACTATATTAAGTCTTTTTGGATGAATATTGTGATTTAAAACGTGTAAATTATGATCCACAGAGATGAGAACTGTAGAGACAAAAGCCATCTCTAATTTAAAGTGTTTTATTATAATAATATTAATCTGGAAGTGCGCTGTTAGCATGCTAGCTGCTTTACCGTCACGACAAAACTCGGCTCTGGTCTGGTCTGTTTTTCATGTTTTTTTAAGACGATAGAAATCAGGTAAAGCGATGGTATTGCTTTGCCTGGAATGTTCCGCAGCATGGCATTAATCTTTCCGGTCTCCATGGCGACTAGCGAACACCAGGACAAGTTACAGGTCAGATCTGTGCAGAGGCGACTCATCTCACAGGTGTGTTACACAGTGTTTTTGAGCGTTACAAACTCCTGTGACTGAACTGACAGATGAGTTTAAAGCCAAACTGTGGAACAAGCCTAACGTCTCCATGGAAACAAGCAGGTGTCAGACCCTTCACCTGTAAAGTCCCACAGTGCAGCTTTAAAGTCAGTATTTTGGCCCAGAGCTCAGAGGAGACAGGCCTTTTGTAACAAGGTAATATATAAGACAACAGGAACAGTAATGACACTATAAAGACACGCTCCACTCGTCCGCTATCCCTCCATCATCCGCCCTCTCTCCGTCTCCCTCCATCATCCTCTCTCCTCCCTCTCTCTCTCCTTTCATCTCTGTATCGCTTCTCTCTCTCCTCCCTCTTTCTTTCGGTCAAGGATGCACCACTCATCAATTTGTCGTTCCCGTGGGTGACAAGTTTATTAAACACTGGAGAGAGAGAAGGATGGAGGAGGAGAAGAGAGGGGAGGAGAGAGGGAGGGGAGAGGGGAGGGGAGAAGAGAGAAAGGGGTGAAAAGAGGGGAGAAATGGGGAGAGGAGGGAGAGAGAAGGATGGAGGAGGAGAAGAGAGGGGAGGAGAGAGGGAGGGGAGAAGACAGGGGAGAAGAGAGAAAGGGGTGAAAAGAGGGGAGAAAGGGGGAGAGGAGGGAGAGAGAGAAGGATGGAGGTGGAGAAGAGAGGGAGGAGAGGAGAGAGGGGAGAAGAGAGAAAGGGGTGAAAAGAGGGGAGAAAGGTTGAGAGGAGGGAGAGAGAAGGATGGAGGAGGAGAAGAGGAGGGGAGAGAGAGGGAGGGGAGAAGACAGGGGAGAAGAGAAGAGGGGTGTGAAAAGAGGGGAGAAAGGGGAGGAGGGAGGAGAGAGAGAAGGATGGGAGGTGGAGAAGAGGGGAGGAGAGAGAGAGGGGGAGAAGAGAGAGGCGAGGGGAGAAGAGAGGGGAGAGGAGAGAGAGACAGGGGAGAAGAGGGGGGAGAAAGAGGGAGAGGAGGGAGAGAGAGAGGATGAGAAGGAGAAGAGAGAGGAGGAGAGAGGGAGAGGAGAAGAGAGGGGAGAAAGAGGGAGAGGAGGGAGAGAGAGAAGGATGGAGGTGGAGAAGAGGGGAGGGGAGGAGAGAGAAGGGGGAGAAACAGGGACAGAGAGAGAGAGGAGAAGAGAGGGGAGATAGAGCGCGAGAGAGGGGAGAAAGAGGGAGAGCAGAGAGAGGGAGATAGATGGGGAGGAGGGACAGAGAGAGAAGAGAGAGAAGAAAAATGTGGAAAAAGAGGAGGACGATCCTGGTATTTTTATTTCACTATTGTGTCTGTAACTGAAAATATGACAGAAAAATCAGGCAGACGCTCCTGTTAGCTTAGCAACAGGTTTGATTGACAGCGCTGCTAAGAGCCCGCTCCCTGTTAAACCAGTCGTGTGGGCAGGAAGTTAACTTCAACAGCCTCGCTCCTGATTGGCTCTTTGGTTGCTATGATACTCGTGGTCAGAATCAAATACGGCTCCTGACGTCACACTCACTCAGTCACTTCTTTATACAGTCTATGGTTTTTGAGGCTTAAGAATGTCACAGTGGGCGTGTCACAGTGGGAGTGTCACAGTGGGAGTGTCAAAATGGCGTCTTGAAAATAGTGGATTAAAGATTAAACTCAAACATGAATCACTCCAAATACAACTTCAGAGGCTGAACGAGAAGAAATGACAAGAACCTGGAGAAACACCTGAACAGGCGGAAGAGTAACTCTGATTTAATGAAACTACTGAGCGATTTGACTCCGCCCCCTCTGTGTGACACTGATAGCCCCGCCCCCTCTGTGTGACACTGATAGCTCCGCCCCCTCTGTGTGGCACTGATGGCTCCGCCCCCTCTGTGTGACACTGATACGAGTCCCTGCGGCGAAGCTCTTCTTCTTCAAAGTGGTTCAGACGTGACTCCTGACTCAGCTCTGTCCTCAAACCTGATTGGACGAGAGCCGACAGGAGCGTAACCTGAGACACTTCCTTTGCACACCTCCGCTCTGCTCTATCCATCTCTCTCTCCTCTCATCTCTGCCTCTCCCCTTTCTCTCCTCTTACCTCCCTTATGCTCCTGTCTTTTCTTCCCCTCCCTCTCCACCCCTTCTGTTTCTTCTTTCTGTCCACTCCTCCTCTCTTTCTCTTCTCCTCATTTCTCCCTCTTTGCTCTTGTTCTTCTCCCTCTCTTCTCTTTCTCTTCTCCTCCTCTCTCCCTCTTTACCCTCATCATCCTCCCTCTCCTTTTTCTCCCCGCTCTCTCTTCCCCATTACTCTTGTCTTTTACTCTTCCTTCTCCTCTTTCCCTCCTCTCACTGTTCCCTCTCTCCTCCTCTTCTCTCTCCTCTTCCCTCCTTTCTTTCCCTCCCTTCTCACTGTTCCCTCTCTCCTCCTCTTCTCTCCTCTTCCCTCCTCTCTTTCTCTCCCTTCTCACTGTTCTCTCTCTCCTCCTCTTCTCTCTCCTCTTCCCTCCTTTCTTTCTCTCCCTTCTCACTGTTCTCTCTCTCCTCCTCTTCTCTCTCCTCTTCCCTCCTCTCTTTCGCTCTTTCTTTTTTCTCCCTCTTTACTATTATCCACCTCCCTCCTCTCTCTACTCCTTCCCTCTCTTGTTCACTTCTCTTCCTCCTCTCTTCGCTCCTTCGCTCCCTCTTTCTCCTCCTTCTTTTCGTTCTTGCATCAAAGAACCCGAGTGTAAACACGTCCTCTGCGTCAGATCGCACCTCCTGAGCGCCCCCTGCAGTCTGTGTAATGCCAGGGCAATGTCTCCACAGGATTAGCCCCGATTAGCCTGTCTGCGCTCATCGTTAGCTCGCTGTCAACTCGTCGTTAGCATGTCATTAGCTCACTGTTAGCTCACTGTTAGCCCGCTGTTAACTAATCGTTAGCGTGTCATTAACTCGTTGTTAGCTCGCTGTTAGCTCATCGTTAGTTCAGACGTGATTGGTCTGTAGGTTGTGGTGATGTCGTCTGTGTTAAATGTGATTGGTCTATAGGATGTGGTGATGTCGTCTGTGTTAAATGTGATTGGTCTGTAGGTTGTGGTGATGTCGTCTGTGTTAAATGTGATTGGTCTATAGGATGTGGTGATGTCGTCTGTGTTAAATGTGATTGGTCTATAGGATGTGGTGATGTCGTCTGTGTTAAATGTGATTGGTATGTAGGATGTGATGATGTCGTCGGTGTTGAATGTGATTGGTCTGTAGGATGTGGTGATGTCGTCTGTGTTAAATGTGATTGGTCTATAGGATGTGGTGATGTCGTCTGTGTTAAATGTGATTGGCCTGTAGGATGTGGTGATGTCGTCGGTGTTAAATGTGATTGGTCTATAGGATGTGGTGATGTCGTCTGTGTTAAATGTGATTGGTATGTAGGATGTGATGATGTCGTCGGTGTTGAATGTGATTGGTCTGTAGGATGTGGTGATGTCGTCTGTGTTAAATGTGATTGGTCTATAGGATGTGGTGATGATGTCGTCTGTGTTAAATGTGATTGGCCTGTAGGATGTGGTGATGTCGTCTGTGTTAAATGTGATTGGTCTGTAGGATGTGGTGATGTCGTCTCTGTTAAATGTGATTGGTCTGTAGGATGTGGTGATGTCATGTGTGTTAAATGTGATTGGTCTGTAGGATGTGGTGATGTCATGTGTGTTAAATGTGATTGGTCTATAGGATGTGGTGATGTCGTCTGTGTTAAATGTGATTGGTCTGTAGGATGTGGTGATGTCATGTGTGTTAAATGTGATTGGTCTGTAGGATGTGGTGATGTCATGTGTGTTAAATGTGATTGGTCTATAGGATGTGGTGATGTCGTCTGTGTTAAATGTGATTGGCCTGTAGGATGTGGTGATGTCGTCTGTGTTAAATGTGATTAGCCTGTAGGATGTGGTGATGTCGTCCGTGTTAAATGTGATTGGTCTATAGGATGTGGTGATGTCGTCTGTGTTAAATGTGATTGGTCTGTAGGATGTGATGATGTCGTCGGTGTTAAATGTGATTGGTCTGTAGGATGTGATGATGTCATATGTGTTAAATGTGATTGGTCTGTAGGATGTGGTGATGTCGTCTGTGTTAAATGTGATTGGTCTGTAGGACGTGGTGATGTCGTCTGTGTTAAATGTGATTGGTCTATAGGATGTGGTGATGTCGTTGATGTTAAATGTGATTGGTCTGTAGGATGTGGTGATGTCGTCTGTGTTAAATGTGATTGGTCTATAGGATGTGGTGATGTCGTTGATGTTAAATGTGATTGGTCTGTAGGATGTGGTGATGTCGTCTGTGTTAAATGTGATTGGTCTGTAGGATGTGGTGATGTCGTCTGTGTTAAATGTGATTGGTCTATAGGATGTGGTGATGTCATGTGTGTTAAATGTGATTGGTCTATAGGACGTGGTGATGTCGTCGGTGTTAAATGTGATTGGTCTATAGGATGTGGTGATGTCATGTGTGTTAAATGTGATTGGTCTATAGGACGTGGTGATGTCGTCGGTGTTAAATGTGATTGGTCTATAGGATGTGGCGATGTCGTCTGTGTTAAATGTGATTGGTCTATAGGATGTGGTGATGTCGTCTGTGTTAAATGTGATTGGTCTGTAGGATGTGGTGATGTCGTCTGTGTTAAATGTGATTGGTCTGTAGGATGTGGTGATGTCGTCTGTGTTAAATGTGATTGGTCTGTAGGATGTGGTGATGTCGTCTGTGTTAAATGTGATTGGTCTGTAGGACGTGGTGATGTCGTCTGTGTTAAATGTGATTGGTCTATAGGACGTGGTGATGTCATGTGTGTTAAATGTGATTGGTCTATAGGATGTGGTGATGTCGTCTGTGTTAAATGTGATTGGTCTATAGGATGTGGTGATGTCGTCTGTGTTAAATGTGATTGGTCTATAGGATGTGGTGATGTCGTCTGTGTAAATGTGATTGGTCTATAGGATGTGGTGATGTCGTCTGTGTTAAATGTGATTGGTCTATAGGATGTGGTGATGTCGTCTGTGTTAAATGTGATTGGTCTATAGGATGTGGTGATGTCGTCTGTGTTAAATGTGATTGGTCTATAGGATGTGGTGATGTCGTCTGTGTTAAATGTGATTGGTCTGTAGGATGTGGTGATGTCGTCTGTGTTAAATGTGATTGGTATGTAGGATGTGATGATGTCGTCGGTGTTAAATGTGATTGGTCTGTAGGATGTGATGATGTCGTCGGTGTTAAATGTGATTGGTCTGTAGGATGTGATGTCGTCGGTGTTAAATGTGATTGGTCTATAGGACGTGGTGATGTCGTCTGTGTTAAATGTGATTGGTCTGTAGGATGTGGTGATGTCGTCTGTGTTAAATGTGATTGGTCTGTAGGACGTGGTGATGTCGTCGGTGTTAAATGTGATTGGTCTATAGGATGTGGTGATGTCATCTCTTTACTCTCTCTCAAACTGAATCTGCTCAGACTTTTTATTCCTGCACCTTTTAATTTAGCGGAGACACTTTTAACTCGATCGATTCTGTTTAGATGATGTCTTTAATTATGTCCTCTATCTATCCATCCCTACATCTCCCTCACTCTACCCCCTCGTTCTGTCCATCTACCCCCCCTTCTCTCTCTCTCTCGTTCCCTCGCTCCAGATGAGGTTATACGAGGGGATTTGTTGCAGTGGCAGAGTGGTTAACGCTCCTGCCTCTGAGCGAGAAGGTCTCTGGTTTAGAACATTAAGAACATGGTTGAGACGCTGAAGGATGAAACTTTTGTACTTTTTTTTTTTTTACCACACAATTCTCATCTTATGTAAACGTTAATCTACTTAAACTGATCCTGAATCTGAAGAGCATCAGAGCGAAACAGATTTAAAAACACCGCAGCAGCATTTTAGAAGTTTTTAGGTTTCAGACAGGCAGGGCCGGTCCCAGCGTTCAGGGGCCCTCAGCTGAACGTGTCTCTGGGGCCCCTCATGTCTCAGCTGTCGGTGATTCACATTTGACACATTCTGACTCTGCTCTCGTCACTTTGACCAGTTTTTTTTTTGTGTTTTTATGACCAACATCAGACTGAAAACATCCAAAATGTCACAACTACAAGAGCAGAACAAACATATATTTTTTTTAAAACTCTAGACAATTGTTCTTCGTTTCTGATGGATTTTCATGTGTTCAGTGTGTGACAGGGGGCTTAAATTTACATTATAAAGGTCCTTGCTCCGGTGTAAACACAGAGCTGCCCTCATCTCAAAAAAACAAAACAAAAAAAAAACAAAAAACAGACTCAAAAACAAACACAGCAGCAGCAGATATTTAGTATAAGTATAAAACAAATGTGATTGTTTCATATGGATTTTTAGGCTGCTGTAAACACACAAGCCCTGTTTAAAAAAAAAAAAAAATATTATATCATTTTCAATATAAATGTATGGGCTCTTGGGGGCCCCCTGGTGGCCTCGGGGCCCCAGGCAACTGCTCAGTCTGATTATAGTCTGAACCGGCCCTGCAGACGGGTCTTTTATGACACAAAACTGACTTTTGTAGCTTTAATCCATGTTCTAAGGCTGCTCCCTCCTAAAAACAGACCTGGAGTTATGTTTTGTTTCATTTTGTCATGAGTCTGTAACATCTCCAAAGCTCAGAACGCTCTGTTCCACTTTGTGATGTCATCAAGTGGGAGTTTTTAAAGTGAACAGCTCCTTTTACGCTGCAGAGCTGAAATGATCCAAATGATTTTAGATCAGAAAACAGAGTAATATTCACCGTGGCGGAGGGTCAGCTCCTGTTTGGAGGCATTACGTTACCCAGAATGTTCCACAGTATGGCATTAAACGTCTGTATAAACGATCTGCATTTATTCTTATTATTATGTTTGTATTTTTGTTTATATTTTGAGCAGACTGACTTGTCCTGGTTTTAACTGCCATGAGATAGATACGTTTAATACTTTACTGCGGGACATTCAAGAACATCTCCATGGAAACGAGCACTTGGCAGAACCCTACACCAGAAAAGTTACATAGTGCAGGTTTAAATGTTCACAGTGACTCTTCTTCTTGCTGCTTCGTGAATCATTTTGCCTTTAGAGAAATCAGTTTATTTTAAATCAGACTTTTCGTAATAAGTTTTTTCACTATTGTCTTATTGTCCCTAATCACTTGTTTGAACATCATGAGATAAAGTAAATGGGAAAACGCTTTGCTTGAGTAATTAAGTTTGAAAGGGTCTGATTCGTCCCCGGTTCCTCCGCGGACTCTGCACGAGAGGAAACGTTTCGCTTTAAAACGAGGAAGAAGAAGAATCACATCACGGCTCCTTTAACGACCCACTTAGTCCCGATGTGAGTGAATATACGGCCTTAATACGCCGTGAAGAGGCTACGCGCTAACGCTAACCCCAGCTGACCGCGCGCGCCGCACTTTCATTACCGTAATGAGATGAAAAACGAGCAGCGGAAACACGGCGCGTGCACTAAAGCCACACTGCGGGGTTTTATGCGAGACAAACCGCCGATATGAGCCGCAGATTTAAGGCCGAAGACGCTGCTACAGGCAATATGTGTAATTATCAGACTATAAAACAACAGAAGGAGCGAGATCTACGGAGCGGAGACACGTGCACGCTGCAGGAGTGTGCACGTGAGGGAGCGTGTGCACGTGAGGGAGTGTGCACGTGAGGGAGAGGGGACTCTGGGTAATTACGAGTCCATTCAGAGTCAACTCCAGACGTTTACAAGACGAGACTCGTGTTCGTTCTCTGCACCTCTGCAAAACAGAAGCACACACTGCATTTTTTTTTTTTTTTTCATTTAATTAAGTGCGGTGTGTCTTGCCCCGGTGCACGTATATTGATAGTTTAAAGTGACACCGTGCTGGGGGTGTTCTACCTGAGTCTCTGCGGCGGAATGTTCAGCGGTTACAGAGGCGCACACATTAGCAAGAGTTAAGATCGTCTGAAAACGCAAGAAAAAATACAAAATTATTCAAAGAGCACATGTTCAGAAGTCTTTGATCGTTCATGGCTAAACTGTTGGCTAATGCTAATGCTAATGCTAATGCTGATGCTAGCTAGCTTGGGGGACTTGTTTAACAGCACAAATCTCCTGTTGTAGCTCAGATAAGTTAGAGATCTTTTTAGTCAGATTGTGTTAAAACAAAACTCAGATTAAAGTCTAGCAGAGGTTTAGACAGAGCAGTGCCTCCAGTTAGCATCACACGCCCAGGGAATATGGATGACGTCAGCTGCAAAGTATGAATACTAAAAGCAGCTCTTGATGTCAAAACATGTCGACTGTGTCCTGTCTGTGATTATAAACCTCGTTACTGTCCGATAATCAGGAAGTGCACATTAGCATGGTAGTTGTTGGTCTGTGAGAGCTGTGCCAAGAGCTTATAAACTCATCACGGTGAGTCATTAGGATGCTCTGAATGGATAAGGTAAATGAGGAGTAAATTTGGACCAAACTGTTTAAAATGGCTCGTTCTGTTTTTCTCTTTTTAAAACCGTAAAATCGCGTAGCGCTCTTTTAAACGTCTGTAAAATCGTGTAGCGCTCCTTTAAACGTCTGTAAAATCGTGTAGCGCTCCTTTAAACGTCCCTAAAATCGTGTAGCGCTCCTTTAAACGTCCCTAAAATCATGTAGCGCTCCTTTAAACGTCCGTAAAATCGTGTAGCGCTCCTTTAAAAACGTCCGTAAAAATCGTGTAGCGCTCCTTTAAACGTCCGTAAAAATCGTCGCTCCTTTAAACGTCTGTAAAATCGTGTAGCGCTCCTTTAAACGTCTGTAAAATCGTGTAGCGCTCCTTTAAACGTCCGTAAAATCGTGTAGCGCTCCTTTAAACGTCTGTAAAATCACGTAGCGCTCCTTTAAACGTCCGTAAAAAAATCGTGTGTAGCGCTCCTTTAAACGTCTGTAAAATCGTGTAGCGCTCCTTTAAACGTCCGTAAAATCGTGTAGCGCTCCTTTAAACGTCCGTAAAATCGTGTAGCGCTCCTTTAAACGTCTGTAAAATCGTGTAGCGCTCCTTTAAACGTCTGTAAAATCGTGTAGCGCTCCTTTAAACGTCCGTAAAATCGTGTAGCGCTCCTTTAAACGTCCGTATAAAATCGTGTAGCGCTCCTTTAAAACGTGTCGCTCCTTTAAACGTCCGTTAAATCGTGTGTTTCGTGTAGCGCTCCTTTAAAAACGTCCGTAAAATCGTGTAGCGCTCCTTTAAACGTCTCTGTAAAAATCGTGTAGCGCTCCTTTAAAATGTAAAATCGTGTAGCGCTCCTTTAAACGTCTGTAAAATCGTGTAGCGCTCCTTTAAACGTCTGTAAAATCGTGTAGCGCTCCTTTAAACGTCTGTAAAATCGTGTAGCGCTCCTTTAAACGGCGCCGCTGAACGCTCCAATAAAACGATTCTCCGCCGTGTTTAAGTTTCGCTCAGTGCGGCTTTAAAGGAGAGAAATAAAAACTGCTACAAAAACTATTGGACTGTTAAAGCCGCAGTTTGGAGGTTTTCTGCTTGAAGGTCGTCTCCGTGGAGATGAAAATCGTTTGTTTTAACCCTTTGCTCTTTGTGCTAAGCCCCTCCCCCTTCAGAGCACATCGCGTCAGGTTTGTGAAGTCGTAGTGAACAGTTTTGTGTCATGTTCTTGTAGATTTATGGAGGACTGTTGCGTGGGTGATGTAGGCTTGTGGGCGGAGCCTCGTACCGACACGTACTGCTACCTGAGAGATCTCTAGATTACTCAAAGAAGCACGGATGACTCTAAAACTTCTTCAGACGTGTTTTTGATGAGAAAACGGCGAGAAAGATACAAAAAAAATCGATTTTTCTGAACACGCCCTCTTTAATCTTATCTCCATGGAGACAAAAAGCCAGGCCACGTCACAAGTCAGATCTGTGGAGAGGCGAGCCCACTCACTGTAAGAACTCATGTTTTTAAAGGTGTTTTTGAGCAGTAAAAACATGTATTTGGACAGACGCAGGATACACTCGTTTAATGCCATAGTTTGGGACATTTCAGGTGCCGCAGGAACCTCTCCTGAGAGACAAGACGGAAACTGAGGCACGAAATAAAAAGATAAAACATAAAAAATGCAAAAATATTTCACATTTCCACATGTCTCCGTAGATCTGACCTGTACCTCGTCTCCTAGGTTACACAGTTATGTCGCAGCGTCTTTAAAATGTCCCGTCATGAAGGTGAGAGCGGACAGACCCGGCGCCGGGCAAGTCTCCGGTTCAACCCCCGACTGTGTGTTGTGCCTCTGGGCAAAGCACTTTAAAGACAGGACTAAAATAAAGAGAGATTAAAACAGCTGGAGTTTGACTGCAGAGCGGACGCTACAGGGACCGACGCTGCTGACAGACTTTACACGAGCTGGAGACGTGCGAGGACTGCGGAGTTTACATTTAAAAAGACCCGTAATATATTTATAAAAACAAAAATTAAAACTAAAGTCTGATCCACACGGGGCGGTTTGTGGACGAGTCAAGATGTGGTTAAAGAGGGAATATTCTGAGCTTGTTCTAACACTGTTCCTCATCAAAAACACGTCTGAGTCATCTAGAGATCTCTCCCAGGCTCTGTTTGAACCCTGCTTAGAGTTAGCAGTACGAGTCGGTACGAGGCTCCGCCCACAAGCCTCCATCACCCATGTACGAGGCCCCGCCCACAAGCCTACATCCCCCACGCTCCACACGACAAACCTCCATAAAAAACTGTTCACTACGACTTCACAAACCTGGTGTGATGTGCAGGAGTTTCATTAGCGTGGCGGCGCTCTGAAGGGGGAGCGGCTTAGCACAGAGAGCAAAGGGAAACTTATAAAACATGTTAACACGTTTTTGTGGGCGAATGTTGCATTTTCAAAACAATAAAAGTTGATCTAAATGAGATATTAACCATAAACCAGCTCCACACACCTGTATCTGACAGTCACACACTACGGGGATTCTGCATTTATGTCTATGGAGGAATGTTCAGCAGTTACCACGGTGACACATTAGCAAACACTGCCTCATACGTTTTTTAGAGAAAAACACAAAAGTGATTTAAAGAGCACATTTTCAGGAGCGTGTGGAGTTTGATGTTGAAAAAGTGTTGGCTAATGCTAATGCTAATGCTAATGCTAGCTTGTGGCTGTAGTGTCATTTCAGAGGGACGTGTTTAACAGCACAAATCACTGGTTGTAGTTCAGATAAATCAGATCTTTATGGTCAGATTGTGTTAAAATAAAACTCGGATTAAAGTCGGAGTTTCAGACAGAGCAGTGCCTCCAGTTAGCACCACACCCCCAGAGAAAGCCAGCTGCAAAGTCTCGACTCATTACAGTTTTATGTATTTTAGCTGCATTATTGTACCTCCTTCTGGCCTTGTTCTTGCCTGTGCTAAAGTTTCACTCAGATAAATCCCAGAGTGTTTCTTTAGCGTCTCGTTGCGTTAGCTTAAACTGCAGAGTCATGATCACGTCGTGGTCGGCCGCTCGCTCGATGAACGGCGGCCATTTTGTGACCTCATAAACCTGCGCTAGCGATGAGGGCGTTAGCGCGAGTGTGAGCGCTGATCACCGAGGACGAGACGGTAAAAAAGAAAAACATCTCTGTCCATCTATTTCTGCAGAGACACCGACGACGGAGAAGAAGAAACGAAAGTTTGTCGTTAGCTTGAGTCTCTATGGTTCTCATCTCTGCGGATCATTCTGTTATAGTTTACACATTTTAAATCACAATATTCAGCTAAAACCACTGCAGAAAAGAAACAAGAGAGAGAGAGAGAAGAGAGAGAGGAGACGAGAGAGAGAGAGAGGAGAGAGAGGAGAGAGAGAGAGAGAGAGACGAGAGAGGAGAGAGAGAGAGAGGAGACGAGAGAGGAGACGAGAGAGGAGACGAGAGAGGAGAGAGAGAGAGGAGAGGAGACGAGAGAGAGAGAGACGAGAGAGGAGAGAGAGAGGAGACGAGAGAGAGGAGAGAGAGAGAGGAGACGAGAGAGAGACGAGAGAGGGAGAGGAGGACGGAGAGAGAGAGAGGAGAGAGAGAAAGGAGAGAGAGGAGGAGACGAGAGACGAGAGAGAGAGAGACGAGAGAGGAGACGAGAAGAGGGAGACGAGAGAGGAGAAAGGAGACGAGAGAGGAGACAGTCCATCCCTCTCTTCTCTTTCCTCTCTTCTCTCTCTTCTCTTCTCTCTATCCTCTCTCTTCTCTTCTCTCTCTTCTCTCCTCTTCTCTCTCTTCTCTTCTTCTCTTCTCTTCTCTTCTCTTCTCTTCTCTTCTCTTCTCTCTCTTCTCTCTTCTCTTCTCTCTCTCTCTCTCTTCTCTTCTCTCTCTTCTCTTCTCTCTCTCTCTATCCTCTCTTCTCTCTCTTCTCTCTCCTGTTTTCTCTCTCTCTCCTCTCTTTTCTCTCTCTCTCTTCTCTCTTTCCTCTCTTCTCTCTTTCCTCTCTTCTCTCTCCTCTCTTCTCTCTCTCTCCTCTTCTCTCTCTTCTCTCTTCTTTCTCTTCTCTCTCCTGACTTTCTCTCTCTTCTCTCCTCTCTTCTCTCTCTCCTCTCTTTTCTCTTCTCTCTCTTCTCTCTCTCCTCTCTCTTCTCTTCTCTCTCTTCTCTCTCTCCGTGGCTCTAATCTAAGCAGATGTCTGTTTAATTGATTGAAACAAATTACCTCCATATTGATCTGATCCGCGGAGCGCTCGGATCACTCTCTTTATCTCTCTTTCTCTTTCCCTCTTTCCCTCTCTCTTTCTCTTTCTCTCTCTCTTTGGGGGGTTTCCTTGTTTCTCCTTTAACCTCTCTCTCCAGATTTAAACCAGGTTTAAACCAGGTTTTCCTTGTTTCCCAGATTTAAACCTAAAACCATTTACCAGTGTGAAAAACCAGATTTAAACCAGGTTTAAACCAGGTTTAAACCAGATTTAAACCAGGTTTAAACCAGGTTTAAACCAGATTTAAACCAGATTTAAACCAGGTTTAAACCAGGTTTAAACCAGGTTTAAACCAGGTTTAAACCAGGTTTAAAGTCCAGGCTGAAGAACAGAATTCAGATCAAACCTGAACTTTACCAAGACTTAACCCAAAACGGGACTAAACCAAGTCCCTACTTTTACAACTAAGGAGCTAACCTGCTAGCGCCGCGCTACAAACAGGAAGTGATCATGTGGCACTTCCTGCTCCATCGACTCTGGCTCCAGTTCACTTTCTGTGTAAAAACAGCGCCCCCTGTCTGTCCCTGTCAGACTCATGTTGGTCTTAAATGTTCGTGGGGTTTTTATTTCACGTCTGTGTCTGTAAATCAACATATGAACATTAATAACAGACACATCAGGTCCTTCTGTCCCCGACGTCGCTCCTGTTAGCGTTAGCAACAGGTTTGATTGACAGTTGCTAAGGCCCACTCCCTGAGGTGTGGGTGAAGGGGCGTGACCTTCACCAGCCTCGCTCTGATTGGCTCTTTTGTTGCCGTGAGACTCATAAAGTAAATTTTCAATTTATTGTTCTCAGACTTTTCAAAAGAATCAAACATTAAGAGTCAAAGTTTGAGGAGGCTAATGTGCTACGTGCTAACTGTTTTTAAATGTTTAACTGCAGTTATAAAGTCTCAGACACAGATTTTAAATAAAACGACCGACGTGTCATTTATTCCACAGAGCTGCATATCCCCGAGCGAGATTTCAAACTTTTTTTTTCAATGTTCTTTTTTTTTTCCAAGTCAATGAGCAAAATGGGTAAGAAATGTTCCGGACGTGTGTGGTGGAGGCTCACGGGTCACGTCTGTACAGTTTATGAACCTGCAGATTTCTCAGGTTTTGTGAGTGAAACTTAATACTTTTGTTTGTTGCTTTAAGTCCAGTGAACATTTGCATCAGTTTCATTTCTGATTCTGTCTCGTGTTAATGGCGTCGCTCCCGGCGCTCCCGGCGCTCCCCGGCGCTCCCCGGCGCTCCTCGCTGAGTCCCGCCCTCATTAACCCTTCCCTCTCTGCTCTGTGTTTCTCTTTCTTTCGTTTGGACTCAGATGGTCGTCATTAGCTCTGAGTGACAGAGGTGGAGCTGTTCCTGCGGAGGAGACGTCTGCTGTCGTTATGTTCACTCCAAACACAACACGAGCAATTAGCCCCAGAGCTAATGAGGCTAACGACGCCGCGAGAACAGAGTCCACACGGAAACTTCTACAGAACTCACACCAGAAAATGTCAAATATGAGGCTCGAAATTAGGAAAATATCTGTGACACATAAAGTACGACTGAAACTGAGGACGAGACCCAAAACTGGGACTAAACCAGGACTAAACCAGGACTAAACCGGGACTAAACCAGGTCTAAACCAGGACTAAACCAGGACTAAACCGGGACTAAACCAGGACTAAACCAGGACTAAACCAGGACTAAACCAGGACTAAACCAGGACTAAACCGGGACTAAACCAGGACTAAACCAGGACTAAACCGGGACTAAACCAGGACTAAACCGTGAATAAACCTGGACTAAACCTCTTTGTTCATCCTTAATCCTCTTCCTCTGACTCTCCTCATGTTCTATAAAAACACTGGGTTGATTTGAAAATGTCATATTCGCCCAAAACTACGACGGCGTATCACTGCCACTTAAAAAAAAATAATTCTGCAGGCGCTACGAGAATAAAGTTGTGGCATTTCAACATTAAAGATGTAATTTTACGTCTTTAATGTCGAAAATTAAACGATTCTTTAAACACATGGATCTGATTCTTTTAAACGATTCTTTAAAAACATGGATCTGATTCTTTTAAACGATTCTTTAAACACACAGATCTGATTCTTTTAAACGATTCTTTAAACACAAGGATCTGATTCTTTTAAACGATTCTTTAAACACATGGATCTGATTCTTTTAAACGATTTTTTAAACTCATGGATCTGATTCTTTTAAACGATTCTTTAAAAACATGGATCTGATTCTTTTAAACGATTCTTTAAACACAAGGATCTGATTCTTTTAAACGATTCTTTAAACACATGGATCTGATTCTTTTAAACGATTCTTTAAACACATGGATCTGATTCTTTTAAATGATTCTTTAAAAACATGGATCTGATTCTTTTAAACGATTCTTTAAAAACATGGATCTGATTCTCGTACTGGATTGTTGCAGACGTGCAGTAAACTCTGTG
Source organism: Periophthalmus modestus (assembly GCA_019594935.1). Lineage (NCBI taxonomy): Eukaryota > Metazoa > Chordata > Actinopteri > Gobiiformes > Gobiidae > Periophthalmus > Periophthalmus modestus. The sequence continues at coordinate 245,255 of JAIEZT010001293.1, read as the reverse complement.
GAGACGTCTTCCTCTTATAGGACGAGTTAAGCCAAGGTTAGCGTTAGCGCGCGGCGGCACAGACTTGTAGCTGAGCGTTTTATCAGCGGCTAACAGGAAGTAGCAAATCAAATGGAGCCTTAAGCGGCGGGATTAGCGCTGGACCCTACAAAGCCCCACCTCTCTGTACGTTTAGAATAACCTCATATTCACACGAGGTATTTTTGGGTCCTTCAATGTTCCACATGAGTGCTCCAAATGTAGCGCGCTAAGCTAATCCCTGCAGCCTGGATTATTGCTCTGCCCAATCTGCGTCAGCGGCGCTAGCTACAAGTTCAGCTACTAGAGTCAAGCACGTGAACGACTGAAGAAACAGGTCAAACACAGATTCAGGTAAAAGAATGTGTGTCAGATGCCCTCCCTGGTTGTGTTAGATTGTGGGGTGGGTTGTGTCCGGTTGCAGGTGGGTTGCGGGTGAGTTGTGTCCGGTTGCAGGCGGGTTGTGTCCGGTTGCAGGTGGGTTGCGGGTCGGTTTGTGTCCGGTTGCAGGTGGGTTGTGGGGTGGGTTGTGTCCGGTTGCGGGTCGGTTTGTGTGAGTTGTGTCCGGTTGCGGGTTGCGGGTGTCTGGTTGCAGGTCCGGTTGTGGGTCGGTTGTGTCCGGGGGGTCGTTGTGGGGGGGAGTTGTGCAGGTCAGTTTGTGTCTGGTTGCAGGTGGGTTGCGGGTGAGTTGTGTCCGGTTGCGGGTCGGTTGCCGTGGTGCCTCTGTCAGCACAGATACATATTTAATGTCCTGATGAGAGTTTCACTGCTGACACAGCCAAAGACTCACAACAATAACCTCGACTCCCCCAACTCCCCCGAGTCTCCTCCTCCGACTCTCCTCCCCCGAGTCTCCTCCTCCAAGTTTCCTCCCCCGAGTCTCCTCCCCCGAGTCTCCTCCCCCGAGTCTCCTCCCCCGAGTCTCCTCCGCCGATTCTCCTCCCCCGAGTCTCCTCCCTCAACTCTCCTCCCCTGAGTCTCCTCCCCTGACTCTCCTCCTCCGACTCTCCTCCCCTGAGTCTCCTCCATATTCCCCTCCTCTCCCTGTCTCTCCTCCCCCGAGTCTCCTTCCCTGAGTCTCCTTTTCTCTCTTTTCTCCTTTTTTTTCCCTCAAACTGAGACTTCAGTTGGTCAGTAGTTTTGAGTCTGTAGTTTTGAGTCTGTAGGGTTGAGTCTGTAGTGTTGAGTCTGTAGTGTTGAGTCTGTAGTGTTGAGTCTGTAGTGTTGAGTCTGTAGTGTTGAGTCTGTACTTTTGAGTCTGTAGTGTTGAGTCTGTAGTGTTGAGTCTGTAGTGTTGAGTCTGTACTTTTGAGTCTGTAGTGTTGAGTCTGTACTTTTGAGTCTGTAGTGTTGAGTCTGTAGTGTTGAGTCTGTAGTGTTGAGTCTGTAGTGTTGAGTCTGTAGTGTTGAGTCTGTAGTGTTGAGTCTGTAGTGTTGAGTCTGTAGTGTTGAGTCTGTAGTGTTGAGTCTGTAGTGTTGAGTCTGTAGTTTTGATTCTGTAGTGTTGAGTCTGTACTTTTGAGTCTGTAGTTTTGAGTCTGTAGTGTTGAGTCTGTAGTGTTGAGTCTGTAGTGTTGAGTCTGTAGTGTTGAGTCTGTAGTGTTGAGTTTGTAGTTGGCTTGTAGTTTCTGTTGCCGCCCCGTCCTGGGAAACCTGCTCTGTACAATGTTTGTATTTTTTCATCATTAGTTAGCGTGAGTAGTTAGCGTTGTGTTGTTAGCAGTCTGCAGTTAGCGGTCTGTTCTTAGCGGTCTGTAGTTAGCGGTCTGCAGTTAGCGGTCTGTTCTTAGCGGTCTGTAGTTAGCGGTCTGTAGTTAGCGGTCTGTTCTTAGCGGTCTGTAGTTAGCGGTCTGCGGTTAGCGGTCTGCGGTTAGCGGTCTGTTCTTAGCGGTCTGTAGTTAGCGGTCTGTAGTTAGCGGTCTGCGGTTAGCGCTGCTGTCCCGTCCTGGGATACATACTTCTTTACATTGTTGTTTGTATTTATTCGTCATTAGTTAGCGGTGTGTAGTTAGCGTCGTGTTGTTAGCGGTCTGTAGTTAGCGGTCTGTAGTTTAGCGTCGTGTTGTTAGCGGTTTAGTGGTTGTAGTTAGCGGTCTGTAGTTAGCGGTGTGCGGTTGTAGCGCTGCTGTCCCGTCCTGGGATACATACTTGTCTTTACATTGTTTGTTTGTATTTATTCGTCATTAGTTAGCGGTGTGTAGTTAGCGTCGTGTTGTTAGCGGTCTGTAGTTAGCGGTCTGCGGTTAGCGGTGTGCGGTTAGCGCTGCTGTCCCGTCCTGGGATACATACTTCTTTACATTGTTGTTTGTATTTATTCGTCATTAGTTAGCGATGTGTAGTTAGCGTCGTGTTGTTAGCGGTCTGTAGTTAGCGGTCTGTAGTTAGCGGTGTGCGGTTAGCGCTGCTGTCCCGTCCTGGGATACATACTTCTTTACATTGTTGTTTGTATTTATTCGTCATTAGTTAGCGGTGTGTAGTTAGCGTCGTGTTGTTAGCGGTCTGTAGTTAGCGGTCTGTAGTTAGCGGTCTGTAGTTAGCGGTGTGCGGTTAGCGCTGCTGTCCCCGTCCTGGGATACATACTTCTTTACATTGTTGTTTGTATTTTATTCGTCATTAGTTAGCGGTGTGTAGTTAGCGTCGTGTTGTTAGCGGTGTGTAGTTAGCGGTCTGTGGTTAGCGGTCTGTAGTTAGCGGTCTGTGGTTAGCGGTCTGTAGTTAGCGGTCTGTAGTTAGCGGTGTGCGGTTAGCGCTGCTGTCCCGTCCTGGGATACATACTTCTTTACATTCCACAGCTGCTGTTCATATGGGCTATAAAGAAGTATGTGACCCAGAGCAGGTTTCTCTTCGTCACGACTCGTCGTCACGTCACAAACTCCGAGTTCGAGGTTTTTATGTTAGAAATGAATAAATAAATATATAAATAAATAAATAAACTGTGACAAACTGATCCTCGTCCAAAACAAGTGTGACATGTGCGTCTGTGAGATTTTTCTGAGACTTCACCTTCCGTCAGATTTAGATTTGATTTTTGTCTCATTTCTCCAGAAAAACACGACTCCTGCCCCAGGTCAAAGGTCAGAACGAGGCTACGAGGCGTTCTCCTCCTCTCTCCTCCTCTCTCCTCCTCTCTCCTCCTCTCTCCTCCTCGCTCCTCCTCTCTCCTCCTCTCTCCTCCTCTCTCCTCTCCTCGTCTCTCCTCCTCTCTCCTCTCCTCTCCTCCTCTCTCCTCCTCTCTTCCCTGTCTTCTTTCTCTCTCTTCATTATGTTTCTGTCGTTTGCAGTGGGTCTCTCTCTCCTCCTCCTCTCTCTCCTCCTCTCCTCCTCTCTCTCCTCCTCCTCTCTCTCCTCCTCTCTCCTCCTCTCCTCCTCTCTCGTTCTCTCTTCCCTTTCTCCTCCTCCTCTCTCTTTCTCTCTCTTCATTCTTTCTGTCGTTTGCAGGGGTGTTTCTCTCCTCCTCTCCTCCTCTCTCCTCCTCTATCTCTCTCCTCTCTCTCCCCTCTCCTCCTCTCTTCTTTCTCTCTCTTCATTATGTTTCTGTCATTTGCAGGGGTGTTTCTCTCCTCCTCTCCTCTCTCTCTCCTCTCTCTCTCCTCTCTCCTCCTCTCTCCCCCTCTCCTCCTCTCTTCTTTCTCTCTCTTCATTATGTTTCTGTCGTTTGCAGTAGGTTCATTCATTTAAAGTGCGACTCAGCCTTTGTGCATTTGCCTATAAATTGGTATTGATCGTTCGGTGACGACAGGAGAGAGGGATGGAGGGAGGGAGGGAGGGATGGAGGGATGGATGGAGGGAGGGATGGAGGGATGGAGAGAGACGGAGGATGGACAGCTCTGCTCACATAAGCTCGTTTCCATCCTGTCGTTCTTCTGGCCCTTTCACTTCAGTCTAATTAAAATAAACTAATATATCTGTTTACATTATAATTAAAATCACTTAAAGCAAACGTCTCAATCCTGATCGATCTGAAGAACGGCACAAACATCTACGACGCTCCACACTCCCTGTTCCACCTCGTGATGTCATCAAGTGAACTCCTCCTTTTACCTTTACTTCAGGAGAGACAAGCGGCAGCTCCAGGACCGAAACGATCCAAATGATTCTAGAAGTGAAGATGTGTGCAGTGTTAAAACCACAGCGGAGCACTTCCTGTATCACCACATGATGACATCACAAAGTGGGAGCCTAAATCTGCAGAGTTTGAGACGAGGAAACAACATTAAAACAGAGCAGAGAAAAGAGGAATATGGGAATGTTAATCTGTCTATTTTCAAAATCAGAGTAAAGCTACAGAGGGGGAGGGGACAGGGGGGAGGGGGGACGGGGGGAGGGGGGTGAGTGGGAGGGGAGGAGTGAGGAGCAGAGGGGAGGAGGAGGAGGAGGGGAGCAGGGGGGAGGAGGGGAGCAGGGGTCTCAGGTGAATGAAACTCACTGAAGCTACAAGGACAATACACGACTGAACAGAAACGCTGACACAGCCTCAGAGAAGAGGAGGAGGAGGAGGAGAGGAGGAGGAGAGAGGGGGCAGGAGAGGAGGAGAGGAGGAGGAGGAGGAGGGGGACAGAGCCTCAGGAGGAGAGGAGGAGGAGGAGGAGGAGGAGAGGGGGCAGGAGAGGAGGAGGAGAGAGAGGGGGCAGGAGAGAAGGAGGAGGAGAGAGGAGGAGGAGAGAGGGGGCAGGAGAGGAGGAGGTTCTGAGGTAGGAGGTCAGATATGATCCACATTTGTGTTTGACCCGTGACACAGGAGGAGAGAGGGGGCTGGTCACAGGGCGGAGGAGAAGGAACCACTGTGACCCCAGGAGAGGAGGAGCTCCTGCAGATGGAGGAGGATTTTATACCAGTGGGAACCATGTTTGAAGGAGTGTGCTGTTAGCATGCTAGTGCTTCACATTATCGTCACAGTAAAGTCTGAGAGGATCAAAGAGCTTCTAGAAGGAGCTCTGAGGGCGCAGGAGAGGAGTTCTGAGTCAGAGAGGAGGCAGGAGACCAGGACTAGGAGATAGGAGGAAACCAGAGGAGGAGGAGATGATAGGAGGAGGAGGGAGAGGAGGAGGAGGACTGATGGAGGACTAGAACCAGGTGGGAGGAGACAGGTATTTCAAACAGGACTAAACCAGATATGATCCAAACCAGGACTTGACCCGTGACACAGAACCTGAGAGCCTCTGGTCACAGGGCGAGAGAACAACCACTGTGACCCCACAGCACAGCTCCTGCAGATGACACTTTTTTATACCAGTGTGAACCATGTTTGATGTGTGCTGTTAGCATGCTAGTGCTTCACATTATCGTCACAGTAAAAGTCTGAGAGAGGATCAAAGAGCTTCTAAAGTCGTCTCTGTGAGTCATGAGGATGTTCTGAGTCAGTGAGGAGGAAGTTTAGACCAGGACTAAACCAGGACTAAACCAGGACTAAACCAGGACTAAACCAGGTCTAAACCAGGTCTAAACCAGGACTAAACCAGGACTAAACCAGGACTAAACCAGGTCTAAACCAGGTCTAAACCAGGACTAAACCAGGTACTAAACCAGGACTAAACCAGGACTAAACCAGGTCTAAACCAGGACTAGACCAGGACTAAACCAGGACTCCTCCTCCCTGAACCACCACCTTAACGTGGTGGAGGGTTTGATCCTGGAGCCCTGTCGGGCTCGTGCCTCTGGTCCAGGGGGCGGGTCAGACTGATGGCGTTTCCCTTTATGACGAGTGTAAGAACAAAGTTCACTGTGTCGCCCGGACCGGCCCAGGCCCCACTCTGGAGCCGGGCCTGGGGTGGGTGCTCGAGAGCGAGCGCCTGGTGGCCGGGCCTTTTCCCACGAGGACCTGGGCCCACGTGGGGTTTTCCTCACGTGGACCCACCACCTGCGGGAGGAGTCATGAAGGGCTGGTGCAGAGATCTGGGCGGCAGTGGAAGGCGGGGCCTCGATGACTGGATCTCACGGAGAGACTGGCTCTGGAGACATGGAACGTCACTGGGGGGAGGAGCCTGAGCTTGTGCGGGAGGTTGAGCGATACCGACTAGATACAGTCGGCCTCACCTCCGCGCACTGGGCTCTGAACCCAACTCCTTCAGAGGGGCTGGACTCTCCATTTCTCTGGCGTTGCCCGTGGGGAGCGGCGGCGAGCTGGTGTGGGCTCATTGCTCCACAGCTCAGCCGCCTCGTGTTGGGGTTCACCCCGGTGAACGAGAGGGTCGCGTCCCTGCGCCTTCAGGTCGGGGACAGGTCTCTCACTGTTGTGGCGGCCTACGAGCTGAACAGCAGTGCAGAGTACCCGGCCTTTTTGGAGTCCCTCTGCATTGGTATCAAGCCTTGTTGACTCGTGGGACTCCTGAGGCGGCTGATGAGTACCGTCCAGCTGGCCACAGCTCATGCGGTGACAGAGGCAAAAACCCGGGGTTGGGAGGAGGTCAGGGAGGCCAGGGAGGAGGAGGAGGACTCAAAGAGATTCTGGTAAACCCTCCAACACCTCAGGAGGGGGAAGCAGTGCTTCACCAACACAGTGTGTGTGGAGAGCTGCTGACCTCGACTGGGGATGTTGTTGGACAGTGGAAAGAATACTTTGAGTATCTCCTCAATCCCACTGTCACATCTTCAGAGGAGGAGGCAGAGACTGGAGACCCGGAGGCGGACTCATCACTGAGGTGTTTGGCAAGCTCCTCAGGTCCTCGAGGCTCATGGGAGTTTGCCACAGTCCACATGTGTTTTGTGGATCTGGAGAAGGCATTTGACCGTGTCCCTCGTGGTGTCCTTTGGGGGGTGCTCTGGGAGTATGGGGTCCGGGGCCCTTTGCTAAGGGCTGTCCGGTCCCTGTGTGACCGGAGCAGGAGCTGTGTCTCTGCAGTGAGTCAGACTTGTTCCTGGTGCATGTTGGATCCACCAGGGCTGCACTTTGTCACCGGTTCTGTTCATTGTTTTAATGGACAGAATTTCTAGAAGCAGCCAGGGGCCGGAGGGGGTCCGGTTCAGGGGCCGGAGGGGGTCTGGTTCAGGGGCCGGAGGGGGTCTGGTTCAGGGGCCGGAGGGGTCTGGTTCTCTGCTGTTTGCAGATGATGTTTGTCCTGATGCTTCTTCAGGACCTGCAGCTCGTCTGTCGTGGTGAAGAAGGAGCCGAGTCTAAAGTCAAAACTCTGGATTGGACCTCACCTCACACCTCAACTAGGATCATGACTCTGGGTCATGAAAGAACAAGATCACAGACACAAGAGGAAATGAGTTTCCCTTAGAGACAGAGAGAGGAGCTCAGTCACACGGGAGGAGCTCGGAGTAGAGCCGCTGCTCCTCCACGTCGAGAGGAGCAGCTGAGGCTCAGGCATCTGCTCATGATACCTCCTGGGGAGGTGTTCTGGGCAGGTCCCAAAAGGACGAGGCCCCGGGGAAGACCCAGGACACACTGGAGGGACTCACCTCGGGGTCCCACTGGAGGAGCTGGAGGAAGTGTCTGGGGTGAGGGAAGTCTGGGAGTCCCTGTTTAGACTGATGCCTCCACGACCCGACCTCAGATAAGAGGAAGAACATGGAGGGATAAACCAGGACTAAACCAGGACTATACAAGGACTAGATCAAGATTACAATCAAATTGAGCTTAAATCTGCACATTTGTACAACACATCAAATCTGGGACTAAACCGGGTCTAAACCGGGTCTAAACCGGGTCTAAACCGGGTCTAAACCGGGTCTAAACCGGGTCTAAACCGGGTCTACAGGACGTGGGATCACACCAGGACCAGTGAGTCTCTCACACGTCACACTTTGGCTCAAATTGTTTCACACTTTTAATTAAAATCTGAAATTTTCTTTTCAAATTCATCACATTCGTTTTGATTCAGAGGAAATGTTTATGTTTTTTTTTTATTTCAAATTGTCCTAAATCCAAAGGCCCCGAAGCCGCAGCAGGAACATGACGAGCGTCAAACATGAACAACTGAAAGTGTCTGATACATCGACTTTAAAAAACGAATAAAAAGATTTAAACTATTTACATTTAGACAAATGATTCATTTAGAAAAAAAAAAAAAAGTATTTTTCTGTCTAGAAATAAAACCTTAACTACACAACACGAGACACCAGAGAAGAACGAAGACTGAACCGGGACTGAACCAGGACTGAACCAGGACTGAACCAGGACTGAACCAGGACTGAACCAGGACTAAACCGGGTCTGAACCGGGACTGAACTGGGACTAAACCAGGACTAAACCGGGACTAAACCAGGTCTGAACCAGGACTAAACCAGGACTAAACCGGGACTAAACCGGGACTAAACCGGGACTAAACCGGACTAAATTAGGACTAAACTGGGACTAAACCAGGACTAAACCGGGACTAAACCAGGACTAAAACAGGATTAAACCAAGATTAAACCGGGAATAAACTGGGACTAAACCAGGACTAAACCAGAACTAAACCAGGACTAAACCGGGACTAAACCAGGACTAAACCAGAATCAACAAAACTCGACCAAACATCAGTTTAAATGATTAAACAGATCAAATAAAATGTGCTGAATCTGCTCGTTTCAAACTCAGTAAAAGTCGTTTTTCCGTCACTTTGTTTCAGCTTCAGCAGATTCACAACATTCCTCCACAAAGATAAAAATACATCTGCAGGATAATCCCCGATCCACCTCATCCCTCCATCCTCACCCCTCCATCCTCATCCCTCCATCCTCATCCCTCCATCCTCATCCCTCCATCCTCATCCCTCCATCCTCATCCCTCCATCCTCATCCCTCCATCCTCATCCCTCCATCCTCTCTCCTCCGTCCCAAACAAAGCGTCCCATCCAAAAGTGCACCTATAGCTAACTCCTGCTTCCTAACTCCTAACTCCTGCCTCCTCTCTCCTCTCTCCTAACTCCTCGTTCCTTGTTTGATCCGGACGCTCCGGAGGCAGTGAAGGTTGAACAGGACAAACCCCTTTGGAACGCTCCGAGATTTAAAGCCGGAATGTGGGATAAATCTGCACTTCCTGGTTAAACGGCAGCATGCACGCGCTTCCCGAGGACTTACCGGACGCACGGCCAGATCCGAGATGGGACAGGACGGAGGGAACATGCGGAGAGAGTGAGAGGAAGAAGAGAGAGGAGAGGAGGGAGAGAGAGAGCGCGTGGTGCAGAAAACCCTCCTCCTCCTCCTCCTCCTCCTCCTGCTCCCTCTGAGACGAGCTGATTCAGCGATGGAGAGTTTAAGGATGCGGAGAGGAAGAGTGGAGAGGGGGAGGAGAGGAGAGGGGGAAGGGAGGAAGAGAGAAGCAAGAGGAGAAGAGAGAGGAGGAAGAAGAGAAGAGGAAGATGGGGAAGGGAAGTTAGAGAGGAAAAAGGAGGGGAAGAAAGAGGAGAGGAGGAGGAGAGGGGGAAGCCGGGTCCTACAGCAGGTCCTGACTCTGGGACTAAAGTAGAACCAAACCAGGACTAAAACTGGACTAAGACTGGAACTGGACCAAACCAGGACTAAACCTTCAGAATGCAGAGGGAGAAAGAGAGGAGAAAGAAGAGAGAAGGAGAAAAGGAGGAGAAAAGGAGGAGAGGGGGAGATAAAAGACGAGGAGAGAGGAGGAGGAGGGAGTCGTACTACAGAGGACCACAGGGACAGTACTCTGAGAGAGAAGAGAAACAAGACCGGAAGAACTAAACCAGGACTAAACCAGGACTAAACCAGGACTAAACCAGGACTAAACCAGGACTAAACCAGATCTAAACCAGGACTATAGACATGATATTATTGATTTATAGTTTTTGAAATGTCATTATAGTCTATTGCAAACATTGCATTTTGAATTTACATCAGGACATTGCACCAACTCCTAGTTTAGTCCTGGTTTAGTCCTGGTTTAGTCCTGGTTTAGTCCCGGTTTAGTCCCGGTTTAGTCCCGGTTTAGTCCCGGTTTAGTCCCGGTTTAGTCCCGGTTTAGTCCCGGTTTAGTCCCGGTTTAGTCCCGGTTTAGTCCTGGTTTAGACCCAGTTCAGACCCGGTTCAGACCCGGTTTAGTCCCGGTTTAGTCCCGGTTTAGTCCCGGTTTAGTCCCGGTTTAGTCCCGGTTTAGTCCCGGTTTAGTCCTGGTTTAGACCTGGTTTAGTCCTGGTTTAGACCTGGTTTAGTCCCGGTTTAGACCCGGTTTAGTCCTGGTTTAGTCCTGGTTTAGACCTGGTTTAGTCCTGGTTTAGTCCCGGTCTAGTCCTGGTCCAGTCCGGTTTATAAATGTAGAACTTGCAGCTGTTCTTTCTGACTCGGTAAAGTTAGACACAAACAGCTGATGGACACAGAAGGAGAGAGAGAGACGAGAGAGGAGAAGAGAGAGGGAGAAAGAGGAGGAGACGAGAGGGGGGAGAGAGGGGGAGGGAGACAGCTGATGGACACAGAAGGAGGGGGGGGGGGGTGGAGAGAAGGAGAAAGAGGAGGGAGGAGGAGAAATAAAGTGGGCAAGAGAAGAGGAAAGAAGGAGAGAGAGAGAGCTTATACATAGGGAAGGAGAGGAGACAGAGAGAGAAGGAAGGAGGAGAGAGGAGGAGAAGAGGGAGGAGGAGAGGAGGAGGAGAGACCTGGGACTCTGCAGACGCTGGACTCTGGGTCTGGAGCAGATCTGGCTCTGAGTTTTATTTTAGATTAAAACTGTCACACAAATCTGAGGCCGGCTCTCGAGGTGAATCAGAATGTGTTTAATCTGAGAAGAGAGACCGAGTGTAGAGAGAGACCGAGTGTAGAGAGAGACCGAGTGTAGAGAGAGACCGAGTGTAGAGAGAGACCGAGTGTAGAGAGAGACCGTGTGTAGAGAGAGACCGAGTGTAGAGAGAGACCGAGTGTAGAGAGAGACCGTGTGTAGAGAGAGACCGTGTGTAGAGAGAGACCGACTGTAGAGAGAGAGACCGAGTGTAGAGAGAGAGACCGAGTGTAGAGAGAGAGACCGAGTGTAGAGAGAGAGACCGAGTGTAGAGAGAGAGACCGAGTGTAGAGAGAGAGACCGAGTGTAGAGAGACACCGAGTGTAGAGAGAGAGACCGAGTGTAGAGAGAGAGACCGAGTGTAGAGAGAGACACCGAGTGTAGAGTGAGAGACCGACTGTAGAGAGAGAGACCGACTGTAGAGAGAGAGACCGAGTGCAGAGAGAGACCGAGTGTAGAGAGAGAGCCCGAGTGTAGAGAGAGAGTCCGAGTGTAGAGAGAGAGACGACCGTGTAGTAGAGAGAGAGACCGAGTGTAGAGAGAGAGACCGAGTGTAGAGAGAGAGACCGAGTGTAGAGTGAGAGACCGAGTGTAGAGTGAGAGACCGAGTGTAGAGAGAGAGACCGACTGTAGAGAGAGAGACCGAGTGCAGAGAGAGACCGAGTGTAGAGAGAGAGCCCGAGTGTAGAGAGAGACCGAGTGTAGAGAGAGAAAAGAGTAAAGAGAGTAAAGCGAGGGTAACGAGAGAGTAAAAGAGTAAAGAGAGGGTAAAGAGTAAAGAGAGGGTAAAGAGAGAGTAAAGAGAGGGTAAAGAGAGAGTAAAGAGTAAAGAGAGGGTAAAGAGAGGGTAAAGAGTAAAGAGAGGGTAAAGAGAGGGTAAAGCGAGGGTAAAGAGAGAGTAAAGAGAGACTAAAGAGAGTGTTTAGAGAGTGTTTAGAGAGTGTTAGAAAGTGTATAGAGTATAGAGAGTATACAGAGAGTGTATAGAGAGTATACAGAGTGTATACAGAGTATAGAGAGAGTATAGAGTGTTTAGAGAGTCTATAGAGTGTATAGAGTGTATAGAGAGTATACAGAGTGTATACAGAGTATAGAGAGTATACAGAGTATAGACAGAGTATAGAGTGTATATAGAGTGTATAGAGTGTATAGAGAGTATACAGAGTGTATAGAGTGTATAGAGAGTATACAGAGTGTATACAGAGTATAGAGAGTATACAGAGTATAGACAGAGTATAGAGTGTGTATAGAGTGTATAGAGTGTATAGAGTGTATAGAGAGTATAGAGTGTGTATAGAGTGTATAGAGTGTATAGAGTGTATAGAGAGTATAGAGAGAGTATAGAGTGTGTATAGAGAGTATAGACTGTACAGAGAGTATAGAGACTGTATAGAGTGTATAGAGAGTATACAGAGTGTATAGAGAGTATACAGAGTGTATAGAGAGTATACAGAGTGTATAGAGAGTATACAGAGTGTATAGAGAGTATACAGAGTGTATAGAGAGTATACAGAGTGTATAGAGAGTATACAGAGTGTATAGAGAGTATACAGAGTGTATAGAGAGTATACAGACTGTATAGAGTGTATAGAGAGTATACAGACTGTATAGAGTGTATAGAGAGTATACAGACTGTATAGAGTGTATAGAGAGTGTACAGAGAGTATAGAGAGTGTATAGACTGTATAGAGAGTATAGAGTATATACAGAGTATAGAGACTGTATATATTTGACCCACAGACTGTAAAAGCTCGTCTCCAGACGAGGCTCATCGTGGTGAATCTGGAGCAGAGTTACACATCTGTAATTCTGCCCAAGTATCATAGCAACCAAAGAGCCAATCAGGAGCGAGGCTGTGGAAGGTAACGCCCCTTCTCTCCATGTTGCTAATGTGATAAACCAGAGACAGAGTCACTTCCTGTTTGTAACAGATTTAACCTGGCGCCATGTTACAAAGTCTGAGGTTTGACCCGACGAGGAAAACAGAGACTGAAGAGAAGGTCAAAGGTCAAAGGTCAACACGGACAGAACACAGACGGAGACTGAAGAGGACGAGGAGGTCAAAGGTCAAAGGTCAACACGAGCAAAACATAGACTGAGACTGAGTCAAACCGGGACTAAACCGGGACTAAACCAGGACTAAACGAGGACTAAACCGGGACTAAACCGGGACTAAACCGAGACTAAACCGGGACTAAACCGGGACTAAACCGGGACTAAACCGGGACTAAACCAGGACTAAATTTAAATGAGAACTGAATAAAATAAAGCGATTTATGTAAAGCTGAATTTAGCAACAGTAAAAACATGTCAGACACAGTGTTTTATTCTGTGAAGTAAATAACCTGCACTAAAGAATCACTGATCCGATACTGATATCAATACTCTGCTTCGGCCGATACCGATATGAACCGATACCAGAGTTATTTCACACACGGCTCACTCCCTCACAGACCCACATGTGACTCAAGAACAGAACAAAAGTCCAAACATCAGAGACATTTTCATCCAACATATGTATCTGTCAAACCCAACAGGATCGGCTCATTAAAGAACCGATACTGACCCGGAGAATCGGCTCATTAAAGAATCGATACTGACCAGGAGAAAGAACCGATACTGACCCGGAGAATCGGCTCATTAAAGAATCGATACTGACCAGGAGAAAGAACCGATACTGACCCGGAGAAGGCTTCAGTTTCCCCACGTTTATGTACTTTTACTGTAACATTACAGTGATACTGCAGTGACATCAGGCTGGGGGTGTCCTACATGTATGTCTATGGTGGAATGTTCAGCCGTTACCGTGGTGACAAACACTGACAAAAACATTTTAAAATGGTCAAACTCAATCCGAGCGAATTCATGGTTCTGAAAGTGACTCACTAAAAAAATGTTGGCTAATGCTAATGCTAATGCTAATGCTAACTAGCTTGTAACTGCAATGTTATGTGTGTCAGACGTGTTTAACAGCACAAATCACCCGTTGTAGCTCAGATAAGTCAGATCTTTCTGGTCAAATTATGTTAAAACAAAAAACAAAACTCAGATTAAAGTCTAACAGCCTCAGACAGAGCAGTGCCTCTAGTTAACGTCACACGCCCTAGAGAATGTTGATGACATGAGCTGCAGAGTATCACTAACCGGAGCTGAGGGTTATATTTACGCTGCAGATGTGATTGTGACGGAGGAACAGGTGCAGTTCAACACAAATAGACCTGAGCCAATAAAAGCCCCACACGGCCTCCACCCGACTCACTGCATGTGGTTTAAAGCTCCACTACGGAACTTTTCTCCACCCGACTCACTGCATGTGGTTTTTAAGCCCCACTACGGAACTTTCTCCACCCGACTCACTCTGCATGTGGTTTAAAGCCCCACTACGGAACTTTTTCTCCACCCGACTCCCTGCATGTGGTTTAAAGCCCCACTACAGAACTTTTCTCCACCCGACTCCCTGCATGTGGTTTAAAGCCCCACTACGGAACTTTTCTCCACCCGACTCACTGCATGTGGTTTAAAGCCCCACTACGGAACTTTTCTCCACCCGACTCACTCTGCATGTGGTTTAAAGCCCCACTACGGAGCTTTTCTCCACCCGACTCACTGCATGTGGTTTAAAGCTCCACTACGGAACGTTTCTCCACCCGACTCACTGCATGTGGTTTAAAGCCCCACTACGGAACGTTTCTCCACCCGACTCACTGCATGTGGTTTAAAGCCCCACTACGGAACTTTTCTGTTTTTTCCCTTTGCCCAGAATGTTTCTCAGTGCAGCATTAAACTGTCCAAACATGTGTTCTCTCTGTGAGCAGCTCGCCTCTCCACAGATCTGACCTCAGTGTGATGAGCTCGTCTCCAGATTTACTGGTTTAATGCCACACTACGAAACATTCTAGTAAAGCAATGACATCGCCATGGAGACGAGCCCCGTAGAGCAGCTTTAAAGTGTCTGACCTCTGCTCTAATGTCGTTGTCTCAAACAGACCTGAGCTGTGTTTTGTTCTTCTCTCAAACTGAAAACACTTGTTCCACCTTGTGATGTCATCAGGTGGTGATACAGGAAGTGCTCCACTGTGTTTTTAAACTCCACACACCTTCATTTCTAGAATCATTTGGATCATTTCAGGAATCCTGGAGTTGACAGTGATGCTTTAAACAATAATGAGTACTGCTAAAAGGCCTTTGTGTTAGTATTTATGAAGTACTTTTTAGTCCTGGGTCATATTTTAAAAGTATTAAATCCGGGTTCAGACGTAGCGTTAGCATGAAGCTAACAGCTGCTCACAGATCAGTCACCACGGAGAAAGTACTCACATGTACTCGAGTAACTTTGACAAGAAATGATACTTTTTAGAGTACTTTTTGAACAGCGTATTTTTACTCCTACTTGAGTCATTTTTATTCAAGTATCAGTACTGTTACTCGAGTAAAAGTGCTGTTCCTCGTCCCTCTGTGAGTTTTATGTAACTGAAATGATCTGAACATTTGTGTTTGATTTACTTTGGCTCATTTTTGTGGCTCTTCGTGGATTATTTCATGTTTTGTACTTTTCCCAAATACTTTTTTACTCTTCGAACCACTACTTTGTACTTCTACTTGAGTAATATTACTTTGAAGTAACTTTACTCTTACTCGAGTACAAGTTTTGTCTACTCTCCCCACCCTCGAGTATCTGAACCGAACGATTGACAAACCAAATATCACCAAACACATGACATCACCACGTAATGACGTCATCACTTACACGATGACGTCATCACTTACACGATGACGTCATCACTTACACGATGACGTCATCACTTACACGATGACGTCATCTCTTACACGATGACGTCATCTCTTTCACGACACAAACACATTCACACACTGCAGCTTTACATCGTCTTATCTCCATGACGACTTACCAGAATCTTCCGTCCTTCTCCAGGTCCAGTTTTCCGAGTTTTCCAAAGACGTCGTCCACGAACAAAAAGACCAAACTTCGAGCGTAAAGTTTAAAGTTTTTGATAAAAGTGTTTAAAAGTATTAGCCTCACATCATTAGACTGACAGAGGGACAGAGAGGGGGAGGAGGGGGAGGAGGGGGAGGTACGGGGTACAGGGGGGAGGAGGGGAGAGCGGTCAGACCGATGCCCCTCCATCCCGGGCCTTTTATACCCCGACCCCCTGTGACGCTGCCCCCTGCAGGCGGCACCAGCTCCACAGACACACGGCCTTATTTAGAGACGAGCGGCAAAAATAGACCAGAGAATGTAGAGGGGAGGGGCCAGGGACGGAGGAGGAGGGGGTTAAAGGGGAGGAGATAAGGAGGAGGCGGGTGTGTACATGTGTCCGGGGGAGAGGAGGAGGAGGTGAGGAGCGTCAGAGGAGGCGGGACGATGATGCAGAAGTCCTGACCCGTCCATCTCCCTCTTCACAAACATTTGAATCACTAAAACAAAACAGCTCGCCTCTCCACAGACCTGATCTGGAACTCGGCCTGGTGGCATCAGCTGCTTGTCTCCATGGAGATAAATAAGTTTAAACTCCGCCCACAACCACATTTAAAAGAGCTGCTAAAGTGGGCGGGGTCTGGAGGAGTAAAAGGGGAAAGTGAGGGAGCCTCTATGCTAGTCTTTATGCTAACCTTTATGCTAGTCTCTATGCTACTATTTATGCTAACCTTTATGCTAGTCTCTATGCTACTATTTATGCTAACCTTTATGCTAGTCTCTATGCTACTATTTATGCTAACCTTTATGCTAGCCTCTATGCTAGTCTTTATGCTAACCTTTATGCTAGCCTCTATGCTAGTCTTTATGCTAACCTTTACGCTAGCGTCTATGCTAGTCTTTATGCTAACCTTTATGTTAGCCTCTATGCTACTCTTTATGCTAACCTTTATTCTAGCCTCTATGCTACTCTTTATGCTAACCTTTATGCTAGCCTCTATGCTACTCTTTATGCTAACCTTTATGCTAGCCTCTATGCTACTCTTTATGATAACCTTTATCCCAGCCTCTATGCTAGTCTTTATGCTAGCCTCTATGCTATTTTTTATGCTAACCATTATGCTAGCCTCTATGCTAGTCTTTATGCTAACCCTTATGCTAGCCTCTATGCTAGTCTTTATGCTAACCTTTATGCTAGCCTCTATGCTAGTCTTTATGCTAACCTTTATACTAGCCTCTATGCTAGTCTTTATGCTAACCTTTATGCTAGCCTCTTTGCTAGTCTTTATGCTAACCTTTACACTAGCCACTATGCTAGTCTTTATCTTAGCCTTTATCTTAGCCTTTATGCTAGTCTTTATGCTAGCCTTTATGCTAGCCTCTATGCTAGCCTTTATGCCAACCATTTATTCTAGTCTTTATGCTAGTCTTTATGCTAGCCTTTATGCTAGCCTGGTATAATGAAGTTGCTGTTAGTTTGTGGCTGATCTTTCTACTTGTTCTGGATAATAACGTCGCTTTGCCACTGGAGCGTGGTCTTGAACGACAAAAAGTGAATCATTTTCAACTTTTGGACGCGCAAACAAAACCTTCGACAAAGATGCGTCGCAAAGACGCAGGACGACCAAGACACGTCCACCATGGACTTTGCATCTGAACTTGACGCCCCCGACGCCCCTAACGGGTTTGTCTCATTTACAGTTTGAAAATACAGTGAAAATAGTGTAGTCCACTTTAGTCCTGGTTTAGTCCTGGTTTAGTCCTGGTTTAGTCCTTGTTTGGACCTGGTTTAGTCCTGGTTTAGTCCTGGTTCAGTCCTGGTTTAGTCCTGTTTTAGTCCGTGTTTGGACCTGGTTTAGTCCTGGTTTAGTCCTGGTTTAGTCCTTGTTTGGACCTGGTTTAGTCCTGGTTTAGTCCTGGTTTAGACCTGGTTTAGTCCTGGTTTAGTCCTGGTTTAGTCTGGTTTTAGACCTGGTTAGTCCTGGTTTAGTCCTGGTTTAGTCCTGGTTTAGTAGTCTTGGTTTAGTCCTGAGTCCTGGTTTAGTCCTGGTTTAGTCCTGGTTTAGACCTGGTTTAGACCTGGTTTAGTCCTGGTTTAGTCCTCTTTTAGTCCTGGTTTAGATCTGGTCGGTCGCTTAAATCCTTTCCGTTGGTGGTTCTTGATGAACTAAATCTGTATCTGAAAACACACCCATCCTAAAGCCCCACCCCCTCCTCTTCGGCCCCGCCCCCTCTTCTTTGGCTCCACCCCCTCCTCTTCAGCCCCTCCCCCTCCTCCTCTTCATATTTTTAGCTCAGACAGAAAAAGACGTGTCAGTCTCCACTCTGTCTGTAAAGTTAAAGTGGAACTAAATAAATCCACTTCTTCACTAAACTGTGAGTCATGTGAAGAGAATCATCTACTGTTTTTTATTCTTCACAATTTTAGTGCAAACGAGGTGAATTTGTAGCTTTCTGGTCTGAAGTATGTGCTGCCTCAAGTACTACATGACATCACACAGCACTGCCCTGATCACATCCAGGTGTTTCTGATACAAACACCTGGTTTCAGGGGCGGAGTCTGAGGTGTGGATGGACCAATCACAACGCTCCTTATACGTCCAGACCCCGCCCCTCCTCTCTCACTCTCACCTGTCGCCCAATGATCCACAAAAGTGTAATAATAATATCATCATGGAGGTGTTCTGCAAAACGGACTTTTGGGGTTTTCTACCACGTTATGATGTTATAATTTTATGATGTTATGATGTTTTAATCTCATTATCTCATAATGTTCCGTCATCAAAACCAAGAGGTTTTAAATGTCCATGTTTGAGTAATCTAGAGATCTCTCCCAGGCCCTAGTCAAGGCCTCCTTATGGAACCTGTACGAGTCTGTACGAGGCTCCGCCCACAAGCCTACAGAGAAGAGAGAGAAGAGAGAGAAGAGAGAGAAGAGGGGGAAGAGAGGGAAGAGAGGGAGAAGAGAGAGAAGAGGGAGAGAAAGGGGGGGGGGTGAGAGAGAGAACAAGGAAGAGATGAGAAAGCGAAAAGAGACAGAGGAGAGAGAAGAAAGGGAGGAGAGAGAGAAAAGAGGGAAGAGAGAGAAGAGAGACTGAGAGGAGAGCGAAGAGAGGAGAGAGGGAGGAGAGAGAGGAGACAGACCCGAGATGCAGAGAGAGAAAAGAGAGGGAGGAGAGAGTGAGACAGAGGGGGAGACAGCAGCATAGAGAGAAAAGAGAGAGAGAGATGAGGACAGGAGGAACAGAGCGGTGCAGAGATGGACAAAGAAAGGATATTGATCCGATCTTTAAAGAGGCAATCTCCTGCTGCGGCTCCAGGGACTGCGCAGTGAAGAGAGAGAAAGAGAGGAGGGGGAGAGAGAGGAGGAGGAGAGGGAGAGAGGGACAGAGGAGGAGGAGAGGGAGGAGGAGAGGAGAGAGGAGAGAGAGAGGAGGAGAGGAGGTGAGAGGGAGAGAGAGAGGAGGAGAGGCAATCTCCTGCTGAGGCTCCAGGGACTGCGCAGTGAAGAGAGAGAAAGAGAGGAGGAGAGAGAGGAGGAGGGAGAGAGGGAGGAGAGGAGGAGAGAGAGAGGAGAGAGAGAGGAGGAGAGAGGGAGACAGAGGAGGAGGGAGAGGAGGATCTCCTGTGAGGAGAGGGAGGCTAGGAGAGAGGAGAGAGAAAGAGAGGAGGAGAGGAGAGAGGAGAGGAGGAGGAGAGAGGGAGAGAGGAGGAGGAGGAGGAGGGGGAGAGGGAGAGAGGACTGGAGGAGGGAGGAGAGACGAGGGAGGAGAGAGAGGAGGAGAGGAGGAGAGGAGGAGAGAGGTGAGAGGGAGGAGAGAGAGGAGGAGAGGCAATCTCCTGAGAGGAGGGAGAGCAGTGAAGAGAGAGAAAGAGAGGAGAGGAGAGGAGAGAGAGAGAGAGAGAGGGAGAGAGAGGAGGAGAGAGAGGGGAAGAGGAGGAGGAGCGAGAGGGGAGGAGGAGGAGGAGGGAGGAGGGAGAGGAGGAGGAGAGGGGGAGGAGAACTGGAGAGGGGAGGAGGGAGGAGGGAGAGGAGAGAGGGAGAGAGGGAGAGAGGAGAGAGAGGGAGAGAGGAGAGAGAGAGAGAGAGGAGGAGAGGGAGAGAGAGAGGAGGAGAGAGGAGTCCTGAGTGCGGCCTCCAGGGAGAGAGGAGAGGAGAGAGAGAAGAGAGGGAGGAGAGAGGCAGCTGGGGAGGAGGAGAGAGGTAGAGGTGAGAGGGAAGAGAGGAGGAGAGGAGTGAGGAGGAGAGAGAGAGGAGGAGGAGGAGAGAAAAAGATGAGAGGAGGAGGGGGGAGGAGAGAGGGAGAGAGGAGGAGGAGAGAAAAAGATGAGAGGAGGAGGGAGAGCAGAGAGGGAGAGAGCAGGAGAGGAGGAAGAGAGACAGAGGAGAGTAGGAGGGAAGAGAGGGAGAGAGAGGAGGCTGGAGAGGAAGAGGAGAGAGAGAGAGGGAGAAGAGGGAGGGGGAGAGACAGGCGTGACGTGGGACAGTGAAAGAGAGAAGAGCAAGAGGGAGAGAAGACAAAGAGGAGAGAAGGAGGGGTAAAAGAAGAGAAGAGAGAGAGCGGGAGGGAGAGATGGAGTAAAGAGAGAAAAACCTGAGGAGAGAGTCAGAGAGACAATAAGACGAGAAAGAGGGAGAGAGACCTGAGGAAAAAAAGAGAGGTGGAGGGTAGAGAGAGAAAAGAAAGAGGATGAGAGAGAGAGAGAGAGAGGGACAGAGAGAGAGAGGGAGCGAGAGAGAGGGAAAAAGAGGAGAGAGAGAGAGAGAGAGGGGGGTCGTGAGCAGCACCACCTCCGTCTGGAACACAAAGCTGGTTTTGAGTTTTTTATTTCTCCAGTGTGAGGTCTGGACTTTTTTATAAATTATTTTTATTTTTATATTTTATTTTTATTTTTTGTGGGAGGAGCCTCGTACATGGGTGATGTCGGCTTGTGGGAGGAGCCTCGTACATGGGTGATCTCGGCTTGTGGGAGGAGCCTCGTACATGGGTGATGTCGGCTTGTGGGAGGAGCCTCGTACATGGGTGATCTCGGCTTGTGGGTCGGAGCCTCGTACATGAGTGACGTCGGCTTGTGGGCGGAGCCTCGTACATGGGCGATGTCGCTTGTGGGCGGAGCCTCGTACATGAGTGACGTCGGCTTGTGGGAGGAGCCTCGTACATGGGTGATGTCGGCTTGTGGGCGGAGCCTCGTACATGAGTGACGTCAGCTTGTGGGAGGAGCCTTCCTGAATGATCGTACCGTGAGATGCAGATGGTGAAACGTCTCGACACTTGTTCGCCGTCACATTCTCAGGAGACGCTCTGGTTTCAGATGTGACGATGTTTCTGATCCAAACCCGGAGGGACCAGAGCAAATTGTCTCGTGACATTTTCAAACTGTAAAAGTCACACGCGGCTCGTCTTTAGACAAACTCCTCGCAAAAGCAAAAGGTTGTGAGGCTCCGAGTCTGAAGTCGGCCGTGAGGGTCTGAAGGACGAGGTGTAGAAGTGTAGAAGTGTAGAAGTGTAGAAGTGTAGAAGTGTAGAAGTGTAGAAGTGTGTTCTTAAACCGGCTCAGAAACATCACGGCTCCTTTAAAGCCACAGTGAGTCACTTTCTGCAGGAGGCACGACACGACGAGTCTGAAAGTCATAACTGAGTCTGTGATGGGACATCGGACGGTTTAAAGACAAAGACGAAGAGAAAAGTCACCACAGCATCAGCTCAAACGGAGCTCAGCGAGACTGGAGCAGGTAAAGAGTGTCAGAGCAACCAAAGAGCCAATCAGGAGCGAGGATGTTACAGGTAACGCCCCTCACCGCCCACACAGCTCGTTTAACAGGGAGCACGTGCTTAGTAAAAAATTAAAAATAAATAAACTCAAAATAACAAGACAATAAATAAATTAAATTTAAAAAAAAATTCAAAATAACAAAAAAGAAAAGAAAAATAAACTCAAAATAATAATGAATGAATAACCAAAAAAATCTAAATAAATAAATAAATAATAAATAAATAAATATATATTTTTTAAATTATAATAATAAATGAACCCCAGGATCATGTTGAGGGTCACTCTGAACATTTAAGACCAAAATGAGTCTGACAGCAGCAGGTGCAGAGAGAGGGACAGTTTTTCAATAGAAAGTGAATTGGAGTCAGAGTCGATGGAACAGGAAGTGCGTATGTGCTCACTACAGACGTGGACGGGTGGACAGTCTCCGTCAGGTTTGTGGAGGTGGAGCCGTGTTTGTGACACAAACACAATGAAATAAACATCTTTATATTTTAGTCTGTTTTTTGATGCAAAGTTCCACACTGTGGCTTTAAGAAACACAGGCCCTCGCCACTCGGCTCCACCGGCGAAACGCGTCCACATCGGGACCGGAACAATCGCACCACTATAGTTTTCTTATAAATACTTTAATTAATCTGGCTCCGTGGCCGAACGTGAGTCTCAGGTCCAGGCATTTCATCAACAAACCAAAGAGGCTCATGGGAAAAATGATTCGACTTAAGGGAAATGTCCAGTGTCGGGTTTAAAGAGAGTTTATAATGTTTCTGAGATAATGGCTTTTATTTGTTATTAAAGATGTAGCTGATGGTTGGTGCGCTCGCTCCGTCCACACCTCCACAAATTGCCTGTGCACTTTGGAGATTAGCGTCTGGCGGGTCCGAAAGCGTTTTAACGAAAGCATAAAGTATTTTACGGCTCGGGCTGATTTTAATTTTACAGCCGACGTTTGTATCGACCGTAATAAAACAAATCGAGCGGAGCCTGTAGAAGTTTTACATTAAGGACGAGCTCATCGGAAAAACGGCGGTAAATAAGAGCGTCCGGACTGAGCATGCGCAGGACGAGAGACGTGTCCTAATGTCCCCCGAAGGACGTGTCCTCATGTCCCCCTGAAGGACGTGTCCTAATGTCCCGAAGGACGTGTCCTAATGTTCCCCAAAGGACGTGTCCTAATGTCCCCTCGAAGGACATGTCCTAATGTCCCCTCGAAGGACATGTCCTAATGTCCCAAAGGACGTGTCCTAATGTCCCCTCGAAGGACATGTCCTAATGTCCCCTCGAGGGACGTGTCCTAATGTCCCCTCGAGGGACGTGTCCTAATGTCCCCTCGAAGGACGTGTCCTAAAGTCCCCCTCGAAGGACGTGTCCTAATGTCCCAAAGGACGTGTCCTAATGTCCCCTCGAAGGACGTGCCCTAATGTCCCCTCGAAGGACGTGCCCTAATGTCCCCTCGAAGGACGTGCCCTAATGTCCCCTCGAAGGACATGTCCTAATGTCCCCCGTCGAAGGACGTGTCCTAATGCCCCCTCGAAGGACGTGTCCTAATGTCCCCTCGAAGGACATGTCCTAATGTCCCCCTCGAAGGACGTGTCCTAATGTCCCAAAGGACGTGTCCTAATGTCCCAAAGGACGTGTCCTAATGTCCCCTCGAAGGACATGTCCTAATGTCCCGAAGGACGTGTCCTAATGTCCCAAAGGACGTGCCCTAATGTCCCCTCGAAGGACATGTCCTAATGTCCCCTCGAAGGACGTGTCCTAATGTCCCCCTCGAAGGACGTGTCCTAATGTCCCCTCGAAGGACATGTCCTAATGTCCCCTCGAAAGGACGTGTCCTAATGTCCCAAAGGACGTGTCCTAATGTCCCCTCGAAGGACATGTCCTAATGTCCCCTCGAGGGACGTGTCCTAATGTCCCCTCGAAGGACATGTCCTAATGTCCCGAAGGACGTGTCCTAATGTCCCAAAGGACGTGCCCTAATGTCCCCTCGAAGGACGTGTCCTAATGTCCCCTCGAAGGACGTGTCCTAATGCCCCCTCGAAGGACGTGTCCTAATGTCCCGAAGGACGTGTCCTAATGTCCAAAGGACGTGTCCTAATGTCCCAAAGGACGTGCCCTAATGTCCCCTCGAAGGACATGTCCTAATGTCCCCTCGAAGGACGTGTCCTAAAGCCCCCTCGAAGGACGTGTCCTAATGTCCCAAAGGACGTGTCCTAATGTCCCTCGAAGGACGTGCCCTAATGTCCCCTCGAAGGACATGTCCTAATGTCCCGAAGGACGTGTCCTAATGTCCCAAAGGACGTGCCCTAATGTCCCCTCGAAGGACATGTCCTAATGTCCCCTCGAAGGACGTGTCCTAATGCCCCCTCGAAGGACGTGTCCTAATGTCCCCTCGAAGGACATGTCCTAATGTCCCCTCGAAGGACGTGTCCTAATGTCCCAAAGGACGTGTCCTAATGTCCCCTCGAAGGACATGTCCTAATGTCCCGAAGGACGTGTCTTAATGTCCCAAAGGACGTGCCCTAATGTCCCCTCGAAGGACATGTCCTAATGTCCCCTCGAAGGACGTGTCCTAATGCCCCCTCGAAGGACACGTCCTAATGTCCCTCGAAGGACGTGTCCTAATGTCCCAAAGGACGTGTCCTAATGCCCTAAATGTCCCCTCGAAGGACACGTCCTAATGTCCCGAAGGACGTGTCCTAATGTCCCCTCGAAGGACGTGTCCTAATGTCCCCTCGAAACAGTAGTTAGCATTTTGGCGGCGCGGCTAACACGCTCACCTCACAGAAGAAGAGTCCAGGTCCGAGCTCGCCTCTCCACAGACCTGACTCTTACTCTCCTGTTGTTCCTCCTCTTTGTAATGTTCCGCAGTACGGCTTAAGTCTCACTGTTTCTATGTGCTGCCTCCACAAAGTTACACACTGTACTTTAGAGAAGAGGGGGAGGAGGTGAAGGAGAGAGGGAGGAGGAGAGGAGGGGAGAGAGGTGGAGGTGGGGGGAGGACAGGAGAGAGGGAGGAGGAGAGGAGGGGAGATGGGGAGGAGGTGGGGGGGGACAGGAGAGAGGGAGGAGGAGAGGAGGGGAGATGGGGAGGAGGTGGGGGAGGAGAGGAGGGAGAGAGGAGGAGAGAGGGGGGGGAGGAGGGGGAGGACAGGAGGAGAGAGAGGAGGAGAGGAGGGGAGAGAGGAGGAGGGGGGGGGAGGACAGGAGGAGGTGGAGGGGGGGAGGGAGAGAGGGAGGAGAAGAGGAGGGGAGATGGGGAGGAGGGTGGGGGGAGGACAGGAGAGGGGGAGGAGAAGAAGAGGGAGGGGTGGGAGAGGGAGAGGTGGAGGAGGTGGGGGGTCTCTCAGGGGGGAGTCCAGGGAGCACAGATCTGACACTGATGGATTTCACTCCTGCTTCACAAAATACACTCCACCCTCCACAGGGAGATGGAGAGAGAGAAGAGAGGGAATATAGAAGAGAGAAAGAGGAGAGAGGGATATACAGGAGAGAGGGAGGAGAGGAGAGAGGGAATATAGAAGAGAGAAAGAGGAGAGAGGGATATACAGGAGAGAGGGAGGAGAGGAGAGAGGGAGAGAGAGGGGAGAGCGAGAGAAGAGAGGGATATACAGGAGAGAGGGAGAGAGAGAGGGAGAGAGAGGGGAGAGCGAGAGAATACCCAGGAGAGAGAGAGATAAGGGAGACAGAAATAAACAGGAGGAAGAAGAGCCAAAGGAGAAAAAGAGACTGAAGACTGAGAAAAACAGAAAGAGAGAAAGAAAAGAGGAAAAGAGAGCTCCACCAACTTAAAGAACTACACCAGCTCCACCAACAACTCGGACTAAAGACTCGGAGTAAAGACTCGGACTAAAGACTCGGACTAAAGACTCGGACTAAAGACTCGGACTAAAGACTCGGACTAAAGACTCGGACTAAAGACTCGGACTAAAGACTCGGACTAAAGACTCGGACTAAAGACTCGGACTAAAGACTCGGACTAAAGACTCGGACTAAAGACTCGGACTAAAGACTCGGACTAAAGACTCGGACTAAAGACCCGGACTAAAGACTCGGACTAAAGACTCGGACTAAAGACTCAGATTAAAGACTCGGACTAAAGACTCGGACTAAAGACTCAGATTAAAGACTCAGACTAAAGACTCAGATTAAAGACTCAGACTAAAGACTCAGAGTAAAGACTCAGAGTAAAGACTCAGACTAAAGACTCAGACTAAAGACTCAGAGTAAAGACTCAGACTAAAGACTCAGATTAAAGACTCAGACTAAAGACTCGGACTAAAGACTCGGACTAAAGACTCGGACTAAAGACTCCAGACTAAAGACTCGGACTAAAGACTCGGACAAAGGACTCTCGGACTAAAGACTCGGACTAAAGACTCAGACTAAAGACTCAGGACTAAAGACTCAGACAGTAAAGACTAAAGAAGACTCAGATTAAAGACTCAGACCTAAAGACTCAGACTAAAGACTAAAGACTCAGACTAAAGACTCAGACTAAAGACTCGGACTAAAGACTCGGACTAAAGACTCGGACTAAAGACTCGGACTAAAAGACTCGGACTACTCGACTAAAGACTCGGACTAAAGACTCGGACTAAAGACTCGGACTAAAGACTCGTACTAAAGACTCAGAAGTAAAGACTCGTGAAAAAGCCTCGACTAAAGACTCGGACTAAAGACTCGGCAGGACTAACTAAAGACTCGGACTAAAGACTCGGAGTAAAGACTCGGACTAAAGACTCAGAGTAAAAGACTCGGACTAAAAGAGCCGTGACTAAAGACTCGGACTAAAGACTCGGTGTGTAAAGAAAAAGTTGTCGGACGAGCCCCGACTAAAGACTCGGACTAAAGACTCGGACTAAAGACTCGGACTAAAAGACTCGGACTAAAGACTCGGAACTAAGATCGGACCTAAAGACTCGGACTAAAAACTCGGACTAAAGACTCGGACTAAAGACTCGGACTAAAGACTCGGCTCCACACGTCGTCTCTGTCAGGACTTTCTGAGGAGAGTAACATCCCTCAGGACAAAAGTGTGTCTCCTCTGTGTCCTGCAGGGGGCGCCACAGGACAGTGTGTCTGTGCTCGTGTCGGTGAGTCGTCTTCTGTCATATTTGACTCAGAGCTACATCTCTGACCCGTGCGTTACCACGGATACAGGAAAAAACAACCTGCTCCAGTAACACACGTTACACTTCAAAGAGCCGTGTGTAAAGAGCCGTGTGTAAAGAGCCATGTGTAAAGAGCCATGTGTAAAGAGCCGTGTGTAAAGAGCCGTGTGTAAAGAGCCGTGTGTAAAGAGCCGCGTGTAAAGAGCCGCGTGTAAAAGAGCCGTGTGTAAAAGAGCCGATTCAGCGGCTCATTAGAATCTGCTCTGTGCCTCTCGTCTCTTAAACGATTATTGACAAAATGAAATGAACCAAAATGGCCCCAAAATCCCCAAATCCCCCTGTGTCAGCGCAATTACTGTCCTCTTCCTCCTGTCCTCCTCCTCCTCACTCCACCTCTCTCCTCCTCTCCTCCTCATCCTCTCCTCCTCCTTCCCCACTTTACCCTATCCTCCTCATCCCCCTCTCTCCTCTTCTCCTCTTCCTCTTTTCTTCTACTGTCCTCACCACTCCCCCAAATCCGCCTGTGTCAGCACAATGTCTTTCCCCTTCCTCCTCTTCCTCCTCTTCCTCCTCTTTCTCCTCTCCCCCCCTCCTAGTCCCCTCTCTACCACTCTTCTCCTCCTCTCCTCCCTCTTCTCCTCCTCTCGTCCTCCTCAACTGTCCCTTCTCTCACAAATACCCCTGTTTCAGCACAATTTCTTTCCTCTTCCTCCTCTTTCTCCTCTTCTCCTCCCCCTCCTAGTCCTCTCTCATCCTCCTTTTTCATCTTCTCCTTTTCTCTCCTCTCCTCCTCCTCCTCCTCCTCCTCCCTCCTCTCATCCACCTCTCTCTTCTCTCCTCCACTGTCCTCCCTCCTTTTCTCCCTCCTGTCCGATGTGTCCACTCCCTCTTTCCTCCTCTCTTCTCCCTTCTCCCCTCTCTCATCTCCTCTTCTCTACCTTTCTCCTCCCCTTCCTCCTCTCTTCCCACCCCTCTCCCCTCTCACTTTTCTCCTCCTCCTCGCTCTTTGACTCTCTGTGACTCAAGACTCTGTGACTCTCTGTGACTCTGTGACTCTCTCCTCCTCTCTTCTCTCCTCCTCCTTTATTATCTCCTCCTCCTCTTCTCCTCCTCTCTTCACTCCTCCTCCTCTCTTATCATGTCCTCTCTCCTCCTCCTCCTCCTCCTCCTCCCTCTCTCCTCTCTCCTCCTCCTCCTCTCCTCCTCCTCTCCTCCCTTATCATGTCCTCTCCTCCTCCTCTCCTCCTTCCCTCTGTATAACCCTCATCTTTCACCTCTGACTGTCTCATGAAATGTTCCTCATTAAAAACACTGTGTTGCCGTGGTTACGCGTCGCTTTTACTTTTATCTTTTTCTCGTTTCTTTACAAAACGATTCCTTTAATAATTTCTCTCTTCTCTCCCACCTTGAGTTAAATCGATTTTTTAAACTCACCGGACACAAAAAGACCAAGTTGGCATCGTTTTTGTGTAAATCTAATGAGTTTGTAAAAGGAGCGAGATCGTTTGGTCGACGAGCCGCGGCGGGACAGAAAGAGTACTCAAGTAAAAGTAACGTTACTGCAAAATAATATTACTCAAGTACAAGGACAAAGTAGAGCTCCAAAGAGTAAAAAAGTATTTGTGAAAAGTGATTGGTCGATAAGATTGAGAGTGTGTGATTGGTCGATTGGAGGCGTGTGATTGGTCGATTGAGAGTGTGTGATTGGTCGATTGGAGGCGTGTGATTGGTCGATTGAGAGTGTGTGATTGGTTGATTGAGCTAGCTTGTTAGCTTAGTTAGCTTCAAGCAGAGTTGCCATGGATACAGAAAAAACAACCTGCTCAAATCACACAATCCAATAGTCCTTAACTTTCATTCTTTTGATCTGCACAAGCTGCACTTCTTAGCTGCACATTTTAAAAGTTTAAAAAGTAAAACTGCTCAGTGTGTCGCAGTCAGCCACAAGAGCAGCCGACCACGACCGCGACCGCGATCACGACCGCGACCATGACCGCGACCGCGACCGCGACCACGACAACCGCAGAGGATTATAGTGAAGTGGGACAAAAGGTGAGAGAAGTTTGGACTCACAAAAAACACAAAACATCACTGACAAATTCTCCACGGCAACAGCAAAAAGAGACGGTTTAAAGAGACAGTTTAAAGAGACGGTTTAAAGAGAGAGTTTAAAGAGAGAGTTTAAACTGAGAGTTTAAAGAGACAGTTTAAAGAGACAGTTTAAAGAGACGGTTTAAACAGAGAGTTTAAACTGAGAGTTTAAAGAGAGAGTTTAAAGAAAGAGTTTAAAGAGAGAGTTTAAAGACACAGTTTAAAGAGACAGTTTAAAGAGAGAGTTTAAAGATACAGTTTAAAGAGAGAGTTTAAAGAGAGAGTTTAAAGACACAGTTTAAAGAGACAGTTTAAAGAGAGAGTTTAAAGATACAGTTTAAAGAGAGAGTTTAAAGAGAGAGTTTAAAGAAA
Organism: Periophthalmus modestus; assembly: GCA_019594935.1. Lineage (NCBI taxonomy): Eukaryota > Metazoa > Chordata > Actinopteri > Gobiiformes > Gobiidae > Periophthalmus > Periophthalmus modestus. Next base: position 216,301 of record JAIEZT010001293.1, on the reverse strand, counting down.
GAGTTTAAAGAGAGAGTTTAAAGACACAGTTTAAAGAGACAGTTTAAAGAGAGAGTTTAAAGATACAGTTTAAAGAGAGAGTTTAAAGAGACGGTTTAAACAGAGAGTTTAAAGAGAGAGTTTAAAGAGACAGTTTAAAGAGACAGTTTAAAGAAAGAGTTTAAAGAGAGAGTTTAAAGATACAGTTTAAATAGAGAGTTTAAAGAGACGGTTTAAACAGAGAGTTTAAAGAGAGAGTTTAAAGACACAGTTTAAAGAGACAGTTTAAGCAGAGAGTTTAAAGAGAGAGTGACCATGTGTGATTGGTGGATGGATTTGAGAGCGTGTGATTGGTGGATGGATTTGACAGCGTGTGATTGGTGGATGGATTTGAGAGCGTGTGATTGGTGGATGGATTTGAGAGCGTGTGATTGGTGGATAGATTTGAGAGCGTGTGATTGGTGGATGGATTTGACAGCGTGTGATTGGTGGATGGATCTTCCTGGTGACCTTTGCGGCGCTGACTCAGGACGGTCGACTCTCATGAATATTCAGTGTCCTCCATTTTGGCTCCAGATTTCAGGAGGAACACAGGCCAAAACTGAGAAACACAAAGCAGGTATGACCCCAGAAATATGGATTTCAGTTAAAATAATAATCATAAAATAAAAACATTTTGCAGTTTGGCCCCGTTCAGCGTCATCATCATTTTAAAGTGCACCGTTTCCTGAATGTTAATTTAAAGGTGCTGTACGACACAAAATGGACTCCTGCAGCTTTAATCCATGTTCTAACGCTGTTTCCTCCTCAAACACAGACCTGACTCGTGTTTGTTTCTCACATTGAGTCACTTTATCATTAAACTGTAACATCTACAAAGCTCAAAACGCTCTGTTCCACCTTGTGATGTCATCAAGTGGTAGTTTAAGTGAACAGCTCCTTTTACCTTTAGTTCAGTCGAGATAAGAGACAACTCCAGGACTGAAATGATCCAGATGATTCTAGTGAAGGTGGTTTTTATGGAGTTTAAAAACACAGTGGAGCACTTCCTGTATCACCACATGATGACATCACAAGGTGGAACAGAGTGTTTTCAGTTTGAGAGAAGAACAGTCATTCAGATTTCTTGTTTTCCGCTGAACACAGACACCCTCACTGCTCTGGTGTTTTGTGGTGCTGTGTAGACATTTTGTCCATAGGTGGCGCCGTCAGGTCAAACAAAGTGTCAGTTTGTTTGACGACGTTTACGACGGGTGAGACGTCAGAGGCTCAAAGAGAAGAAACGACGAGGAGCAGGAGAAACACCTGAGCAGACTGAAGAACAGGACGACTTTAATATAACTTACAGATCTGCACTGTCAAACCATCATGACCTCCTCTCCTGCTCCTCCTCCTCTATTCTCCTCCACTGCTTCCTCCTCCTGCTCCTCCTCCTATGTTCTCCTCCTCCTCTGTTCTCCTCCGCCACCTCCTTCTCCTATGCTCTCCTCCACCTATGCCTCCTCCTCCTCTATTCTCCTCCACTGCTTCCTCCTCCTGTACTCTCCTCCTCCTGCTCCTCCCTCTGCTCCTCGCTCCGCGTCTCCCTCTGCTCCTCCCTCTGCTCCTCTCTCTGCGTCTCCCTCTGCTCCTTGCTCCGCGCCTCCCTCTGCTCCTCGCTCTGCTCCTCGCTCTGCTCCTCGCTCCGCGTCTCCCTCTGCTCCTCGCTCCTCCTCTGTTACACTCACACTGACGTCTTAAACAGATGGCCTCACTGCTCCTCGCTCTGCTCCTCCCTCTGCTCCTCGCTCCGCGTCTCCCTCTGCTCCTCCCTCTGCTCCTCGCTCCTCCTCTGTTACATTCACACTGACGTCTTAAACAGATGGCCTCACTGCTCCTCGCTCTGCTCCTCCCTCTGCTCCTCGCTCCGCGTCTCCCTCTGCTCCTCCCTCTGCTCCTCGCTCCTTCTCTGTTACACTCACACTGACGTCTTAAACAGATGGGCCTCACTGCTCCTCGCTCTGCTCCTCCCTCTGCTCCTCTCGCTCTCCGCGTCTCCCTCTGCTCCTCCCTCTGCTCCTCGCTCCTCCTCTGTTACATTCACACTGACGTCTTAAACAGAGGGCCTCACTGCTCCTCCCTCTGCTCTCCCTCTGCTCCTCGCTCCTCCTCTGTTACACTCACACTGACGTCTTAAACAGATGGCCTCACTGCTCCTCGCTCTGCGTCTCCCTCTGCTCCTCGCTCTGCTCCTCGCTCTGCTCCTCGCTCTGCTCCTCGCTCTGCTCCTCGCTCTGCTCCTCGCTCCGTGTCTCCCTCTGCATCTCCCTCTGCTCCTCGCTCCGCGTCTCCCTCTGCTCCTCGCTCCTCCTCTGTTACATTCACACTGACGTTTTAAACAGATGGCCTCACTGCTCCTCGCTCTGCTCCTCCCTCTGCTCCTCGCTCTGCTCCTCGCTCTGCGTCTCCCTCTGCGTCTCCCTCTGCGTCTCCCTCTGCTCCTCGCTCTGCTCCTTGCTCTGCGTCTCCCTCTGCTCCTCGCTCTGCTCCTCGCTCTGCTCCTCGCTCCGTGTCTCTTAAACAGAGGGCCTCACTGCTCCTCGTGTTCGACTCACGAGCTGCACACAGACTTTATTTACTGAACAGACCTGATCATGTGACCCTGGGGTGTGATGATGTCATACTCCCGCTGGGGTCAGAGGTCACACACTTCTACTGATCACGTCCGACTTTAGGATCAAATATTCAAGAAATATTCAGAAATACTGAACCTGAACATTTCTACGAGAGACAGACACACACCTGAGACAAGAGTCATGTGACCTGCTCCATCTGCCTTAAATCTGATTGGCCGTTAGAATGTGTGATGTCATCTGTCTTAAATCTGATTGGCCTGTAGAATGTGTGATGTCATCTGTCTTAAATCTGATTGGCCGTTAGAATGTGTGATGTCATCTGTCTTAAACGTGATTGGCCTGTAGAATATGTGATGTCGTCTGTCTTAAATCTGATTGGCCTGTAGAATGTGTGATGTCATCTGCCTTAAATCTGATTGGCCTGTAGAATGTGTGATGTCATCTGTCTTAAACGTGATTGGCCGATAGAATGTAGCGTCGTCGTCTGAAACACAGCCGTAGATTCTTCGTAGGGCCGTGTTTTTACAAGTTTAAGTACAAGAGCCAGACTTAGACACTGCCGTCCAATCAGATCAGTTTATTTCAGTGACTCGTGTGAATAGAAGCAGCTCATTGGTCGCTCATCGTTCACAAACAAAATCACACTCCTCTGTTATGTCGGCGTGAAAACTACCTCCTCAGACCAGGACCTTCAGAGAGGAAGAGGAGAGAGGAGGAGAGGAGAGGAGAGAGGAGAGAGAGGAGAGGAGAGAGGAGAGAGAGAGAGAGGAGAGAGGAGAGAGGAGAGGAGAGAGGAGAGAGGAGAGGGGAGGAAGGAGAGGAGGAGGAGAGAGGAAAGGAGAGAGGAGGAGAGGAGAGAGGAGGAGAGAGGAGAGAGCCCATCATCGAGGTGAAGATGACACGTGTCTGGGTCTTTCAGAGACAATGATCCAAACACACGACGATGGAGCGGCTCCAGAAGAAACATTTGAAGGAGGTGCCCAGGCTCCAGATAAAACCCAGAGAAAATGTTTGGAGGGAGGTGAAAGTCCAGAACATCACGGCTCTAGAGGAGATCTGTCCGTCTGTCTGTCCCTCTGTCTGTCTATCCGTCCGTCTCCACAGTTTAAACAGATTTATCAAAATCCCGTAAAGCTGCAAAATCCAAAAGAGGAGCAGAAAAACTCTCTCCTCTTTTCTAACGTCTCTGAGCATTTTTGGATTTCATCATCAGTTTGTGTTTTTGTGTTTTTCCAGAGCAGCTTCAACACAACAAGAGGAGAGGAGAGGGGGAGAGGGGGAGGAGAGGAGAGGGGAGAGGAGAAGAGAAGAGAGAGAGGGGAGGGGGAGAGAGGAGAGAGAGAGGAGAGAGAGGGGGAGAGGGGAGAGAGGAGGGAGAGGGGGGGGAGAGAGAGAGGAGAGGAGAGAGAGAGAGAGGAGAGAGGAGGGGGATGAGGAGAGGGGGGGTAGAGAGAGGGGGATAGAGGGCGAGGGGAGAGAGAGGAGGAGAGAGAGAGAGAGAGAGGGATGTTCTGGGCCTGAGTGATGGAGTTTGTAAAACCTGATGAAGCGGTAAATTTCACCAGTATGTCCCACCCCCTCCTCTTCTTCTCCTCCTCTCCTCTTCTCCTCCTCCTTTTCTCTCCTCTCCTCCTCCTCTTCTCCTCCTCTCCTCTTCTCCTCCTCCTTTTCTCTCCTCTCCTCCTCCTCTTCTCCTCCTCCTCCTCTTCTCCTCCTCTCCTCTTCTCCTCCTCCTTTTCTCTCCTCTTCTCCTCCTCTCCTCTCCTCCTCCTCTTCTCCTCCTCTCCTCTCCTCCTCTCTCTCTCCATGTCTCTTTATCTCTTTGTTTCTCCCCTGTCCTCCTCTTTCTCTCACTCATGTGCTCTCTCTCCTTCTTTCTCTTTCTCTCTCCCTTCCTCTTTCTCTCCGCTCTCTCTCTCGCTCTTCTCTCTTTCTCTTTTCTTTCTCTCACCCCTTCTCTCCTCTCTTTCTCCCTCCTCTCTCTCTGCCTTTCTCTCCTTCTCTTTTCCCCCTCCTCTTTCACTTTCTTTCTGTCTCTCTCTCTCTTTCCTCATTGACACAGAACCATTTCCCTCTCTCCCTATCACTCTCTTCTTTCTTTCTCTCCTCTTCCCTCTCTCCTCTCTCCCCTCACACAGTCTCGATGTTGTGTGAACCTCTTTCATTCTCTCTCTGTCTCTCCTCCCCCTCTCTTCTCTCTCTCTGTCACTCCTCTCTCTCCTCCCCCTCTCTCTCCTCTCTCTCCTCCCTCTCTCCTCCCCCTCTCCTCTCTCTTTCTCTCTGTCTGTCCTCCCCCTCTCTTCTCTCTCTCTGTCTCTCCTCCCTCTCTCCTCCCTCCTCCTCCCCCTCTCCTCTCTCTCGTCTCTCTCTGTCTGTCCTCCCCCTCTCTTCTCTCTCTCTGTCACTCCTCTCTCTCCTCCCCCTCTCTCTCCTCTCTCTCCTCCCTCCTCCTCCCCCTCTCTCTCTCTTTCTCTCTGTAATCTCTTGATTTGCAGACAGTCGTGTTTTAATTCGATGGAGAGAATCGCTGTCGCAGCAGCGATGGATTTTCAATGTGCTGCACCTGCGCTAATAAGTTTAAGGATCACCTCCTCCTCCTCCTGCTCCTGCTCCTCCTCCTTCTCCTCCTCCTGCTCCTGCTCCTCCTCCTGCTCCTGCTCCTCCTCCTTCTCCTCCTCCTGCTCCTGCTCCTCCTCCTGCTCCTGCTCCTCCACTCCGACCACTGCCACTGGACACGAGAGGGGGAGGGAGGAGAGGAGAAGAGAGGGGGAGAGAGGAGAAGGGGCAGGAGAGAGTGAGTTTCAGGATCACCTCCTCCTCCGGCCACAGCCACCAAAGAGAGGAGAGAGAAGGAGGTGAAGAGAGAGGGGCAGGGAGAAGAAAAGGCAAGGGGAGGACAGAAAGGGAGAGGGGAAAACAGGAGGTGAGAGAGGAGAGGTAGAGGATGGGGGGACACGGAGGGAGAGGAGGGAGAGGAGGAGGTAGAGGGAGAGATGAGAGGGATACAGAGGAGAGGGTGAGAGAGAGAGTGGGGAAGAAGGAGGAACACAGAGGATGGGAGAGAGGGAGGAGAGAGGGACTCAGAGGGAGGGGAAGAGACAGGAAGAGAGGGAGGAGAGAGAAGAGAGGAAGAGAGGGAATGATGGAGGAGGGGAGGATGAGAAAGAAAAGAGAGGAGAGAGAAAATACAGAGAACGAAGTGACAGGGAGAGAGAAAAGAGAGAGGGAGGGAGGAGGGGAGGTCAGGGAGAGGACACAGGGGGGGAGAAAGGAAAGAAGAAAAGAAGAGGAGGAGGAGGAGATGAGGAGGAGAAGAGGAGGAGGAGGAGAAGGAAGAAGAAGAAGAGGAGGAGGAGGAGAAGAGGAGGAGAAGAAGAGGAGGAGGAGAAGAGGAGGAGGAAGAGAGAAGAGGGAGGACGTTTACTTGAAGCCTTTGTACTTTTCTGCTCATTGTTTTTCTTCATGTTCTTCATCATCCCCCTCTCCGCTCTCAGCGCTAAGCCACTCCCCCTTCAGAGTGACATCACGGCGTGTTACGAGCCACGCCCCTTTTGTGATGTAACCCGCCGTTGTTAATTTTGTTTGTGAGCCCTGGATCCTGATTGGTGGATCAGAGTCCGGGGCTCTGATTGGTCGGTTCTGTCCTGGCGCCGGGTCGGACAGACACCGTCCCGGGACCTCCACCCGGGACCTCCACCCGGGACCTCCACCCGACGACCCCCCCTCCCCAGACACTTCCTCCAGCTCCTCCGCTCAGATCACCAGGTTTGATTTTATCGTTTTTATCATACTGTCTTCACCCAAAACGTCTGCAGATTTAGGCTGAGTTCTTCTCTCAGACTGAAAACACTCTGTTCCACCTTGTGATGTCATCATGTGGTGATACAGGAAGTGCTCCACTGTGTTTTTAAACTCCACCTTCACTAGAATCATCTGGATCATTTCAGTCCTGGAGTCACTTATCTCGACTGAACTAAAGGTAAAAGGAGATGTTCACTTAAACTACACCTGATGACATCACCAGGTGGAGCAGAGTGTTTTGATCTTTGTAGATGTGACAGACTCAAACATGTGAGAAACAAACACGAGTCAGGTCTGTGTTTGAGGAGGAAACATTAGATCATGGAGTAAACTTCACGTTTTGTGTAATAAAACTTGACATTTTCATTATTTTGTGAAATATTATTTAGATTTTAACTTTTATTAGTCAAAATATTTTGTTGTTATTATTATTATTAATTTTACTTTTACTAAATTTTTACTATTATTTTTCGATTTATTTTTTTTATTTTTTTTTTTTTTTGGTGGTTTGTTGAGTCGTAACAAACACAATCAGCTGCATCCATCTCTCCAGGTTTGAGAAGTTGTAGAGTAAAGTTTTGTGTCATGTTCTTCAGACGAGTTTTTGAAGGAGCAGCTTTAGAACATGGTGTAAAACTCTAAAAAAAAAAGGATTGTTCAGAGTTTTTCCTGTTTTAAGCTCGTCTTTCTCATCTCGCTCTAAAGACGTCACATTGTTCCTCCGACACTGACTCCTCCACCTCCTCCACCTCCTCCACCTCCTCCACCTCCTCTGCTGTGCTTCAGCGCCTCCTACTGTCCAACAGCAGAAGTGACCTACTGTAAGATTAAAGCTGGAGACAGCAAAAGAGCGAGGAGCAGAGGAGCCGAGGAGCTCAAGAGCAGAGGAGCCGAGGAGCCGAGGAGCAGAGGAGCTGAGGAGCCGAGGAGCCGAGGAGCCGAGGAGCCGGGGAGCCGGGGAGCCGGGGAGCCGGGAGAGCCGGGGAGCCGGGAGCCGGGGAGCCGGGGAGCCGGGGGAGCCGGGGAGCCGGGGAACCGGGGAGCCGAGGAGCCGGGGAGCCGGGGAACCGGGGAGCCGGGGAGCCGGGGAGCCGGGGAGCCGGGGAGCCGGGGAGCCGGGGAGCCGAGGTGCCTCTCTCCTCTCGCCTCCTCGTCCTCCTCTTTCTCCTCGTTCTCGTCTCTTCTCCACGAGTTTATTATCGTGTCTTGAGGGACGGGTCAAAGTTACGTCGAGACGATGCGTCGCTGATAAATTATTTCCTGTTTTTGTAAATGTGAAACGAAAATTCTTGAACTAATTTAAAGTTCAGATTTTTCAGTCTCTCTCTCCTGCGCATCTCACCAGGTTTGTGACGTCGTAGTCAACAGTTTGTATCAGGTTTTTGTAGATTTATGGAGGATTGTCGTGTGGAGCGTGGGTGATGTAGGCTTGTGGGAGGAGCCTCGTACATGGGTGATGGAGGTTTGTGGGCGGAGCCTCGTACATGGGTGATGGAGGCTTGTGGGCGGAGCCTCGTACATGGGTGGGGAGGTTTGTGGGCGGAGCCTCGTACATGGGTGATGGAGGCTTGTGGGCGGAGCCTCGTACATGGGTGATGTAGGCTTGTGGGAGGAGCCTCGTACATGGGTGATGTAGGCTTGTGGGAGGAGCCTCGTACAGACTCGTACTGCTGACAGGAGGTTTTGAACAGGGCCCAGGAGAGATCTCTGGATTACTCAAACATCTAAACCTCTTGAGACGTGTTCTTGACAAGGGAGCGGCGTCACGGGAGAACGCTCCGAAAGTAGATTTTCCTCTTTAAATGAAGTCTTTGTCCTTTTCCTGCGGCTCAGCACATCGCTCGTCTGAACAGCGCCGTCTCTTTGCTTTAGTGTGAAAATGAAATTAGCATCTCTCCGGTGAATGCTAACCAGACAGTTAGCCGCGGTGATTTATGGCGCCGCAGCACGGAGCATGTAGCTAGCGCCGCAGATAACAATCACAACGTATTAATCACGCTAAACAGACGCTAACGGGACAAATGAGCTAGCTTAGCGCGAACACACAAAGACAGGAACAACAATGCCCACAATGCACCGGGAGGTCCGCTCACATCATGTAACGACTATCGGCTCCCACGGCTCTCACGCCTCCCACGGCTCTCACGGCTCCCACGGCTCTCCCACGGCTCCCACGGCTCCACGGCTCCCCACGGCTCCACGAGTCTCGGCTCTGGCTCCTGTATCCTGTATTAAAGAACAACTGTGACAGCACATTTATGGTGTAATATATAACAAAAAAATAAATGAATAAACTCAATAAGACAAAAAATGTAATAAATAAACTCAAAATAACTAAAAAACAGCAACAAAAAGTAAAAAAAAAATAAATAAAAAAAAAAAAATCATAAATGAACTCGGAATAACTCGAAAAAGAAAGAAAATAAACTTGAAAAAATCATAAATAACTAAAAGTAACAAAAAAATAATAATAATTAAAAAAAAACTCAAAATAACTAGAGAAATAAAAAATTAACTCAAAATAACAAAAATAAACTCAATATAACAAAAATGAAAAAAATTAACTCAAAATAACTAAAACAACAAAAACACAAAATAACTCAAATAAATGAAATAAAACTCAAAATAATAAAAATAAGTAAACTCAATATAACAAAAAAATTATATAAACTCAAAATAACTTAAAAAAAAAAAATCAAAAATTAGCTCAGGATAACTAGAAAAAGAAAGAAACTTAGAAAACTTAATATAACAAAAAAAAAAATTAAGAAAATAAACTAAAAAAATATATATATATATCATAATTAACTACAAAAAAAAAAAAAAAAAAAAAAGAACCCAGGATCATGTAGACCAGGCTAATCTGAATATTTAAGCCCAAAGTGAGTCTGACGGCTGCAGGTACAGAATTTTCAATAGAAAGTGAATTGGAGCCAGAGTCGATGGAGCAGGAAGTGCGACATGATCACTTCCTGTTTGTAGCGTGTTGCTAGCAGGTTAGCTCTGTTCATTTACATAAACAGTCTGTGGTTTTCATTTCACTTTAAATGAGCTGATGTCGTTCAAACTGCTTCATTAACACCAAAAGTGGAACATAACAAAGTAAAAGTAGTGACTTAAGTACAGATCTTTAGGTATTTGTACTTTTACTGAAGTACATTTAACAGTGTGTACTTTTACTTTACTCTGTACTTTCTACTGCACTACATTTTGAACTGGAAAGTATTTTTTATTATTGTGTGAGACCTGCTGAAAAGTCTAAGGTTTTATTTTTAACACAGTCGTAGTTTGAGTAAAGAAAATATAAATAAATACAAATAAAAACAGATTAAAAAGAAAAAAAAAAAGATTAATTAAAATATGTAAAAATCTGTAAAATACTGAACTGAAAAAAAACCAAACACAATATTTAATGAAGCTTTTTATTCATCAGATAAAGGGCCAAATTTACACACACCTCCCTCCAGTGGAACAGACATGCAACTACACCCAAACTGAACAGGACAACACCTCCCTCCAGTGGAACAAACATGAAACTACACCCAAACTGAACAGAACAACACCTCCCTCCAGTGGAACTAACATGAAACTACACCCAAACTGAACAGAACAACACCTCCCTCCAGTGGAACTAACATGAAACTACACCCAAACTGAACAGGACAACACCTCCCTCCAGTGGAACAAACATGAAACTACACCCAACAAACAGGACTCACCTCCCTCCAGTGGAACTAACATGAAACTACACCCAAAGTGACCCCGCAACACCTCCTCCTGGAACTCACATGAAACTACACCCAAACTCAGAACCAGACCTCCGCAACTAACATGAAACTACACCCAAACTCCAGAACACACTCCTCTTGGAGCAAACATGAAACTACACCCAAACTCCTCCTCACTCTCCTCTTTACTCCTCCAGACCCCGCACCTCCTCCTCCTCCTCACTCTCCTCTTTACTCCTCCAGACTCCGCACCTCCTCCTCACTCTCCTCTTTACTCCTCCAGTAGCAGTTTAAGCTTCAGTATCGACAGATCGTGATGGGGTTGGTGTCTGGCTCCCTCTGCTGGACGTTGAAGTACGCAGACACAGGGAGGACGAGGCCTGCACAGTCCAGTGAGACGATCTGTGCCATGGACTCAGCGTTGTAGAAGATCAGACCCCGAGAGGAGCAGTCCAAGTAAACCCCCAGCCTCCTGAGCACACAGCTGACAGAAACCTCCACGCTCCTGGTGGGTTGACAGGAAAAATACTTCTGATTTTCATATTTGAGGAAGTGATCTTTGACGCCCACACACCAGAAGCTCCTCAGACCGACCTCCACCTCCCAGTAGTGCTGCCCAGAGGAGAACTCATTGATGCTGAGCAAGTGAAAGGTTTGGGGGTAGTTCATACAGGCACCACGAAAAGAACTTTTTATTTCATTTGTCATCATAAACCCCTTCATTCTTTGTTGACGCTTCCTCCAGTTCTGAGTTGCGTAGAAGTCCATCTCGTCCTCAGACACAATGAGGGACTTGTCTTCTTGTAGAGTGAGGGAAACCGGCCTCGGCTCCACCACCTGCAGCAGCTCCTTCCACATGAAGAACTGTAGGTGACTCTGGAATGGGCCCTGAAACACAGGACTCTGGACCACAGACAGGTCCTTGGACCGCTCTTTGAACTCTAAGGGAGCACTGCTGTGTTCTTCACTCCAGCGTTTGAGGAACATCTCCGGGTCTGTGACCTTCAGAGGAAACACAAAACATGAATTATTTGTGATGTCCCTGCTGGCCCTGCAGGTTCAGCTCTTGGTGTTACCTGTTGGAGCTGCTGCCAGACGTCCCTCTGCTCTGTGCACCGGGCCAGAGCCGAGTCCATGGAGCTCAGACTGTGGCTCATCTCCTGAAGTGCCTCCTCCTCTTTGGTCTTCAGCTCGGCCCTGACCTCCTCCTCCCTCTTCCTCAGGTGCTGATGGAGAATCTCAAACTGCTGCTGCATTTGGCTCTGGAGTTTTTCACACAGTTCTTTGGCTTTGTTCTTCTCTCGGCTCTGCGTGTCCCTCAGGTTTTGGATCTTCTCGATGTCAGACTCCATGTTGGTCAAGCCCAGGTCCAGGTCCAGCCTCAGTGCAGCAGCAGCTTCTCTGACTGGTTTAAACTTGTGTCCGTCGTGCTCCTCTCCGTCTCTGCAGATGATACAGGCCAATCTCTGGTCCGTGACACAGAACAGCTTCAGCTTCTCATCGTGCTCCAGACAAAGCAGCTGCTGCTCCTGAAACAAGAGCGAACATCAGAACTTCAAAATAATCTAAGTTCAAAGAATCTTCAACACAAAAGTCAGTTCACATTAGGCTCGATTAATCGGTTTGCAGATTCAGTTTAAACACATTTATATGGACCTGGCTCATTTTAAAGCCCAACTCCGTCTGAACATCAGCACCTGCTCCTCAAGAGCGAGGCCTGAGTCTGCACGAAAGTCACAAACACGAAGAGCCACGAAAATGAAGAGACACGAGAGTCACGTTTAGTAAAGCTGCAGGTTTCATCCAGGAGATTTTGTTCTTTTACTTTTTGTGAACAGAAATGACTTGAGTCACTGTTTTCTTTCCAACGAGAACCTTCATGTTTAACCTTCACCTCCACAAATAAACTCTGCTCTGGTGCTACAAACCAACATCCAAACCACGACCTGTGAGAGTCCTCTGTCCTCTGTGTCCTCTGTCCTCTTTGTCCTCTGTGTCCTCTGTCCTCTTTGTCCTCTGTGTCCTCTCTGTCCTCTCTGTTCTCTCTGTCCTCTTTGTCCTCTCTGTCCTGTTTGTCCTGTTTAGTCCCGGTTCGGCTCCCGGTTAGTTGTAGATTTAAAATGCTTTTCTTCTGGCTTTTGCCCTAGTTTGGGAAAGTTTAGGTTTCTTTGAGCACTTTGTTGTTAGTCCTGGTTCAGTCTTGATTTAGTCCTGGTTCAGTCCTGGTTTAGTCCTGGTTTAGTCCTGGTTCAGTCCTGGTTTAGACCTGGTTTAGTCAAAGATTAGTCCTGGTTCAGTCCTGGTTTAGACCTGGTTTAGTCTAAGATTAGTCCTGGTTTAGTCCTGGTTTAGTCCTGGTTTAGTCCTGGTTTAGACCTGGTTTAGTCCTGGTTCAGTCCTGGTTTAGTCCTGGTTTAGACCTGGTTTACACCTGGTTTAGTCCTGGTTCAGTCCTGGTTTAGACCTGGTTTAGTCCTGGTTCAGTCCTGGTTTAGTCCTGGTTCAGTCCTGGTTTAGACCTGGTTCAGTCCTGGTTTAGACCTGGTTTAGTCCTGGTTTAGTCCTGGTTTAGTCCTGGTTTAGACCCGGTTTAGTCCCGGTTTAGTCCTGGTTTAGACCTGGTTCAGTTCTAGGCTCGTACCTGGGCCCTCAGCGGCTGCTCTTTGACCTTCTCTGACAGACTCTTGAGGATGTGGTTGGTCACGAGCTGCTCCGCTTCACTCGGTAAAACAGCGCGACACTGCGGACACTGCGCACGGGGCAGCGCCAAGACGCAACTGCGGCAGAACGAGTGTCCGCACGAGAGAGACACCGGCTCCGTGAAGAGGCACAAACACACGGGACAGATCAGGTCCTCTGTGTAAAGAGAGCTCGCCATGTCGTCTGCTCCTCCTGCTGCTCCTTCTGCTCCTGCTCCTCCTGCTCCTACTGCTCCTTCTGACACTTTAGCGAAGTTAAGTTTCGATTCCTGAGTTTCTCTTTTGTCACGTGACTGTTCAAAGGCGCGGCTCAGTTGTGTAACTCTGCTGCAAACACAACAGTCTGTCTCATTAACAAGTTTATCAAAGTCAAACGGGTCCAGGCAGATTCAAGTTTTTCTTTTGCATATTTTAGTTTTTTTTTTTTTTATGTATGTTGTTCAAGAGATTCAAGAAGAAGCTTTTATTGTCATAAACACAGTAAAGAAACGTGTTTCCCGCTACAATAAAATTCTTTGCTGCTCACACTGGATGTCAAAGCATAACAAAAAAAACTAAGTATAAAATAAATAACAAGACAAAGAGCATAAAAAATATAACCACATAAATGATGCAAATGATCACGTGTCCAGGAGGGGGGGCTGTTACTCAGCAGTTCCAGAGTCTGATGGAAAAGAAAAAGAGAGAATTCATGAGTCTGGTCGACCTGCATTTCACTCATCTGTACCTCCACCCAAAGGAAGGAGCAGGGACAGTCCACGCTGGGGGTGGGGTCCTTGATGATGGAGGCTCCACGCTGGAGGTGGGGTCCTTGATGATGGAGGCTCAATGCTGGAGGTGGGGTCCTTGATGATGGAGGCTCCACGCTGGAGGTGGGGTCCTTGATGATGGAGGCTCCATGCTGGAGGTGGGGTCCTCGATGATGGAGGCTCCATGCTGGAGGTGTTGATGATGGAGGCTCCATGCTGGGGGTGGGGTCCTTGATGATGGAGGCTCCATGCTGGAGGTGTTGATGATGGAGGCTCCATGCTGGAGGTGGGGTCCTTGATGATGGAGGCTCCATGCTGGAGGTGTTGATGATGGAGGCTCCATGCTGGAGGTGGGGTCCTTGATGATGGAGGCTCCACGCTGGAGGTGGGGTCCTTGATGATGGAGGCTCCACGCTGAGGTGGGGGTCCTTGATGATGGAGGCTCCATGCTGGAGGTGGGGTCCTTGATGATGGAGGCTCCATGCTGGAGGTGGATGATGGAGGCTCCATGCTGGAGGGATGTGGGGCTCCTTGATGATGGAGGCTCACGCTGGAGGTGGGGTCCTTGATGATGGAGGCTCCATGCTGGAGGTGGGGTCCTTGATGATGGAGGCTCCACGCTGGAGGTGGGGTCCTGATGATGGAGGCTCCATGCTGGAGGTGGGGTCCTTGATGATGGAGGCTCCACGCTGGAGGTGGGGGTGTTGATGATGGAGGCTCCATGCTGGAGGTGGGGTCCTTGATGATGGAGGCTCCATGCTGGAGGTGGGGTCCTTGATGATGGAGGCTCCATGCTGGAGGTGGGGTCCTTGATGATGGAGGCTCCATGCTGGAGGTGGGGTCCTTGATGATGGAGGCTCCATGCTGGAGGTGGGGGTCCTTGATGATGGAGGCTCCATGCTGGAGGTGGGGTCCTTGATGATGGAGGCTCCATGCTGGAGGTGGGGTCCTTGATGATGGAGGCTCCATGCTGGAGGTGGGGTCCTTGATGGCTGGAGGCTCCACGCTGGGGGTGGATGGGAGGCCCATGATGATGGAGGCTCCCATGCTGGAGGTGGGGTCCTTGATGATGGAGGCTCCATGCTGGAGGTGTTGATGATGGAGGCTCCATGCTGGAGGTGGGGTCCTTGATGATGGAGGCTCCATGCTGGAGGTGGGGTCCTTGATGATGGAGGCTCCATGCTGGAGGTGGGGTCCTTGATGATGGAGGCTCCATGCTGGAGGTGGGGTCCTTGATGATGGAGGCTCCATGCTGGAGGTGGGTTGATGATGGAGGCTCCATGCTGGAGGTGGGTCCTTGATGATGGAGGCTCCACGCTGGAGGTGGGGTCCCTTGATGATGGAGGCTCCACGCTGCTGGGGTGGGGTCCTTGATGATGGAGGCTCCATGCTGGAGGTGGGGTCCTTGATGATGGAGGCTCCATGCTGGAGGTGGGGTCCTTGATGATGGAGGCTCCATGCTGGAGGTGGGGTGATGATGATGGAGGCTCCATGCTGGGAGGTGGGGTCCTGATGATGATGGAGGCTCCATGCTGGAGGGGTGATGGAGGCTCCATGCTGGAGGGGTGATGATGGAGGCTCCATGCTGGAGGTGGGGTCCTTGATGATGGAGGCTCCACGCTGGAGGTGGGGTCCTTGATGATGGAGGCTCCACGCTGGAGGGTGGGGTCCTTGATGATGGAGGCTCCATGCTGGAGGTGGGGTCCTTGATGATGATGGAGGCTCCATGCTGGAGGTGGGTCCTTGATGATGGAGGCTCCATGCTGGAGGTGGGGTCCTTGATGATGGAGGCTCCATGCTGGAGGTGGGGTCCTTGATGATGGAGGCTCCATGCTGGAGGTGGGGTGTTGATGATGGAGGCTCCACGCTGGAGGTGGGGTCCTTGATGATGGAGGCTCCATGCTGGAGGTGGGGTCCTTGATGATGGAGGCTCCATGCTGGAGGTGAGGTGTTTGATGATGGAGGCTCCATGCTGGAGGTGGGTCCTTGATGATGGAGGCTCCATGCTGGAGGTGGGGGTCCTTGATGATGGAGGCTCCATGCTGGAGGTGGGGATGGAGGATGATGGAGGGCTCCACTCCATGCTGGAGGTGGGGGGTCCTTGATGATGGAGGCTCCATGCTGGAGGTGGGGTCCTTGATGATGGAGGCTCCATGCTGGGGGTGGGGTCCTTGATGATGGAGGCTCCATGCTGGAGGTGGGTGTTGATGATGGAGGCTCCATGCTGGGGGTGGGGTCCTTGATGATGGAGGCTCCATGCTGGAGGTGTTGATGATGGAGGCTCCATGCTGGAGGTGGGGTCCTTGATGATGGAGGCTCCATGCTGGAGGTGGGGTCCTTGATGATGGAGGCTCCATGCTGGAGGTGGGGTCCTTGATGATGGAGGCTCCATGGGTGGAGGATGGGGTCCTTGATGATGGAGGCTCCATGCTGGGGGTGGGGTCCTTGATGATGGAGGCTCCATGCTGAGGTGGGGTCCTTGATGATGGAGCTCCATGCTGGAGGTGGGGTCCTTGATGATGGAGGCTCCACGCTGGGGGAGGGGGTCCTTGATGATGGAGGCTCCACGCTGGAGGTGGGGTCCTTGATGATGGAGGCTCCATGCTGGAGGTGGGGTCCTTGATGATGGAGGCTCCATGCTGGAGGTGGGTCCTTGATGATGGAGGCTCCACGCTGGGAGGTGGGGTCCTTGATGATGGAGGCTCCATGCTGGAGGTGGGGTCCTTGATGATGGAGGCTCCATGCTGGAGGTGGAGGTCCTTGGATGATGTCCTTGGCTCCATGCTGGGGGTGGGGTCCTTGATGATGGAGGCTCCATGCTGGAGGTGGGGTCCTTGATGATGGAGGCTCCACGCTGGAGGTGGGGTCCTTGATGATGGAGGCTCCATGCTGGAGGTGGGGTCTTGATGATGGAGGCTCCATGCTGGAGGTGGGGTCCTGATGATGGAGGCTCCATGCTGGAGGTGGGGTCCTTGATGATGGAGGCTCCATGCTGGAGGTGGGTCCTTGATGATGGAGGCTCCATGCTGGAGGTGGGGGGTCCTTGATGATGGAGGCTCCATGCTGGAGGTGGGGTCCTTGATGATGGAGGCTCCATGCTGGAGGTGGTCCTTGATGATGGAGGCTCCATGCTGGGGGTGGGGTCCTTGATGATGGAGGCTCCATGCTGGAGGTGGGGTCCTTGATGATGATGGAGGCTCCACGCTGGAGGTGGGGTCCTTGATGATGGAGAGGCTCCACGCTGGAGGTGGGGTCCTTGATGATGGAGGCTCCACGCTGGAGGTGGGGGGTCCTTGATGATGGAGGCTCCAAGCTGGAGGTGGGGTCCTTGATGATGGAGGCTCCACACTGGAGGTGGGGTCCTTGATGATGGAGGCTCCACGCTGGAGGTGGGGTCCTTGATGATGGAGGCTCCATGCTGGAGGTGGGGTCCTTGATGATGGAGGCTCCATGCTGGAGGTGGGGTCCTTGATGATGGAGGCTCCACGCTGGAGGTGGGGTCCTTGATGATGGAGGCTCCATGCTGGAGGTGGGGTCCTTGATGATGGAGGCTCCATGCTGGGGGATGGGGTCCTTGATGATGGAGGCTCCATGCTGGGGGGGGGGTCCTTGATGATGGAGGCTCCATGCTGGAGGTGGGGTCCTTGATGATGGAGGCTCCATGCTGGAGGTGGGGTCTTGATGATGGAGGGCTCCACGCTGGAGGTGGGGTCCTTGATGATGGAGGCTCCACTGGAGGTGGGGTCCTTGATGATGGAGGCCCATGCTGGATGGGGTGATGAGGCTCCATGCTGGGGTGGGGGTCCTTGATGATGGAGGCTCCATGCTGGAGGTGGGGTCCTTGATGATGGAGGCTCCATGCTGAGAGGGGGTCCTTGATGATGGAGGCTCCATGTCCTTGGGTGGGGTCCTTGATGATGGAGGCTCCATGCTGGAGGTGGGGGTCCTTGATGATGGAGGCTCCATGCTGGAGGTGGGGTCCTTGATGATGGAGGCTCCATGCTGGAGGTGGGGTCCTTGATGATGGAGGCTCCATGCTGGAGGTGGGGTCCTTGATGATGGAGGCTCCATGCTGGAGGTGGGGTCCTTGATGATGGAGGCTCCATGCTGGAGGTGGGGTCCTTGATGATGGAGGCTCCATGCTGGAGGTGGGGTCCTTGATGATGGAGGCTCCATGCTGGAGGTAGGGTACTTGATGATGGAGGCTCCACGCTGGAGGTGGGGTCCTTGATGATGGAGGCTCCATGCTGGAGGTGGGGTCCTTGATGATGGAGGGCTCCATGCTGGAGGTGGGGTACTTGATGATGGAGGCTCCATGCTGGGGGTGGGGTCCTTGATGATGGAGGCTCCATGCTGGAGGTGGGGTACTTGATGATGGAGGCTCCATGCTGGAGGTGGGGTCCTTGATGATGGAGGCTCCATGCTGGAGGTGGGGATGATGGAGGAGGCTCCATGCTGGAGGTGGGGTCCTTGATGATGGAGCTCCCATGCTGGAGGTGGGGTCCTTGATGATGGAGGCTCCATGCTGGAGGTGGGGTCCTTGATGATGGAGGCTCCATGCTGGAGGTGGGGTCCTTGATGATGGAGGCTCCATGCTGGAGGTGGGGTCCTTGATGATGGAGGCTCCATGCTGGAGGTGGGGGGTCTTGATGATGGAGGCTCCATGCTGGAGGTGGGGTCCTTGATGATGGAGGCTCCATGCTGGAGGTGGGGGGGTCCTTGATGATGGAGGCTCCATGCTGGAGGTGGGGTCCTTGATGATGATGGAGGCTCCATGCTGGAGGTGGGGTCCTTGATGATGGAGGCTCCACGCTGGAGGTGGGGGTCCTTGATGATGGAGGCTCCATGCTGGAGGTGGGGTCCTTGATGATGGAGGCTCCATGCTGGAGGTGGGGTCCTTGATGATGGAGGCTCCATGCTGGGGTGGGGGTCCTTGATGATGGAGGCTCCATGCTGGAGGTGGGGATTGATGATGGAGGCTCCATGCTGGAGGTGGGGTCCTTGATGATGGAGGCTCCATGCTGGAGGTGTTGATCCTTGATGATGGAGGCTCCATGCTGGGGGTGGGGTCCTTGATGATGGAGGCTCCATGCTGGAGGTGGGGTCCTTGATGATGGAGGCTCCATGCTGGAGGTGGGGTCCTTGATGATGGAGGCTCCACGCTGGAGGTGGGGTCCTTGATGATGGAGGCTCCATGCTGGAGGTGTTGATGATGGAGGCCCCATGCTGGAGGTGGGGTCCTTGATGATGGAGGCTCCATGCTGGAGGTGGGGTCCTTGATGATGGAGGCTCCATGCTGGAGGTGGGGGTCCTTGATGATGGAGGCTCCATGCTGGAGGTGGGGTCCTTGATGATGGAGGCTCCATGCTGGAGGTGGGGTCCTTGATGATGGAGGCTCCATGCTGGAGGGTGGGGTCCTTGATGATGGAGGCTCCACGCTGGAGGTGGGGTCCTTGATGATGGAGGCTCCACGCTGGAGGTGGGGTCCTTGATGATGGAGGCTCCATGCTGGAGGTGGGGTCCTTGATGATGGAGGCTCCATGCTGGAGGTGGGGTCCTTGATGATGGAGGCTCCATGCTGGAGGTGGGGTCCTTGATGATGGAGGCTCCATGCTGGAGGTGGGGTCCTTGATGATGGAGGCTCCATGCTGGAGGTGTGGATGATGGAGGCTCCATGCTGGAGGTGGGGTCCTTGATGATGGAGGCTCCCAGCTGGAGGTGGGGTCCTTGATGATGGAGGCTCCATGCTGGAGTGGGGGGGTCCTTGATGATGGAGGCTCCATGCGCTGGAGGTGGGGTCCTTGATGATGGAGGCTCCATGCTGGAGGTGGGGTACTTGATGATGGAGGCTCCACGCTGGAGGTGGGGTCCTTGATGATGGAGGCTCCATGCTGGAGGTGGGGTCCTTGATGATGGAGGCTCCATGCTGGAGGTGGGGTCCTTGATGATGGAGGCTCCATGCTGGAGGTGGGGGTCCTTGATGATGGAGGCTCCACGCTGGAGGTGGGGTCCTTGATGATGGAGGCTCCATGCTGGAGGTGGGGTCCTTGATGATGGAGGCTCCATGCTGGAGGTGGGGTACTTGATGATGGAGGCTCCATGCTCGGGGTGGGGTCCTTGATGATGGAGGCTCCATGCTGGAGGTGGGGTCCTTGATGATGGAGGCTCCATGCTGGAGGTGGGGGGTCTTGATGATGGAGGCTCCACGCTGGAGGTGGGGGTCCTTGATGATGGAGGCTCCATGCTGGAGGAGGTGTTGATGATGGAGGCCCCATGCTGGAGGTGGGGTCCTTGATGAGGAGGCTCCATGCTGGAGGTGGGGTCCTTGATGATGGAGGCTCCATGCTGGAGGTGGGGTCCTTGATGATGGAGGCTCCATGCTGGGGGTGGGGTCCTTGATGATGGAGGCTCCATGCTGGAGGTGGGGTCCTTGATGATGGAGGCTCCATGCTGGAGGTGGGGGTCCTTGATGATGGAGGCTCCATGCTGGAGGTGGATGGAGGCTCCTGATGATGGAGGCTCCATGCTGGAGGTGGGGGTCCTTGATGATGGAGGCTCCATGCTGGAGGTGGGGTCCTTGATGATGGAGGCTCCATGCTGGAGGTGGGTCCTTGATGATGGAGGCTCCACGCTGGAGGTGGGGTCCTTGATGATGGAGGCTCCATGCTGGAGGTGGGGTCCTTGATGATGGAGGCTCCATGCTGCTGGAGGTGGGGGGTCCTTGATGATGGAGGCTCCATGCTGAGGAGGTCCCTGATGATGGAGGCTCCATGCTGGAGGTGGGGTCCTTGATGATGGAGGCTCCATGCTCGGGGTGGGGTCCTTTATGATGGAGGCTCCATGCTGGAGGTGTTGATGATGGAGGCTCCATGCTGGAGGTGGGGTACTTGATGATGGAGGCTCCATGCTGGAGGTGTTGATGATGGAGGCTCCACGCTGGGGGTGGGGTCCCTGATGATGAAGGCTCCATGCTGGAGGTGGGGTCCTTGATGATGGAGGCTCCAGGCTCCATGCTGGAGGTGGGGGTCCTTGATGATGGAGGGCTCCACGCTGGAGGTGGGGTCCTTGATGATGGAGGCTCCATGCTGGAGGGGGTCCTTGATGATGGAGGCTCCATGCTGGAGGTGGGGTCCTTGATGATGGAGGCTCCATGCTGGAGGGTGGGGTCCTTGATGATGGAGGCTCCATGCTGGAGGTGGGGGGGTCTTGATGATGGAGGCTCCACGCTGGAGATGGGGTCCTTGATGATGGAGGCTCCATGCTGGAGGTGGGGTCCTTGATGATGGAGGCTCCATGCTGGGAGTGGGGTCCTTGATGATGATGAGGCTCCATGCTGGAGGTGGGGTCCTTGATGATGGAGGCTCCACGCTGGAGGTGGGGTCCTTGATGATGGAGGCTCCATGCTGGAGGTGGGGTCCTTGATGATGGAGGCTCCATGCTGGAGGTGGGGGGGTCCTTGATGATGGAGGCTCCATGCTGGAGGTGGGGTACTTGATGATGGAGGCTCCATGCTGGAGGTGGGGTCCTTGATGATGGAGGCTCCATGCTGGAGGTGTGTGGATTGATGATGGAGGCTCCATGCTGGTGGGGTCCTTGATGATGGAGGCTCCAGCTGGAGGTGGGGTCCTTGATGATGGAGGCTCCATGCTGGAGGTGGGGTCCTTGATGATGGAGGCTCCATGCTGGAGGTGGGTCCTTGATGATGGAGGCTCCATGCTGGAGGTGGGGTCCTTGATGATGATGGAGGCTCCATGCTGGAGGTGGGGTCCCTGATGATGGAGGCTCCATGCTGGAGCTGGGGGGTCCTTGATGATGGAGGCTCCACGCTGGAGGTGGGGTCCTTGATGATGGAGGCTCCATGCTGGAGGTGGGGTCCTTGATGATGGAGGCTCCATGCTGAGGTGGGGTCCTTGATGATGGAGGCTCCATGCTGGAGGTGGGGTCCTTGATGATGGAGGCTCCATGCTGGAGGTGGGGTCCTTGATGATGGAGGCTCCATGCTGGAGGTGGGGTCCTTGATGATGGAGGCTCCACGCTGGAGGTGGGGGTGATGATGATGGAGGCTCCATGCTGGAGGTGGGGTCCTTGATGATGGAGGCTCCATGCTGGAGGTGGGTCCTTGATGATGAGGGAGGGGGGGTGGGGATGGAGCTGGATGATGGAGGCTCCATGCTGGAGGTGGGGTCCTTGATGATGGAGGCTCCATGCTGGAGGTGGGGTGGGGGTCTTGATGATGGAGGCTCCATGCTGGAGGTGGGGTCCCTTGATGATGGAGGCTCCACGCTGCTGGAGGTGGGGGTGATGATGGAGGCTCCATGGAACAGGCTCCATGACTGGAGGTGGGGGTCCTTGATGATGGAGGCTCCATGCTGGAGGTGGGGTACTTGATGATGGAGGCTCCACGCTGGAGGTGGGGTCCTTGATGATGGAGGCTCCACGCTGGAGGTGGGGTCCTTGATGATGGAGGCTCCATGCTGGAGGTGGGGTCCTTGATGATGGAGGCTCCATGCTGGAGGTGGGGTCCTTGATGATGGAGGCTCCATGCTGGAGGTGGGGTCCTTGATGATGGAGGCTCCATGCTGGAGGTGGGTCCCTTGATGATGGAGGCTCCATGCTGGGGGTGTTGATGATGGAGGCTCCATGCTGGAGGTGGGGTCCTTGATGATGGAGGCTCCATGCTGGAGGTGGGGTCCTTGATGATGGAGGCTCCATGCTGCTGGAGGTGGGGTCCTTGATGATGGAGGCTCCATGCTGGAGGTGGGGTCCTTGATGATGGAGGCTCCATGCTGGAGGTGGGGTCTTTGATGATGGAGGCTCCCATGCTGGAGGTGGGGTCCTTGATGATGGAGGCTCCATGCTGGAGGTGGGGTCCTTGATGATGGAGGCTCCATGCTGGAGGTGGGGTCCTTATGATGGAGGCTCCATGCTGGAGGTGGGGTCCTTGATGATGGAGGCTCCACGCTGGAGGTGTGGGTCCTTGATGATGGAGGCTCCATGCTGGAGGTGGGGTCCTTGATGATGGAGGCTCCATGCTGGAGGTGGGGGGGTCCTTGATGATGGAGGCTCCATGCTGGAGGTGGGGTCCTTGATGATGGAGGCTCCATGCTGCTGGAGGTGGGGTCCTTGATGATGGAGGCTCCATGCTGGAGGTGGGGTCCTTGATGATGGAGGCTCCACGCTGGAGGTGGGGTCCTTGATGATGGAGGCTCCATGCTGGAGGTGTTGATGATGGAGGCCCCATGCTGGAGGTGGGGTCCTTGATGATGGAGGCTCCATGCTGGAGGGGGTCCTTGATGATGGAGGCTCCATGCTGGAGGTGGATGATGGAGGCTCCATTGGATGGGGTCCTTGATGATGGAGGCTCCATGCTGGAGGTGGGGTCCTGATGATGGAGGCCCCATGCTCGAGGTGGGGTCCTTGATGATGGAGGCTCCATGCTGGAGGTGTTTGATGATGGAGGCTCCATGCTGGAGGTGGGGTCCTTGATGATGGAGGCTCCATGCTGGAGGTGTTGATGATGGAGGCTCCATGCTGGAGGTGTTGTCCTGATGATGGAGGCTCCATGCTGGAGGAGGGGTCCTTGATGATGGAGGCTCCATGCTGGAGGTGTTGATGATGGAGGCTCCATGCTGGAGGTGGGGGTCCCTTGATGATGGAGGCTCCACGCTGGAGGTGGGGTCCTTGATGATGGAGGCTCCATGCTGGAGGTGGGGTCCTTGATGATGGAGGCTCCACGCTGGAGGTGGGGTCCTGATGATGATGGAGGCTCCATGCTGGAGGTGGGGTCCTTGATGATGGAGGCTCCACGCTGGAGGTGGGGTCCTTGATGATGGAGGCTCCATGCTGGAGGTGGGGTCCTTGATGATGGAGGCTCCACACTGAGAGGAGGTCCACGCTGATGATGGATGATGGCTCCATGCTGGAGGTGGGGTCCTTGATGATGGAGGCTCCATGCTGGAGGTGGGTGATGATGAGGAGGCTCCACGCTGGAGGTGGGGTCTTGATGATGGAGGCTCCACGCTGGAGGTGGGGTCCTTGATGATGAGGCTCCATGCTGGAGGTGGGGTCCCTGATGATGGAGGCTCCATGCTGGAGGTGGGGTCCTTGATGATGGAGGCTCCATGCTGGAGGTGGGGTCCTTGATGATGGAGGCTCCATGCTGGAGGTGGGGTCCTTGATGATGGAGGCTCCATGCTGGAGGTGGGGGTCCCTGATGATGCAGGCTCCACGCTGGAGGTGGGGTCCTTGATGCAGGCGTTCCTGCTCCTCACAGTGATGCTGCTCGTCAGGATGGACTCGATGATGCAGATGGAGAAGTTGCTGAGGATTTTGGGCGATGTGCCAGATTTCCTCAGCCTCCTCAGAAAGTTCAGACACTGTTGAGCCTTCACCACCTGTGTCCAGTGTCCAGCTGAGGTCATCACTGAGGTGGGCCTCAGGTGTTTAAAGCTGCTCACTCTCCACCTCGAGGTCCCGGATAAACAGCGGCTGATGAAGTAGAACTGCACTTTTCTGGACTGAGATGTTTGTTTTATTTCCACAATCGTCTAAAGTTTGGACACATGTCTCAGTCAAGGTTTATGAGACCTGAGCCCTGCAGAGCACTGAGAAACCAAACGGGACTAAACCAGGACTAAAGCAGTGGAACTAAACCAGGACTGAACCAGGACTAACAGAACAACACCTCCCTGAACCAGGACTGAACCGGGACTGAACTACAGGACTAAAGCAGGACTAACACCAGGACTAAGCTGACTAAACCGGGAACTACACCCAAATGGAACTAAACTCCCTCGGGACTAAACTGGGACTAAACAGGTCTAAACCAGGACTAAAGCAGGTCTAAACCAGGAGCTAAACCAGGACTGAACCAGGACTGAAACCAGGACTAAAACAGAGGTAAACCCCTCCCAGGACTAAACCGGGACTAAACACGGGACTAAAACGGAACTAAACCGGGACTAAACACGGGGACTCTCCACCCTGGAACCATGAAACTACACCAGGACTGAACAGAACAGGTCTAAACCAGTCTAAAAACCAGGACTGAACCCAAACTGAACCAGGACTAAACCGGGACTAAAAGGGGACTAAAGCATGTCCTAAACCAGGACTAAAGCAGGTCTAACTGGGGTCCCAACCAGGGACTGAACCAACACCTCCCTGAACCATGACTAAACCAGGAACTGAACAGACTAAACCAGGGACTAAAACTAAAGCGGGACTAAACCGGACTGGACCAGGTAAACCAGGACTAAACCAGGACTCTAAACCAGGGACTAAACCAGGACTGAAACCAGGTCTAAACCAGGACAAAAACCAGGAACTAAAAACCAGGACTAAACCAGGGGAAACACCTTTAGTTTTAGTGTAACAAACCTGGAACAGTCGTCCCAAACTGAACAGGAAAACCTCCCTCCAGTGGACTCAACCACTTTGACTACACCCAAACTCAACAGAACGTTGTACCTGTCCAGGGAATGATGCAAACCTGAAACTACACCCAAACTGAACAGAACACACCTCCCTCTGGAGCAGGAAAACAGAACAACACCTCCCTCCAGTGGAACAAACATGAAACTACACCCAAACTGAACAGAACAACACCTCCCTCCAGTGGAACAAACATGAAACTACACCCAAACTGAACAGAACAACACCTCCCTCCAGTGGAACAAACATGAAACTACACCCAAACTGAACAGAACACACCTCCCTCCAGTGGAACAAACATGAAACTACACCCAAACTGAACAGAACAACACCTCCCTGAAACTACACCCAAACCACCCTCCCTCCAGTGGAACAAACAGAAAACTACACCCAAACTGAACAGGACAACACCTCCCTCCAGTGGAACCAACATGAAACTACACCCAAACTGAAGAACACACCTCCCTCCAGTGGAACAAACATGAAACTACACCCAAAACTGAACAGAACAACACCTCCCTCCAGTGGAACAAACATGAAACTACACCCAAAAACTGAACAGAACAACACCTCCCTCCAGGAAACAAAACATGAAACTACACCCAAACTGAACAGAACAACACCTCCCTCCAGTGGAACAAACATGAAACTACACCCAAACTGAACAGAACAACACCTCCCTCCAGTGGAACAAACATGAAACTACACCCAAACTGAACAGGACAACACCTCCCTCCAGTGGAACA
This sequence comes from Periophthalmus modestus, assembly GCA_019594935.1. Lineage (NCBI taxonomy): Eukaryota > Metazoa > Chordata > Actinopteri > Gobiiformes > Gobiidae > Periophthalmus > Periophthalmus modestus. Next base: position 190,551 of record JAIEZT010001293.1, on the reverse strand, counting down.
AACATGAAACTACACCCAAACTGAACAGAACACCTCCCTCCAGTGGAACAAACATGAAACTACACCCAAACTGAACAGAACACCTCCCTCCAGTGGAACAAACATGAAACTACACCCAAACTGAACAGAGACAACACCTCCCTCCAGTGGAACAAACATGAACTACAGACACACCCAAACTGAACAGAACAACACACTCCCCACCCAGTGGAACAAACATGAAACTACACCCAAACTGAACAGAACACAACACCTCCCTCCAGTGGAACAAACATGAACTACACCCCCAAACTGAACAGAACAACACCTCCCTCCAGTGGAACAAACATGAAACTACACACCCAACTGAACAGAACAACACCTCCCTCCAGTGGAACAAACATGAAACTACACCCAAACTGAACAGAACACCTCCCTCCAGTGGAACAAACATGAAACTACACCCAAACTGAACAGAACAACACCTCCCTCCAGTGGAACAAACATGAAACTACACCCAAACTGAACAGAACAACACCTCCCTCCAGTGGAACAAAACATGAAACTACACCCAACTACACCCAACAGAACAGAACACCTCCCTCCAGTGGAACAAACATGAAACTACACCCAAACTGAACAGAACAACACCTCCCTCCAGTGGAACAAACATGAAACTACACCCCCAAACTGACAGAACAACACCCCTCCCTCCAGTGGAACAAACATGAAACTACACCCAAACTGAAACAGAACACCTCCCCCTCCAGTGGAACAAACATGAAACTACACCCCCAAACTGAACAGAACAACACCTCCCTCCAGTGGAACAAACATGAAACTACACCCAAACTGAACAGAACACCCTCCCTCCAGTGGAACAAACATGAACTACACCCCAAACTGAACAGAACAAACACCTCCCTCCAGTGGAACAAACATGAAAACTACACCCAAACTGAACAGAACACCTCCCTCCAGTCCAGTGGAACAAACATGAACTACACCCAAACTGAACAGAACAACACCTCCCTCCAGTGGAACAAACATGAACTACACCCAAACTGAACAGAAACTGAACAGGACACACCTCCCCTCCAGTGGAACAAACATGAAACTACACCCAAACTGAACAGAACACCTCCCTCCAGTGGAACAAACATGAAACTACACCCAAACTGAACAGAACACCTCCCTCCAGTGGAACAAACATGAAACTACACCCAAACTGAACAGAACAACACCTCCCCCAGTGGAACAAAAACATGAAACTACACACCCAAACTGAACAGAACAACACCTCCCTCCAGTGGAACAAACATGAAACTACACCCAAACTGAACAGGACAACACCTCCCTCCAGTGGAACAAACATGAAACTACACCCAAACTGTGAACAGAACAACACCTCCCTCCAGTGGAACAAACATGAAACTACACCCAAACTGAACAGAACAACACCTCCCTCCAGTGGAACAAACATGAAACTACACCCAAACTGAACAGAACACCTCCCTCCAGTGGAACAAACATGAAACTACACCCAAACTGAACAGAACAACACCTCCCTCCAGTGGAACAAACATGGAACTACACCCAAACTGAACAGGACAACACCTCCCTCCAGTGGAACAAACATGCTATTACATCATGGAAAGGATAAAAACATGAAACCAGACTCTGCTCTGAGGCATTTTCCCCTTTACCATCATCACACAAACACCACGCTCCAAACCACAAAAACAGAAGTGTTCAAATTATAATGAATAGATACGATTCAAATTTTTTGTCATATTCAAATATTTTGTCAAAAAAATAATACAACAAAAACAACGGCAGAGATCATTTTTATACAGCACTTTTACCTTCACATCTCAAAGTGTTTTACATGAAGGAACCACCCACACGTCATACACCCATGTGCACAGACACTGCATGTGTGTCTATGGAGGAAAGTTCAGCAGTTACCATGGTGACACAATGCACACGTTAGCAAAACACAAGCAAAAACTTTTAGAAGAAGAAAAAAATACAAAACAGATTTAAACATCACATTTTCAGGAGGCTGTGTCAGTCTGATCATGGTTTTGGACGCAGCAGTTAGTGTTTTAGCTACGTCCATTTATATACATGCAGTTGAAGCTTCAGTATCGACAGATCGTGATGGGGTTGGTGTCTGGCTCCCTCTGCTGGACGCTGAAGTACGCAGACACAGGGAGGACGAGGCCTGCACAGTCCAGTGAGACGATCTGTGCCATGGACTCAGCGTCGTAGAAGATCAGACCCCGAGAGGAGCAGTCCAAGTAAACCCCCAGCCTCCTGAGCACACCGCTGACAGAAACCTCCACGCTCCTGGTGGGTTGACAGGAAAAATACTTCTGATTTTCATATTTGAGGAAGTGATCTTTGACGCCCACACACCAGAAGCTCCTCAGACCCACCTCCACCTCCCAGTAGTGCTGCCCAGAGGAGAACTCATTGGTGCTGAACAAGGGAACGTTGGAGGGAGTAAAAGGGGACATGGAGGGTGGAGTAGAAAAGTGGAAACCAGGATAACTTCCCAACGTTGGTTGAACAAACACAGACCCAAATGTCTGCTGACACACATGTCCTTCTGCCTCACGTTCTGAGGTGCACAGTGGAAGCTCCTCTTGTCCTCAGACACAATGAGGGAGCTGTTGTCGTCTCGTAGCGTGAGGAGATCCGGCCTCGGCTCCACCACCTGCAGCAGCTCCTTCCACATGAAGAACTGTAGGTGACTCTGGAATGGGCCCTGAAACACAGGACTCTGGACCACAGACAGGTCCTTGGACCGCTCTTTGAACTCTAAGGGAGCACTGCTGTGTTCTTCACTCCAGCGTTTGAGGAACATCTCCGGGTCTGTGACCTTCAGAGGAAACACAAAACATGAATTATTTGTGATGTCCCTGCTGGCCCTGCAGGTTCAGCTCTTGGTGTTACCTGTTGGAGCTGCTGCCAGACGTCCCTCTGTTCTGTGCACCGGGCCAGAGCCGAGTCCATGGAGCTCAGACTGTGGCTCATCTCCTGAAGTGCCTCCTCCTCTTTGGTCTTCAGCTCGGCCCTGACCTCCTCCTCCCTCTTCCTCAGGTGCTGATGGAGAATCTCAAACTGCTGCTGCATTTGGCTCTGGAGTTTTTCACACAGTTCTTTGGCTTTGCTCTTCTCTCGGCTCTGCGTGTCCCTCAGGTTTTGGATCTTCTCGATGTCAGACTCCATGTTGGTCAAGCCCAGGTCCAGGTCCCGCCTCAGTGCAGCAGCAGCTTCTCTGACTGGTTTAAACTTGTGTCCGTCGTGCTCCTCTCCGTCTCTGCAGATGATACAGGCCAATCTCTGGTCCGTGACACAGAACAGCTTCAGCTTCTCATCGTGCTCCAGACAAAGCAGCTGCTGCTCCTGAAACAAGAGTGAACATCAGAACTTCAAAATAATCTAAGTTCAAAGAATCTTCAACACAAAAGTCAGTTCACATTAGGCTCGATTAATCGGTTTGCAGATTCAGTTTAAACACATTTATATGGACCTGCCTCATTTTAAAGCCCAACTCCGTCTGAACATCAGCACCTGCTCCTCAAGAGCGAGGCCTGAGTCTGCACGAAAGTCACAAACACGAAGAGCCACGAAAATGAAGAGACACGAGAGTCACGTTTAGTAAAGCTGCAGGTTTCATCCAGGAGATTTTGTTCTTTTACTTTTTGTGAACAGAAATGACTTGAGTCACTGTTTTCTTTCCAACGAGAACCTCCATGTTTAACCTTCACCTCCACAAATAAACTCTGCTCTGGTGCTACAAACCAACATCCAAACCACGACCTGTGAGAGTCCTCTGTCCTCTCTGTCCTCTGTGTCCTCTCTGTCCTCCCTGTCCTCCCTGTCCTCTCTGTCTGTCCTCTCTGTCCTCTCTGTCCTCTCTGTCCTCTGTTCTCTCTGTCCTCTTTGTCCTCTCTGTCCTGTTTGTCCTCTCTGTCCTGTTTGTCCTCTCTGTCCTGTTTGTCCTCTCTGTCCTGTTTGTCCTCTCTGTCCTGTTTGTCCTCTCTGTCCTCTTTGTCCTCTCTGTCCTCTTTGTCCTCTCTGTCCTCTCTGTCCTCTTTGTCCTCTCTGTCCTCTCTGTCCTCTCTGTCCTCTCTGTCCTCTCTGTCCTCTTTGTCCTCTCTGTCCTCTCTGTCCTCTCTGTCCTGTTTGTCCTCCGTCCTCTCTGTTCTCTCTGTCCTCTCTGTCCTGTTTAGTCCCGGTTCGGCCATGATGCAGTCGCAGGTTTAAAATGGTTTTCTTGCCCCAGTTTGGGAAAGGTTTGGTTTCTTTGAGCTTTTTTCTCCTCCAGTTAAAGCTCAGAGTAGAGCCACTGCTCCTCCACATCAAGAGGAACCAACTGAGGAGACTCTGGGATCTGTCCTGGACGCCTCCCTCGGGAGGTGTTCGGGGCATGTCCCACCGGGAGGAGGCCTTATGGAAAACCCTGGACAGTCTGGAGGGACCATGTCTCTCTGGCCTGGGATCCCACCGGAGGAAGTGTCTGGGGTGAGGGAAGTCTGGGAGTCCCTCTTTAGACTGATGCCCCCGTGACCCGGCCCCGGATAAGAGGAAGAATATGGATGGATGAGCTTTTTATTGTTAATCCTAGTTCAGTCCTGGTTCAATCCCGGTCTAGTCCCGGTCTAGTCCCGGTCCAGTCCCGGTCCAGTCCCGGTCCAGTCCCGGTTTAGTCCCGGTCCAGTCCCGGTTTAGTCCCGGTTCAGTCCCGGTCTAGTCCCGGTCTAGTCCCGGTCCAGTCCTGGTTTAGTTCTAGGTGCCTCTCTCTTTCAGGGGCCTTAAACAGTCTCCGGGCCCCTGGCTGTGGATGGACTGAGCTCAGCTGTTGGTGACTCACATTTGAGACATTCTGACTCTGATCTCATCACCTCGTCGTCTTGTTTTTATTTATCTGAACAAAAGACTTAAATGTTTTAATGTAACTTGTGAAACAGTCGTTCAAAAGTATCTCAGACTCTTCAGGGTCTAACCTCAGATGAAACAGATTTAATCTTTGTAGAGGTATCATCAGGCTGCTGTAAACTCTGTTTCTAGTATAACTTTACATATTATAGTGTTTCCAGTATAAGTGTATGCGCCTCTAGGGGCCCTCGGGGGGCCCTCTAGGGGCCCTCGGGGGGCCTCTAGGGGCCCTCGCGGGGGCCCTCTGTCACAGTCTGACCCTGTGAGGCTCGTACCTGGGCCCTCAGCGGCTGCTCTTTGACCTTCTCTGACAGACTCTTGAGGATGTGGTTGGTCACGAGCTGCTCCGCTTCACTCGGTAAAACAGCGCGACACTGCGGACACTGCGCACGGGGCAGCGCCAAGACGCAACTGCGGCAGAACGAGTGTCCGCACGAGAGAGACACCGGCTCCGTGAAGAGGCACAAACACACGGGACAGATCAGGTCCTCTGTGTAAAGAGAGCTCGCCATGTCGTCTGCTCCTCCTGCTCCTCGTGCCCCTGCTCCTCCTGCTCCTTCTGACACTTTAGCGAAGTTAAGTTTCGATTCACCAAACTGTCTCTAAAATCACGCTCCAGGTGCGTCGGGGGCATTGCGTCATTTCCGGCGCGACAAGGTCTGTCCCATTTCAACGCTCCCGGGGCCGTGTCCCGGGCCCGTGTCCCGGGGCCGTGTCCCATTTCGCTGAATGCACCGTTCAGCTCTTCCAAGTCCTCCTCGAAGTATCGTTCGAAGCTTCCGGCCGAGAATCGGTAGTTCTCAGTGTAGCCGCCATCTTGCCGAAGTGGGACAGCCCGCTGTCTTTGTGCGTATGTTACGTACGTGACGTAGGTTATTTTAAATTCTTTATTATTTAATAGAAGAGCCATGGTGTCGTTGTCGCAGCCTTTTATTTCTGTTTAGATTGAATGAAGTGAAGAATTAATATTTCTCTTTGAATATCACTGGGCAAATATAAGGTTCGAGGTGATTTTTTCCCACTTCTAGTCACTACAGAACTTTAACAAAATAAACCTTGTTAAAACGTAATGACTTTCACACATTCAGAGTCTATAAACCAGAGAAGATGTTTTAGTTGTACATAAAGTGGGATATTACAGTTCAACGGTTCGGTATTTGGGCAGGTTTAATTTGATCCGTGGCTAAACCACTTTAATACCAGTAGAGGGCGCTGTTGTCCTTCTGTGTCTGGACAGTTCATCTTATTTTATTATTGTGAGGGATTTTCTAACAGTGCTACATTAAACTGACACACAAACACACACACACACACACTGACTCTTACACCAGAAATAAACTTTATTACATTATTCTTATTATTGCAGTATTTTTAATGACAATAATTCATGATTATGATTATTATTGTTGTTTGTGAATATCTGCACATTTCTTTATTCAGTGTCACTTCTTTTGTTTCCTCAAACCAGCCCAGAAGAAGTTCTGTAAAATAAAGAGTCTCAGGGAGAAATACCAGAGGCTCAAAGAAGAGCTGGAGAAGGTGGAAGGTGAAGGCCTCAGTGGAGCCGTGGTCATCGGACTCGGGGCAGTGACCCCCAAACTGGAGGAGAGACTACAGCAGATCCAGGAGAAACATCAGACCAGTCCAGAAAAGGAACAGCAAAGATACTGAAGAACCATCAAGCTCCAGGCCTCTGGGAGAGGACCCGAGCGTGGAAAAAGAGGGGATAAAGAGACCACCCGCGGAGGGTGAGGAGATTTTTATATATTATATATATATCAAGGTCAAGTTTATTTATAAAGCACATTTAAAATACAGTCACCTCTGCCCAAAGTGCTGTACAATATAACACATAAAAAGTAAAAGTAAGTAAAACCACAGTGTACAACATTATAACAACAATAAGTAAATAAATAATAATGTCTCAGCTCGTCTCAAAAGCTAAAGTGAAAAGGTGAGTTTTTAACAGAGACTTAAAACTGTCGATGTCACACACAGACCGAGTCCTCATGGGACGACTGTTCCATAGTTTGGGCCCAGCCACAGCAGATGCTCTGTCCCCGGGTTTTCAGTCTCGACCGGGGACAGTTTAGAAGTGACTGGTCCCAGGACCTCAGGCTCTTACAGGAGCAAACCCAGAAACAGTTCAGACAAATACACCGGACCAGAACATTTAACGCTTTAAAGACAAGAAGCAAGATTTTAAATTTAATTCTAAAAGACACCGGACGCCAGTGAAGACTCTGTAGCTCAGGAGTTATGTTCAGAACGTCTTTTACCAGACAGAAGGAGCGTTCTGCACCAGCTGCAGACGGCGGATGGAGGACGTCAAGACCAACATACAAAGAATTACAATAGTCCAGCCGTGAAGTAATAAATATATGGACTAGACTTTCCACATGACGTGAGGGAAAGTACGACTTTACTATGAGTCTGAGCTGAAAAAAGCTCATTTTGAACCACTGAACTGATTTGCCTGTCAAACCTAAAAGAAATGTCAACACCAAGATTATATATATATATATATATATATATATATATATATATATATATATACACACATATATATATATATATACACACATATATATATAATGTGTATATATGTATGTGTATATATATGTGTATGTATGTATATATATATATAGAGAGAGAGTCTGTGTAGAGTCTGTAGAGTCTGTGTAGAGTCTGTAGAGTCTGTGTAGAGTCTGTAGAGTCTGTGTAGAGTCTGTGTAGAGTCTGTGTAGAGTCTGTGTAGAGTCTGTAGAGTCTGTAGAGTCTGTGTAGAGTCTGTAGAGTCTGTAGAGTCTGTAGAGTCTGTGTGTAGAGTCTGTGTAGAGTCTGTAGAGTCTGTGTAGAGTCTGTGTAGAGTCTGTGTAGAGTCTGTGTAGAGTCTGTAGAGTGTAGAGTCTGTGTAGAGTCTGTGTAGAGTCTGTGTAGAGTCTGTAGAGTCTGTAGAGTCTGTGTAGAGTCTGTGTAGAGTCTGTAGAGTCTGTAGAGTCTGTAGAGTCTGTAGAGTCTGTGTAGAGTCTGTCTGTGTAGAGTCTGTGTAGAGTCTGTAGAGTCTGTAGAGTCTGTGTAGAGTCTGTAGAGTCTGTGTAGAGTCTGTAGAGTCTGTGTAGAGTCTGTGTAGAGTCTGTAGAGTCTGTAGAGTCTGTAGAGTCTGTAGAGTCTGTAGAGTCTGTAGAGTCTGTAGAGTCTGTGTAGAGTCTGTAGAGTCTGTAGAGAGTCTGTGTAGAGTCTGTAGAGTCTGTGTAGAGTCTGTGTAGAGTCTGTGTAGAGTCTGTGTAGAGTCTGTGTAGAGTCTGTCTGTAGAGTCTGTGTAGAGTCTGTGTAGAGTCTGTGTAGAGTCTGTGTAGAGTCTGTAGAGTCTGTAGAGTCTGTAGAGTGTAGAGTCTGTGTAGAGTCTGTAGAGTCTGTGTCGTGTAGAGTCTGTAGAGTCTGTAGAGTCTGTAGAGTCTGTAGAGTCTGTAGAGTCTGTGTAGAGTCTGTAGAGTCTGTGTAGAGTCTGTAGAGTCTGTAGAGTCTGTAGAGTCTGTGAGTCTGTGTAGAGTCTGTAGAGTCTGTGTAGAGTCTGTAGAGTCTGTAGAGTCTGTAGAGTCTGTAGAGTCTGTAGAGTCTGTAGAGTCTGTGTAGAGTCTGTGTAGAGTCTGTGTAGAGTCTGTGTAGAGTCTGTAGAGTCTGTAGAGAGTCTGTGAGTCTGAGTCTGTAGAGTCTGTAGAGTCTGTAGAGTCTGTAGAGTCTGTAGAGTCTGTGTAGAGTCTGTGTGTAGAGTCTGTGTAGAGTCTGTGTAGAGTCTGTGTAGAGTCTGTGTAGAGTCTGTGTCTGAGTCTGTGTAGAGTCTGTGTAGAGTCTGTGTAGAGTCTGTGTAGAGTCTGTAGAGTCTGTAGAGTCTGTAGAGTCTGTAGAGTCTGTGTAGAGTCTGTGTAGAGTCTGTGTAGAGTCTGTGTAGAGTCTGTAGTAGAGTCTGTAGAGTCTGTAGAGAGTCTGTGTAGAGTCTGTGTAGAGTCTGTGTAGAGTCTGTGTAGAGTCTGTGTAGAGTCTGTAGAGTCTGTGTAGAGTCTGTGTAGAGTCTGTGTAGAGTCTGTGTAGAGTCTGTGTAGAGTCTGTGTAGAGTCTGTGTAGAGTCTGTAGAGTCTGTAGAGTCTGTAGAGTCTGTGTAGAGTCTGTGTAGAGTCTGTGTAGAGTCTGTAGAGTCTGTAGAGTCTGTAGAGTCTGTAGAGTCTGTGTAGAGTCTGTGTAGAGTCTGTGTAGAGTCTGTAGAGTCTGTAGAGTCTGTAGAGTCTGTGTAGAGTCTGTAGAGTCTGTGTAGAGTCTGTAGAGTCTGTGTAGAGTCTGTAGAGTCTGTAGAGTAGAGTCTGTGTAGAGTCTGTGTAGAGTCTGTGTAGAGTCTGTAGAGTCTGTGTAGAGTCTGTGTAGAGTCTGTGTAGAGTCTGTGTAGAGTAGAGTGTAGAGTCTGTGTGTCTGTGAGTCTGTAGAGTAGAGTGTGTAGAGTCTGTAGAGTCTGTAGAGTCTGTGTAGAGTCTGTGTAGAGTCTGTAGAGTCTGTGTAGAGTCTGTGTAGAGTCGTGTGTAGAGTCTGTGTAGAGTCTGTCGAGTCTGTAGAGTCTGTGTAGAGTCTGTAGAGTCTGTGTAGAGTCTGTAGAGTCTGTGTAGAGTCTGTAGAGTCTGTGTAGAGTCTGTGTAGAGTCTGTAGAGTCTGTAGAGTCTGTAGAGTCTGTAGAGTCTGTAGAGTCTGTAGAGTCTGTGTAGAGTCTGTAGAGTCTGTGTAGAGTCTGTGTAGAGTCTGTAGAGAGTCTGTAGAGTCTGTGTAGAGTCTGTGTAGAGTCTGTGTAGAGTCTGTGTAGAGTCTGTAGAGTCTGTAGAGTCTGTGTAGAGTCTGTAGAGTCTGTGTAGAGTCTGTGTAGAGTCTGTGTAGAGTCTGTGTAGAGTCTGTCTGTAGAGTCTGTGTAGAGTCTGTGTAGAGTCTGTAGAGTCTGTGTGTAGAGTCTGTGTAGAGTCTGTAGAGTCTGTAGAGTCTGTAGAGTCTGTAGAGTCTGTAGAGTCTGTGTAGAGTCTGTGTAGAGTCTGTGTAGAGTCTGTGTAGAGTCTGTAGAGTCTGTGTAGAGTCTGTGTAGAGTCTGTAGAGTCTGTAGAGTCTGTAGAGTCTGTAGAGTCTGTAGAGTCTGTGTAGAGTCTGTGTAGAGTCTGTGTAGAGTCTGTGTAGAGTCTGTGTAGAGTCTGTAGAGTCTGTAGAGTCTGTGTAGAGTCTGTAGAGTCTGTAGAGTCTGTAGAGTCTGTAGAGTCTGTAGAGTCTGTAGAGTCTGTAGAGTCTGTAGAGTCTGTGTAGAGTCTGTAGAGTCTGTGTAGAGTCTGTGTAGAGTCTGTGTAGAGTCTGTGTAGAGTCTGTGTAGAGTCTGTGTAGAGTCTGTGTAGAGTCTGTGTAGAGTCTGTAGAGTCTGTAGAGTCTGTAGAGTCTGTAGAGTCTGTGTAGAGTCTGTGTAGAGTCTGTAGAGTCTGTGTAGAGTCTGTGTAGAGTCTGTGTAGAGTCTGTGTAGAGTCTGTGTAGAGTCTGTGTAGAGTCTGTGTAGAGTCTGTGTAGAGTCTGTGTAGAGTCTGTGTAGAGTCTGTGTAGAGTCTGTAGAGTCTGTGTAGAGTCTGTGTAGAGTCTGTGTAGAGTCTGTGTAGAGTCTGTGTAGAGTCTGTGTAGAGTCTGTGTAGAGTCTGTGTAGAGTCTGTAGAGTCTGTAGAGTCTGTAGAGTCTGTGTAGAGTCTGTGTAGAGTCTGTGTAGAGTCTGTAGAGTCTGTAGAGTCTGTAGAGTCTGTAGAGTCTGTGTAGAGTCTGTGTATGTCTAGAGTGTAGAGTCTGTAGAGTCTGTAGAGTCTGTAGAGTCTGTGTAGAGTCTGTAGAGTCTGTGTAGAGTCTGTAGAGTCTGTGTAGAGTCTGTAGAGTCTGTGTAGAGAGTCTGTGTAGAGTCTGTGTAGAGTCTGTCTGTAGAGTCTGTGTAGAGTCTGTGTAGAGTCTGTGTAGAGTCTGTGTAGAGTCTGTGTAGAGTCTGTGTAGAGTCTGTGTAGAGTCTGTGTAGAGTCTGTGTAGAGTCTGTAGAGTCTGTAGAGTCTGTGTAGAGTCTGTGTAGAGTCTGTGTAGAGTCTGTAGAGTCTGTGTAGAGTCTGTGTAGAGTCTGTGTAGAGTCTGTGTAGAGTCTGTGTAGAGTCTGTGTAGAGAGTCTGTAGAGTCTGTGTAGAGTCTGTAGAGTCTGTGTAGAGTCTGTGTAGAGTCTGTAGAGTCTGTAGAGTCTGTAGAGTCTGTAGAGTCTGTAGAGTCTGTAGAGTCTGTAGAGTCTGTGTAGAGTCTGTAGAGTCTGTGTAGAGTCTGTGTAGAGTCTGTAGAGTCTGTAGAGTCTGTGTAGAGTCTGTGTAGAGTCTGTGTAGAGTCTGTGTAGAGTCTGTAGAGTCTGTGTAGAGTCTGTAGAGTCTGTGTAGAGTCTGTGTAGAGTCTGTGTAGAGTCTGTGTAGAGTCTGTAGAGTCTGTGTAGAGTCTGTGTAGAGTCTGTAGAGTCTGTAGAGTCTGTAGAGTCTGTAGAGTCTGTGTAGAGTCTGTGTAGAGTCTGTGTAGAGTCTGTAGAGTCTGTAGAGTCTGTGTAGAGTCTGTGTAGAGTCTGTGTAGAGTCTGTGTAGAGTCTGTGTAGAGTCTGTAGAGTCTGTGTAGAGTCTGTAGAGTCTGTGTAGAGTCTGTAGAGTCTGTGTAGAGTCTGTGTAGAGTCTGTGTAGAGTCTGTGTAGAGTCTGTGTAGAGTCTGTAGAGTCTGTGTAGAGTCTGTGTAGAGTCTGTAGAGTCTGTAGAGTCTGTGTAGAGTCTGTGTAGAGTCTGTGTAGAGTCTCTGTAGAGTCTGTAGAGAGTCTGTAGAGTCTGTGTAGAGTCTGTAGAGTCTGTAGAGTCTGTAGAATCTGTAGAGTCTGTAGAGTCTGTGTAGAGTCTGTGTAGAGTCTGTGTAGAGTCTGTAGAGTCTGTAGAGTCTGTAGAGTCTGTAGAGTCTGTAGAGTCTGTGTAGAGTCTGTAGAGTCTGTGTAGAGTCTGTGTAGAGTCTGTGTAGAGTCTGTGTAGAGTCTGTGTAGAGTCTGTGTAGAGTCTGTAGAGTCTGTGTAGAGTCTGTAGAGTCTGTAGAGTCTGTAGAGTCTGTAGAGTCTGTGTAGAGTCTGTAGAGTCTGTAGAGTCTGTAGAGTCTGTAGAGTCTGTAGAGTCTGTGTAGAGTCTGTGTAGAGTCTGTGTAGAGTCTGTGTAGAGTCTGTGTAGAGTCTGTAGAGTCTGTAGAGTCTGTGTAGAGTCTGTAGAGTCTGTGTAGAGTCTGTGTAGAGCCTGTGTAGACTCTGAGTCCTTGTCAAACTCAGATTCATCGAGGGCCAAAAATTAATAATAATGCCTTACATTTGTAATGCTCTTTATCAAAGCACTACACTGAAGTCATTATTTGTTCACTCCACACTTGGTGATGGTAAGCTACTATTGTAGCCACAGCTGCCCTGGGGTAGACTGACGGAAGTGAGGCTGCCAGTTTGCGCCATCGGCCCCTCCGACCACCACCCCAAATTTAATTTAAAGCTGGGACCAAGTCTTGGACCAAACAAAAAAATGTATTGAAAAATGTCAACATCTGCATGTTTTTCAGAAGAGGTGGATTAAATCTGAGGCGACAGGAGCAGATGATAAGTGTCAACAGAAGAGGTGGGGGCAAAGCATTCTGGGAGTCGTAGTATGAGGTGCATGTGCTGTACAGGGGGCAGCTCTGATTCATATTTGACATGATGTCGTGGGCCAAATATAATTGTATCAAGGGCCAAATGTGGTCCGCGGGCCTGAGTTTGACATGTCTGCTGTAGAGTGTCTGTATAATCTCTCTGTTATGTCCTGACACTGATAAACTGTCCTCACGCGCTCCGCGCTCCTGCGCATGCGTAATACAGCGTGCGCGTGCCGGGATTTACCTTTCACTGACGACACTACGTCATCACGCATCCTCCGATGAGAAAAGCCTCGACACCGGCAGAAGAGAAGAGAGAGAAGGACAGAGAGAAGAGGAGAGAGCGGAGGAGAGACAAACGAGAGACAGACACGGAGATACGGAGAGACAGAGAGAGACAGAGACACGGAGACACGGAGACACGGAGACAGAGACACGGAGACAGAGACACGGAGCGACAGGAGCGTCCATCATCTCCAGGTGAGACTCGTGTCCGTCACAGGACCGGTCCCTGCTCTCTCTCGGTGGTTCGGTGTCGGATGCTCGGACCTGAGCCGCGGCACCTGCCCGGGACAAAGACAAAAACCACCGAGGACAGCGGCGGAACAGGCGCATCTCCTGCGCTAATCCCGCTGTCTGCGCCCGGGCGTGAGGCGCGTGCCCGGGACGACGTGCTCTGTCACAAACGGCTCATCTCACATGAGCCACGAGTCTGAACGAGAGCCACAGTGAACGAGACCGAGTATAGAGCAAAGAAGAACGAGACACATGAGACAAAAACAACAGCCCCGCGAGTCCCGAACCACAAAGAAACAGAGACGAGAGTAAAAAACAGAATAAAGACCCGGGTTAGACCTGGTTTAGACCTGGTTTAGACCTGGTTTAGTCCTGGTTTAGACCTGGTTTAGACCTGGTTTAGTCCTGGTTTAGTCCTGGTTTAGTCCTGGTTTAGTCCCGGTTTAGTCCCCGTTTAGTCCCGGTTTAGACCCGGTTTAGACCTGGTTTAGTCCTGGTTTAGACCTGGTTTAGTCCTGGTTTAGTCCCGGTTTAGTCCTGGTTTAGTCCCGGTTTTAGTCCTGGTTTAGTCCTGGTTTAGACCTGGTTTAGACCTGGTTTAGTCCTGGTTTAGACCTGGTTTAGTCCTGGTTTAGTCCTGGTTTAGTCCTGGTTTAGACCTGGTTTAGTCCGGTTTAGTCCTGGTTTAGACCTGTTTTAGTCCTGGTTTAGTCCTGGTTTAGACCCGGGTTAGTCCTGGTTTAGTCCTGGTTTAGTCCTGGTTTAGACCCGGTTTAGACCTGGTTTAGTCCTGGTTTAGACCTGGTTTAGTCCTGGCTTAGACCTGGTTTAGTCCTGGTTTAGTCCTGGTTTAGTCCTGGTTTAGTCCTGGTTTAGACCTGGTTTAGTCCTGGTTTAGTCCTGGTTTAGTCCTGGTTTAGACCTGGTTTAGTCCCGGTTTAGTCCTGGTTTAGACCTGGTTTAGTCCTGGTTTAGTCCTGGTTTAGACCTGGTTTAGACCTGGTTTAGACCTGGTTTAGTCCTGGTTTAGACCCAGGTTAGTCCTGGTTTAGTCCTGGTTTAGTCCTGGTTTAGACCCGGTTTAGACCCGGTTTAGTCCTGGTTTAGACCTGGTTTAGTCCTGGCTTAGACCTGGTTTAGTCCTGGTTTAGTCCCGGTTTAGTCCCGGTTTAGTCCTGGTTTAGTCCTGGTTTAGTCCTGGTTTAGACCTGGTTTAGTCCTGGTTTAGACCTGGTTTAGTCCTGGCTTAGACCTGGTTTAGTCCTGGTTTAGTCCCGGTTTAGTCCTGGTTTAGTCCTGGTTTAGTCCTGGTTTAGTCCTGGTTTAGTCCTGTTTGGACTTGTTTGGTGTCAGACTCTGATCGTCTCTAAAGTCTCATGTTTCCTTGTTTTTGGAGTACACTCTCGTTGTTTTTGAGGAGATCACATTTTTATCTCGTGCCTTAAATCTCGTTGGACTTGTTTCTTGTGTTTTCTTGTTTTTGGAGTAAACTCTCGTTGTTTTGTGGAGCTGATGGTTCACGCGATGCTCTGACCCACTTCTCTCACAGATGGGACTCACTCAGAGTCCCATCTGTGAGAGTCCTCTGAGGTCCGGCTCTGAGGTGTGACTCTGGGGTCCGACTCTGGGGTCCGACTGTGAGGTCCGGCTCTGAGGTGTGACTCTGAGGTCCGGCTCTGAGGTCCGGCTCTGAGGTCCGGCTCTGAGGTCCGACTCTGAGGTCCGGCTCTGAGGTGTGACTCTGAGGTCCGGCTCTGAGGTCCGACTCTGAGGTCCGGCTCTGAGGTCCGGCTCTGAGGTCCGGCTCTGAGGTCCGGCTCTGAGGTGTGACTCTGGGGTCCGGCTCTGAGGTCCGGCTCTGAGGTCCGGCTCTGAGGTCCGGCTCTGAGGTCCGGCTCTGAGGTCCGGCTCTGAGGTCCGACTCTGAGGTGTGACTCTGAGGGTCCGGCTCTGAGGTCCGGCTCTGAGGTGTGACTCTGAGGTCCGGCTCTGAGGTCCGGCTCTGAGGTCCGGCTCTGAGGTGTGACTCTGAGGTCCAGCTCTGAGGTGTGACTCTGAGGTCCAGCTCTGAGGTGTGACTCTGGGGTCCGACTGTGAGGTCCGGCTCTGAGGTCCGGCTCTGAGGTGTGACTCTGAGGTCCAGCTCTGAGGTGTGACTCTGGGGTCCGACTCTGGGGTCCGACTGTGAGGTCCGGCTCTGAGGTCTGGCTCTGAGGTGTGACTCTGAGGTCGGCTCTGAGGTCCGACTCTGAGGTCCGACTCTGAGTGTGACTCTGAGGTCCGGCTCTGAGGTCCGGCTCTGAGGTCTGGCTCTGAGGTGTGACTCTGAGGTCCGGCTCTGAGGTCCGACTCTGAGGTCCGGCTCTGAGGTCCGGCTCTGAGGTCCGGCTCTGAGGTCCGGCTCTGAGGTCCGGCTCTGAGGTCCGGCTCTGAGGTCCGGCTCTGAGGTCTGGCTCTGAGGTCTGGCTCTGAGGTCCGGCTCTGAGGTCCGACTCTGAGGTGTGACTCTGAGGTCCGGCTCTGAGGTGTGACTCTGAGGTCCGGCTCTGAGGTCCGACTCTGGGGTCCGACTCTGAGGTCCGGCTCTGAGGTGTGACTCTGAGGTCCGGCTCTGAGGTCCGGCTCTGAGGTCTGGCTCTGAGGTCCGGCTCTGAGGTCCGACTCTGAGGTGTGACTCTGAGGTCCGGCTCTGAGGTGTGACTCTGAGGTCCGGCTCTGAGGTCCGGCTCTGAGGTGTGACTCTGAGGTCCGGCTCTGAGGTCCGACTCTGAGGTCCGACTCTGAGGTGTGACTCTGAGGTCCGGCTCTCTGAGGTGTGACTCTGAGGTCCGGCTCTGAGGTCCGACTCTGAGGTCCGACTCTGAGGTGTGACTCTGAGGTCCGGCTCTGAGGTGTGACTCTGAGGTCCGGCTCTGAGGTCCGACTCTGAGGTCCGACTCTGAGGTGTGACTCTGAGGTCCGGCTCTGAGGTCCGGCTCAGGGGTCTGGCTCTGATGTTTGTTTTGACACAGATGGTTCGTGCTCGTCCCTGATTGGCCGATGCACCTGTCAGTCACGGTGGTTCGTGGTATTTGTGAATGTGAGAGGAGTCTTTAGTTTGTCCCTCGGGCGTGTTCTGTGTGTGGCTCAGATGTAGAGCAGTGACACATGAGCCGCTCGGTGACGCTCAGACTCAACTTCCGCACGTTTCAGGTTGAACTTTTCCTCGAACTCGTCCTGCGGCTCGAGGCGCTGCACCACGTTTTTAAAAACCCGAAAAACAACAGGTTCATTTGACACAGTTTGGTCCAAAGTTCCTCCTCAGAACATCCTCAAGACTCACCAGGATGAGTTTATAAGAGCTTTACACGACTCTCACAGAGCAGCTTAGCAGTGAGGCTAAAGATGACAACAACGGCATGCTAACACGCACTTCCAGTCTGTGTCTTTTGTGACACAAACACATCAGGATAAACAGATTCAGGAAAGACTCATTTGTGTCAATGGGACGTTTTTAGTATCGATGTGAAAAATGATCAAGAGCGAATCTTTTTGTCGTGTTTAAATCGTGTGTTTAGTCCAAACAAAGAGCCGCGGGCGAAAAGGGACTAAACCAGGACTAAACCAGGACTAAACCAGGACTAAACCAGGTCAAAACCAGGGACTAAACTAGGGACTAAACCAGGACTAAACCAGGACTAAACCAGGTCAAAACCAGGGACTAAACCAGGACTAAACCAGGACTAAACCCAGTCTAAACCAGGTCTAAACCAGGGACTAAACTAGGGACTAAACCAGGACTAAACCAGGTCTAAACCAGGACTAAACCAGGACTAAACCAGGTCTAAACCAGGTCTAAACCAGGTCTAAACCAGGTCTAAACCAGGACTAAACTAGGGACTAAACCAGGTCTAAACCAGGTCTAAACCAGGTCTAAACCAGGTCTAAACCAGGACTAAACCAGGTCAAAACCAGGACTAAACCAGGACTAAACCAGGTCTAAACCAGGACTAAACCAGGACTAAACCGGGACTAAACCAGGACTAAACCAGGACTAAACCAGGTCAAAACCAGGGACTAAACTAGGGACTAAACTAGGGACTAAACCAGGTCTAAACCAGGACTAAACCAGGACTAAACCAGGTCTAAACCAGGTCTAAACCAGGTCTAAACCAGGTCTAAACCAGGACTAAACCAGGACTAAACCAGGACTAAACCAGGACTAGACCAGGACTAAACCAGGACTAAACCAGGACTAAACCAGGACTAAACCAGGGACTAAACCAGGACTAGACCAGGACTAGACCAGGACTAGACCAGGACTAGACCAGGACTAGACCAGGACTAAACCAGGACTAAACCAGGACTAAACCAGGTCTAAACCAGGACTAAACCAGGACTAGACCAGGACTAAACCAGGACTAAACCAGGACTAAACCAGGACTAAACCAGGTCTAAACCAGGTCTAAACCAGGACTAAACCAGGACTAAACCAGGGACTAAACCAGGGACTAAACCAGGGACTAAACCAGGACTAAACCAGGACTAAACCAGGGACTAAACCAGGGACTAAACCAGGTCTAAACCAGGTCTAAACCAGGACTAAACCAGGACTAAACCAGGTCTAAACCAGGTCTAAACCAGGTCTAAACCAGGACTAAACCAGGTCTAAACCAGGTCTAAACCAGGTCTAAACCAGGACTAAACCAGGTCTAAACCAGGGACTAAACCAGGACTAAACCAGGACTAAACCAGGTCTAAACCAGGTCTAAACCAGGACTAAACCAGGTCTAAACCAGGTCTAAACCAGGTCTAAACCAGGTCTAAACCAGGACTAAACCAGGTCTAAAACCAGGGACTAAACCAGGGACTAAACCAGGACTAAACCAGGTCTAAACCAGGTCTAAACCAGGTCTAAACCAGGACTAAACCAGGACTAAACCAGGACTAAACCAGGACTAAACCAGGACTAAACCAGGTCTAAACCAGGTCTAAACCAGGTCTAAACCAGGACTAAACCAGGTCTAAACCAGGGACTAAACCAGGACTAAACCAGGTCTAAACCAGGACTAAACCAGGACTAAACCAGGACTAAACCAGGACTAAACCAGGACTAAAACCAGGTCTAAACCAGGTCTAAACCAGGTCTAAACAGGTCTAAACCAGGACTAAACCAGGTCTAAACCAGGGACTAAACCAGGGACTAAACCAGGACTAAACCAGGACTAAACCAGGACTAAACCAGGACTAAACCAGGACTAAACCAGGACTTATACTAGTCCATGTGTGATTTTCAGGACTTTTACCTGGACACACACTCGACGGTGCTGAATGTTACTGACAGAATGTGAGTTGAGTTTTCTAAAATGTGCCGTATCAGTCTGGAATATTTATTTAAGATCAGGTGAGTTTATTTGTACAACACGACTGGTCCAAAGTCATTCAGAGATTTACAGATTAAGACACATTAAAATCACAATACAACCAAACATGAGGCTGTTAAAGTTCAAGTCTGAGTCCATTATTACCTCTAGATTTCAGACTGATTTGAAGGTTTCAGAGAGAGAGACTGGAGGTGACTCTGACACTTTCTCTATGTTTCTGTGGGTCTGTGACTTTCATCTTGTCTGAGTTTATCTGGAGAAAGTAGTTTTCCTCCACACACTGATCTGATCAGTGTCAGAGTGAATCCACTGGTCCAGATTCACCTGCTGCAGTGACACATAGATCTGAGTCTCTGCAGAGGTGTGACACATTATTGTTGTGTATTAACTGGCCTGTAGGGGGCAGCATGTAGAGACTGAACCACAGGGGGCCCAGGATTGACCCCTGGGGCACCCCACAGCTCAGGGACATTTTATCTGAGACACATTTTCAATTTCCACAAAGTTTTCCCTGTTTTCTAGACTTGACTTGAACCAGTTTCGTGCAGTAGCTCAGATGCCCTCCCAGTCCTCTAGTCTCTGTGGAGGATCAGGACTCTGCTGTGAGTCTAAAACCTGAGGCTGGAAAACACCAAACAAGTTGTTAATTTGTTTATTTACTACAAACAAAAGATGTAGGAAGTAACAGGCAAAAGTTGAAGTTCTGAGATGTTTTTGAACAAATTGGGGAAGAAAAAGTAGCAGAAGAAAGATTATTATTGTAAAACAGAACTTAAGGCTGAACGATTTGTGAAACATTTCCACAAGGGATTTTTGTGATTGGATTTGTGTTAAATCTAAAATTCTGTTCAAAGTTCACATTTTGATCACGTCAGGGACACGGGGAGGGCATCTGACACACGGGGGGAGGGCATCTGACACAGAGGGAGGGCATCTGACACACGGGGAGGGCATCTGACACACGGGGAGGGCATCTGACACAGAGGGAGGGCATCTGACACACGGGGAGGGCATCTGACACACGGGGAGGGCATCTGACACACGGGGAGGGCATCTGACACACGGGGAGGGCATCTGACACACGGGGAGGGCATCTGACACACGGGGAGGGCATCTGACACACAGGACAGTTCAGTTTGTACAGATCTGAAGTACAGGGTCAGTAGTTCTTCTGCAGAATAAGGACATTTTGTGTACTACTACTACTACTACTACTACTACTACTACTACTACTACTATTACTACTTTTACTCCTACTGCAGCTCCACTGATAAACCTCAGGCCTGATAAGAACTTTCATAAAATTAAAATACTTCACCTCATGAATCATCATCATTAAAGTTTCTCTGAATTGTTCAGTAAAACATATTTTCATCTGAAGCGTCTAAAACCAGTGTTTTTACATTCCAACGTTTTCAGGAAGATTCTGGTTTTACACAGACTCACCCCAGTGTCACGAGGAGGTTAGACCTGGTTTAGTCCTGGTTTAGTCCTGGTTTAGACCTGGTTTAGTCCTGGTTTAGACCTGGTTTAGACCTGGTTTAGACCTGGTTTAGTCCTGGTTTAGTCCTGGTTTAGTCCTGGTTTAGTCCTGGTTTAGACCTGGTTTAGACCTGGTTTAGTCCTGGTTTAGACCTGGTTTAGTCCTGGTTTAGACCTGGTTTAGACCTGGTTTAGACCTGGTTTAGACCTGGTTTAGTCCTGGTTTAGTCCGGGTTTAGACCTGGTTTAGTCCTGGTTCAGTCCTGGTTTAGACCTGATTTAGACCTGGTTTAGTCCTGGTTTAGTCCTGGTTTAGTCCTGGTTTAGACCTGGTTTAGACCTGGTTTAGACCTGGTTTAGTCCTGGTTTAGTCCGGGTTTAGACCTGGTTTAGTCCTGGTTCAGTCCTGGTTTAGACCTGGTTTAGACCTGGTTTAGTCCTGGTTTAGTCCGGTTTTTAGACCTGGTTTAGTCCTGGTTTAGTCCTGGTTTAGTCCTGGTTTAGTCCTGGTTTAGTCCTGGTTCAGTCCTGGTTCAGTCCTGGTTCAGTCCTGGTTCAGTCCTGGTTTAGTTCTGGTTCATATTTGGTTGATTTATCCGGGTTGACCTCTGTTCTGGTCTTGGGGACTGTTTCAGATCTGTTTTGTGATAACACAGCTCCGCCTCTTCACCTGCTGCAGTTTCATGTTCACGTTTTTATCTCTGTCTCTGGATGTGACTCTTCAGCTCCAGTCAGAAGAGTCACAATGTTGTCTCAAAATGGTTCAAAATGCCGGGTTGACATCCCTCCCTCTCTCTCTCTCTGGTCTCTCCCTCCCTCCCTCCCTCTCTCTCTCTCTCCCTGTCTCCCTCCCTCCCTCCCCTCCCTCTCTCCCTCTCTCTCCCTCCCTCTCTCTCCCTCTCTCTCTCTGCTCCCTCCCTCTCTCTCAGAAAGAGTCTCCCTCTCCCTCCCTCCCACCCTCCCTCCCTCCCTCCCTCTCTCTCTCTCTCCCTGTCTCCCTCCCTCCCTCCCTCCCTCTCTCTCTCCCTCTCTCTCTCTCCCTCTCTCCCTCCCTCCCTCCCTCTCTCTCTCTCCTCCCTCTCTCTCTCTCTCTCCTCCCTCTCTCTCTCTCTCCCTCCCTCTCTCCCTCTCTCTCTCTCCCTCTCTCCCTCTCTCTCTCTCCTCTCTCTCTCTCTCCCTCTCTCCCCTCCCTCTCCTCCCTCTCTCTCTCTCTCTCTCTCTCTCTCTCTCTCTCTCTCTCTCTCTCTCCCTCCCTCCCTCCCTCCCTCCCTCTCTCCTTGTTCTTCGGTCGTGGAGAAGCAGATTCCCACACTTCCTTTTCCACGCTCTTCCTCCAGTTCTTCCGGGGCAGATCCTGCTTTAGATGTTTTCAAAAAGTTACAAAAGCAAACTTCAAAAAGTCATTGTTTTACACACGACCGAAAACAAACCTGGTCCACAGTGTTTCTGAGACTAACACAGAAAACTGGACCATAAAAAATGATCTGGAGACGAGTTCCACACTTTTATCACAGGCACAACTCTGACTCGCACCACGGTTCAGCACTTAGCAACGAGCCTGTCAATCAACCCGTCGCTAACGCTACCGACCAACAGCAAACATCCAATCGGCCTGACGTAACTCTTCATATCGTAATTTAGGAACAAAATAGTGAAATAAAAACCCCAGGATCATGTAGAGGGTTAATACGAACATTTAAGACCAACATGAGTCTGAAGCAGCAGAGACAGAGAGAGACACGGATTTAAAAAAATGAAAATAAATACAAAAATATATAAACAAATAAACTCAAAATAACTAAAATAAAACATACAACAATAACTCAAACTTTAAAAAAATAAAATAAAAAATAAAAAAACTCAATACCTAAAAAAATAATAATAATAACAAACTAAAAAAAAATAAAATAAAATAAAATAAATAAACTCAGTATAACAAAAAAATAAATAAATAAACTCAAGATACCAAAAAAAATCTGCTCAAAATAACTAAAAATCAACAACAAAAAACTCAAAATAACTAAAAAAATATAAAAAAAATTAATAAATCAACTAAAAATACCTTTAAAAAAAACCCCAAAAACTCAAAATAACAAAACAAAAAAAAAAAAAAGAAAGAACCCCAGGATCATGTAGAGGGTTATTACGAACATTGAAGACCAAAATAGAGAGAAAACCGAGAGGAGCCAGAGTTTTGTAAAGTGAACGAGTCGATGGAGCAGGAAGTGCGTCCGTGAGCGCAGCAGGTTAGCAGGTGGCTAACAGGTGGCTAGCAGGTTAGCCACGTCCATTTATATTTACAATGGATCTGACCAATAAAAGACAAAACTCTGCTGTAGTTAAATGAAGGTTTAAAGTCTTGTGTAAATCGTCTGTTTTCGATGGACTTTTCGTGTTGGTGACAGCAGATTCTGAGCTGGATTTGTGTGTTTTTCTTTTTTCATCAGTGAAATGGAAAACTCCAGACTTCACTGACGTAAACTCTGGTAAACCTGTCGTACGACCTTGAAATCCTCTCACCTGGAGAAAAACACTAGTACTAACCAACTACTATGGACCATTATGTCGTAATCTCCACAGAAAAACTCCGAGACGCAGTGAAATGTGACACTTTAGGTTCTGAACGACCTTCAGCCGCAAGAAGAATGTTTATTTAAGACTCGGGTCTGTGCAAAAGACTCTAAACGGGGACACAGCTAACACGCTAGCCGCTGTGTTCCAAACAGGAAGTGAGCGCTACCGTCAACAGCCTCGCTCCTGATTGGCTCTTTGGTTGCTATGATACTCTACAAATCGACTCGTGTAACTGCTCCAGCCTCGATGAGCTTCATTCGGAGCCGAACGCCGCGGGTGGCGTCGCTCTTAGTTCACCTCTTTACACAATCTGTGGTTTAACTGTAACTATTGTGTAATTTAGGTAAGTTTCGGTCCTTGTTTGTTTCTTGGTGGTTGATTAACTTCTACTTTTGTCACATCTGCTGCTCGAGTCCAACCAGGAAGTAGCATTATAAACTCTACCAAATGATGAAAGATTATGTACCGTCCAGACACATTTATCTTAACTATGTTTGAGTAAAACGATGGACGAGTTTGACCTCATGTCCACCGTGTAAAGACTAAACCAATAAAACGCACAAAGTCATTCCAGTTTTACAGCTCAATAAAAACCTTTGATAAGAACCAGAAACAAACAAAATCTGTGATAAAGGTTTATTCAGGTAACAAAGACTTCCTCTGCTTTTCAACAATTCACAAAAGAATGAAAAATGAGTTTCAGGTCAGAGTGTTGTGTGGAGCACTTCCTGTATTACCACATGATGACATCACAAGGTGGAACAGGGCGTTTTCTGTTGTAGATCTGCAGGGTTTGTGTGTTAAACATGTGAGAATGAAACAAAACACATCTCCAGGTCTGTTTGTGATGAGGAAACATTAGATCAGAGGTCAGAGGTCAGAGTCACATGGGGCTCTTTAAATGTAAATCGAGAATAAGCCTGGCCCTAGCACTGCTCCCTGAGGTGCACCTTTAAATCTCCAGCTTGTGCAGTAATAAACATGTTTTGGTCTTTTTCACTGTTCACTGTTTGACTGTTTTTCCTTTTTGCAGGTTTTCCATGTTCAGGACCAAGAAGCACATCCTCCACCTGCACCACAGAGACTCACCGACCCTGTGGACAAACTGAACTGAAGCCTGTTTAGGACGAGCCGCAGGACACACGGGGATGGAACTATTATCACTGTAAAAATAAAGTCACTCAGTCCTCCATCGTCCGGCCCCTGGTGCCCCCCGAGGGCCCCATGCCCGGTCTGCTCAATGCAGACGCCTCCTCTAGCTCCAGACAGGAGCTGTTGGACCTGCAGGACTACCCTCCTGATGGAGATGCTGGGGTGGACTCCCAGAGCCACAGTCCCATAGGCTCCGCTCCCAGGAGCCCCTCGAGTCTTGGAGCTGATGTCTCTCCTCATGTTTTCACTGGAGCCACGTCCTTCCAGGGACAGTTCTGTGAGCTAGCACCAGCTCAATGTGGAAACAGTCCAATGGAGCAGGACTCGGACCTGCTGTGTGGCTGGGGGTCTCTGAAGCCCAAAGCTCTCCAGGTGTTCAACACTCCTCGCTGGGTTCTGTTCTTTCTGTCCGTGGCCTCTTTCCTCCAGGGTCTGATCATAAACGGTTTGATCAACACTGTAGTGACGTCTATCGAGAGACGCTTTGACCTGAGCAGCTCTCAGACCGGCCTCATCGTCAGCTCCTACGACATCGCTGCCTGTGTGTGTTTGGCGTTTGCCAGTTACTTTGGGGGGAATGGACACAAGCCTCGGTGGCTGGGCTGGGGCATCATGATCATGGGGTTGGGGTCTCTGGTCTTCGCCCTGCCTCACTTCACCACACCTGCGTACCAGGTGAGCTCTGTGGAGGTGTCGGACCTGTGCTCTGGGGCGAACAGCAGCCTGTGCGAGGGCCGAGGGAGGGGAGGTCTGTCTCGGTACAGTCTCGTCTTCATTTTGAGTCAGTTTCTCCACGGCATCGGAGCCACGCCCCTTTACACGCTCGGGGTCACGTACCTGGACCAGAACGTGCACTGCAGCACCGCGCCCGTCTACATCGGTCAGTTTGGTCTTCTTGTCTCTTCTGGTCTCTTTTTGTCTCTTCTGGTCTCTTTTTGTCTCTTCTGGTCTCTTCTGGTCTCTTTTTGTCTCTTCTTGTCTCTTCTGGTCTCTTCTGGTCTCTTTTTGTCTCTTCTGGTCTCTTTTTGTCTCTTCTGGTCTCTTCTTGTCTCTTCTTGTCTCTTCTGTCTCTTCTGGTCTCTTCTCTCTTTCTTGTCTCTTCTGGTCTCTTCTTGTCTCTTTTTGTCTCTTTTTGTCTCTTCTGGTCTCTTCTTGTCTCTTCTGGTCTTTTTTGTCTCTTCTGGTCTCTTTTTGTCTCTTCTTGTCTCTTCTGGTCTGTTCTGGTCTGTTCTGGTCTCTTTTTGTCTCTTCTGGTCTCTTTTTGTCTCTTTTTGTCTCTTCTTGTCTCTTCTGGTCTCTTTTTGTCTCTTCTGGTCTCTTCTTGTCTCTTCTGGTCTCTTCTTGTCTCTTCTGGTCTCTTCTTGTCTCTTCTTGTCTCTTCTTGTCTCTTCTTGTCTCTTTTTGTCTCTTCTGGTCTCTTCTTCTGTCTCTTCTAGGTCTCTTTTGTCTCTTCTGGTCTCTTGTCTGGTCTCTTTTGTCTCTTCTGGTCTCTTCTGGTCTCTTTTGTCTTTTCTGGTCTCTTTTTGTCTCTTCTTGTCTCTTCTGGTCTCTTTTTGTCTCTCTTCTGGTCTCTTTTTGTCTCTTCTGGTGTTCTTGTCTTTCTGGTCTCTTTTTGTCTCTTTTTGTCTCTTCTGGTCTCTTCTGGTCTCTTTTTGTCTCTTCTGGTCTCTTCTTGTCTCTTCTGGTCTCTTCTGGTCTCTTTTTGTCTCTTTTTGTCTCTTCTTGTCTCTTCTCTCTTCTCTTCTCTCTTCTTGTCTCTTCTGGTCTCTTCTTGTCTTCTTCTGTCTCTTCTCTTCTGGTCTGTCTGTCTTGTCTTTCTGTCTCTTCTGGTCTCTTTTTGTCTCTTCTGATCTCTCTTTTGTCTCTTCTGTCTTCTCTTCTGGTCTCTTTTTGTCTCTTCTGGTCTCTTTTTGTCTCTTCTGGTCTCTTCTTGTCTCTTCTTGTCTCTTCTGGTCTCTTTTTGTCTCTTCTGATCTCTTCTTGTCTCTTCTGGTCTCTTCTGGTCTCTTTTTGTCTCTTCTTGTCTCTTCTTGTCTCTTCTTGTCTCTTCTTGTCTCTTCTGGTCTCTTCTTGTCTCTTTTTGTCTCTTTTTGTCTCTTCTGGTCTCTTCTTGTCTCTTTTTGTCTCTTCTGGTCTCTCTGTTCTTGTTCGGTCCTGACATTTGCATAGTTTCAGATGTTTTCCATGTTACACTGACTGTACTGTCCATCCCTGACCACGAGACCACACTATCTCTCTGTTATCTCTCTCTCTTTGTCCTCTTTCTTTGTCCCTACTCTTTCTCCTTCTCTGTCTCTCTTTACACTTGCCTCTTTTATCTCTCTCTCTTTACACTTGTCTGTTTTGTCTCTGTCTCTTCACACTCATCTGTCTTGCCTCTCTCTTTACACTTGTCTGTTTTGCCTCTCTTTACACTCGTCTTTTACCTCTCTCTCTTTAAACTAGTCTGTTTTGCCTCTCTTTACACTCGTCTCTTTTACCTCTCTCTCTTCACACTTGTCTGTTTTGCCTCTCTTTACACTCGTCTCTTTTACCTCTCTCTCTTCACACTTGTCTGTTTTGCCTCTCTCTTTACACTCGTCTGTTTGGTCTTTCTCTCCTCACACTTGTCTGTTTTACCTCTCTCTTGACACTTGTCTGTTTTGCCTCTCTCTCTTTACACTTATCTGTTTTGCCTCTCTCTCTTTAAACTTGTTTGTTTTGTCTATTTCTCTTCACACTCGTCTCTTTTTCCTCTCTCTCTCTTCACACTCGTCTCTTTTTCCTCTCTCTCTTCACACTCGTCTCTTTTGCCTCTCTCTTCACACTCATCTGTTTTGCCTCTCTCTTCACACTCGTCTCTTTTGCCTCTCTCTCTTCACACTCGTCTCTTTCTCCTCTCTCTTCACACTCATCTCTTTCTCCTCTCTCTTCACACTCATCTCTTTCTCCTCTCTCTTCACACTCGTCTCTTTTGCCTCTCTCTTCACGCTCGTCTCTTTCTCCTCTCTCTTCACACTCGTCTCTTTCTCCTCTCTCTCCACGCTCATCTCTTTCTCCTCTCTCTTCACGCTCGTCTCTTTTGCCTCTCTCTCTTCACGCTCGTCTCTTTCTCCTCTCTCTTCACACTCGTCTCTTTTTCTCCTCTCTCTCCACCGTCTCTCATCTCTTTCGCCTCTCTCTTCACGCTCGTCTCTTTTTTCTCTCTCTCATTCACGCTCGTCTCTTTCTCCTCTCTCTTCACGCTCGTCTCTTTCTCCTCTCTCTTCACACTCGTCTCTCTCTCCTCTCTCTTCACGCTCGTCTCTTTCTCCTCTCTCTTCACACTCGTCTCTTTCTCCTCTCTCTTCACACTTGTCTCTTTCTCCTCTCTCTTCACACTTGTCTCTTTCTCCTCTCTCTTCACGCTCGTCTCTTTTGCCTCTCTCTTCACGCTCGTCTCTTTCTCCTCTCTCTTCACGCTCGTCTCTTCTTCTCTCTCTTCGCGCTCGTCTCTTCTCTCTCTTCACGCTCGTCTCTTCTCCCCTCTCTTCACGCTCGTCTCTTCTTCTCTCTCTCAGGGATCTTCTACACCGCTGCGACGGTGGGCCCGGCGGTGGGTTATCTTCTGGGCGGATACTTCCTCAACATTTTCACAGAGATTCACATAAAGTAAGTCCAGTTTCATTATGACTGTGATTGGTTAAATCCACCTGTCACTCACATTATGGAGCTCAACAGTCCCGCCCACTTCAGCTCTGGCTCTGGAAGTAACTTTTCCTATAATTTTTCCCATCAAAAAATCTAATGGAAAGAGTTGGGCTTCAAAATGAAACTTATCGAGGCTGGAGAAGTTATAGCGGCTGTTGGGGTGTGTGTTCTATCGATTCAAAAACTTCAAATTAACCAAAAGTTTATTCCTCTAACAGTGAAATCGAGTACAGAGCTCTGACCGCCGCCTTTCCCTAGACCCAGAGTTTAAAAACTACAGTCGTGAATGTGCAGGTAATATGTTGAGCAGGTGCCTTGGTGCCTCCTTCAAAACCTCTTTCTCTTTTCTCCGACATCCCCGACTGCACCGGTCTGTTTTTCGGCCTTGAGTCCTCCGCCGGCTCTTTATCTCTGTAAACGAGTTTCTGCAAAGAACATAACTGCCCCCGTCACGATGTTCCCTTTAACGATTATAACGATTTCAGTGTTTAAGCATTAAAACTGTGTTCAAATCATCAAACAGAATTCAACCGATATGTGACTTCAGCATTAAAGTAACACAAATGATATAACTAACCTCAGTGTTCATGTGAGCGTGTGCACCTCAAGTTTTATTCATTTGTCTTATTCTTCGCGGCCAATCAGGAGCAAGGATGTTGAAGGTAACGCCCCTTCAGCCCACACCTCTGGTTTAGCAGGGAGCGGGCGCTTAGCAACACTGTCAATCAAACTTGTTGCTAACAGGAGCGACGTCGGGGAAAGAAGGACCTGATGTGTCTGTTATTAATGTTCATATGTTGATTTAGAGCAGGTACGAACATTTAAGACCAAAATGACGAGACTGACAGCAGCAGGGACAGACTGAGGGGACAGTTTTCAGTAGAGCGAGCTGGAGCCGGAAGTGCGCCCATGATCGCTCACTATTTCGAATGCGGCTAGCGGGTTAGCTAAATTTATATAAACCGTCTATGATATTTAGCCAGGACCTTCTCGCTGTGAGTCAGAAATGCAAACTGCTGCCTCCATGTCGCCCGAAGAGGTGGACAGTCACTGCTGAGCTTCATATGTTTGTCTCTGTTTAACTCCTGATGGATAAAATCAAAACTCAAACAAAAAAAAAATGTATGTGATAATAACGTTTCCATGTGATAATAACGTTTCCATGTGATAATAACGTTTCCATGTGATAATAATGTTTCCATGTGAACGCTGTGGTGCAGGGCGGATGTGACTCCGGACAACCCTCTGTGGGTGGGCGGCTGGTGGATCGGGTTCCTGGGCGGAGGAGCCCTGTCTCTGCTGGTGGCCATCCCCATCCTGGGCTATCCCCGAGAGCTGCCAGGTAACGACCGCAACGACAACCTGGTAACTCATGGCAACCAGGTAACAACCACCCGGGAACTACAACCACGGACGTATAATTATTACACGCTGTGTCCGATGCTAATGTTATCGTCTTAGCAACTCGGCTGGGAAGATTTTCGAACACCGGAGCCAGTCCCCTGTATTTTTTCCTATAGCCGTTAGCATTAGCGCTCAAAAATAGCAAATTATAAATAATCCAGAGAGTTTGGGCTGATGCCAACCCATCACCACATTAACATCAGAGCCTCGTTTAAAGTGTTCAGTGTGTAAACCTTTTGTGTTTTATTTTAGAACATAATTAGCATGTAAAAGCGTGATTTGAGCTAATGCTAACACACTTTCATTTGAGATTTTTGACGTTGTGGTTCAGATACAGGACACAGACATATGATATAAATATACAAACATTAAACATGTTCTAGACTTTTACACAGGCCTGGCTTCATTTGTCTAGCATCAACCCGCTAACGATAACCCGCTAACAATAACCCGCTAACGATAACCCGCTAACGATAACCCGCTAACAATAACCCGCTAACGATAACCCGCTAACGATAACCCGCTAACGATAACCCGCTAACGATAACCCGCTAACGATAACCCGCTAACGATAACCCGCTAACGATAACCCGCTAACGATAACCCGCTAACGATAACCCGCTAACGATAACCCGCTAACGATAACCCGCTAACGATAACCCGCTAACGATAACCCGCTAGCATCAACCCGCTAACAATCACCTGCTACATCACAAGGTGGAACAGAGCGTTTTGATCTGTGGAGATGTGACAGACTAATATTAAAGTGTGACTCAGACACATTATGATGATTGTTCCAGGCTCTCAGGAGACCGCAGCGATCCGTGTGTCCGAGGCTCATCAGGGGAAAGAGGGAAGCCACGCCTCCACGTCCGACCCTCAGTTTGGGAAGACGCTCCGAGACATGCCACGGTACAGCTCCGCCGCCGCCGGACACGACGGACACGACGGACACGACGGACTCGTGTGATTCTGTTTTGTTTTTTCTCGTGTGATTCTGTTTTTTTCTCGTGTGATTCTGTTTTTTTTTTTTCTCGTGTGATTCTGTTTTGTTTTTCTCGTGTGATTCTGTTTTTGGTTTTTTTCGTGTGATTCTGTTTTTTTTCGTGTGATTCTGTTTTTGGTTTTTTTCGTGTGATTCTGTTTTTTTGCGTGTGATTCTGTTTTTGTTTTTTTCGTGTGATTCTGTTTTGTTTTTTTCTCGTGTGATTCTGTTTTGGGTTTTTTTTTTCGTGTGATTCTGTTTTGTTTTTTTCTCGTGTGATTCTGTTTTTTTCTCGTGTGATTCTGTTTTTTTTTTCTCGTGTGATTCTGTTTTGTTTTTCTCGTGTGATTCTGTTTTTGGTTTTTTTCGTGTGATTCTGTTTTTTCTCGTGTGATTCTGTTTTTGTTTTTTCCGTGTGATTCTGTTTTTGTTTTTTCTCGTGTGATTCTGTTTTTGTTTTTTCCGTGTGATTCTGTTTTTGTTTTTTCTCGTGTGATTCTGTTTTTGTTTTTTCCGTGTGATTCTGTTTTTGTTTTTTTTCTCGTGTGATTCTGTTTTTGTTTTTTCTCGTGTGATTCTGTTTGGGTTTTTTTTCGTGTGATTCTGTTTTGTTTTTTCTCGTGTGATTCTGTTTTTTCTCGTGTGATTCTGTTTTTTTTTCGTGTGATTCTGTTTTTTTGCGTGTGATTCTGTTTTGTTTTTTCTCGTGTGATTCGTGACGTTTCGACTCTGCTCATTTGTCTAAAGACGGGATTACTCTCAGATTATGATCATTATGTCACAGGATTAAAACAATCCCCCCGTCAGGACGTCTCCAGGACGTGAAGATCTGCAGAGGGTTTGATTAAGAGTCGTTTAATTAAAAGTTCAATAATCTGTTTCTATAATAATGTTCTAATGTTCAGAGTTTGTGAAAAACACGTGAGACGATGCTTCAGACTGACTCTTCAGCGTTTTCAGCTCAGACTCCAGGTCGTTCTCTCACTAACCTGAGTTTTCAAAGAATCAAAAATCACGATATCGAAACTAGACCCTCGTTTTTCTGAGGTATCGATACTGAAAAAGTCCCAGTGTCATAAACGAGTCTTTTTGACTTTAAACCGATGAGTCTCTGTTTGAGACACAGACGAGGACAAAACGAGGATAAAACGAGGACCAGTGTGAACCTCCTGCTCACTCTCTTTCCTCTCTTCCCCTCCTCTCTCTATTTTCTCTCTCATTCCTTTACCCTTTCTTTCCTCTCCCTCTCCTCGTCTTCCCTCTGTTCCTCCTCTTTCCTCTCCTCCCTCCTCTCTTTCTCCCCATTGTTTTACCTCTTTCCTCTCCCACTAATCCTCCCTTTTCTCTCTCTCCTCCTCCCTCCTCCCTCTCTCTCTCTCCTCCTCTTTCTCCCATTGTTTAAGCTTCTCCTTCCCTCTCTCCTCCCTGTCACTCTCCCTCTCTCTCACCTTCTCTCTCTCCTCCTTCTCCCTCTCCCTCCTTCTCTCTTTCTCCTCCTTCTTATACCTCCTCCCTCTCTCTCTCTCTCCCTCTCTCACCTCCTCCCTCTCCTCCTTCTCTCTCTCCTCCTCCTCTCTTTCTCCCCATTCTTTTACCTCCTTCCTCTCTCTCTCTCCTCCTTCTCTTTCTCCTCCTTCTTTCACCTCCTTCCTCTGTTGCGTCACCTTCATCCTCCTCTCTCCTGATTGGCTCTCTGGTTGCTATGATACTCGTGGTCCTGCTCTAACCTCCATGAGCTTTGTCATTTACATTTTTCAACAGTTAAAGCTTCAGTGTGAAACTTTTTAGCCAAAAATTATATTAAAACAAAAGCAAATGTTCATAATGAATGTGTTTATTGCACTGAAAAAACACTGTGAGCGGCTCGCATCTCCACAGACCTGACTCTTGGGCCTGTTTCCACAGTGTGACATGAATCTGGAATGTTCCGTCATGCGTCTTTACCGCTCGTGTATGTTTGGTTTTGTGTTCAGGTGCGTGCTGCTGCTGCTGAAGAACCCCACCTTCCTCTTCCTCTGTTTGGCCGGAGCCTCGGACGCAAACCTCATCGCCGCCATGTCCACGTTCGGCCCCAAGATCCTGGAGTCGCAGTTCGGCCTCAGCGCGTCCAAGGCGGCGGCCATCTTTGGTAGGTCGTGGGCGTTTAGAGAAGTGTCGTGTCCTGTTCTCTGGGATGTTTTAGATGAAGAATCCTGTTTTTTATGAGTCTGACGCTGAAGATCAGGCTGTAGGCGGCGGTTCTCTGCGAAGCCCCGCCCCCTGCTCCCTCCCTGGCTCCACCCCTGCTCCACAGCACATGGAGCGCCCCCTGTCTGTGAGCTGCACACACACAGTCCAATCTAAAACTAGACCTGTCACGGCCTAAATAATTATGATTAACGTTTATATCACGATAATTCTTAAACTTTCTGACAGTTTAAAATGTTCTGGATTTGAATAATTATCATTTTAATCTCATGAATAAGCTCCGTGTTTAAAGAACTGTTATAGTTTTGTAATAAAAAAAATAAGTACAATCGAGTGGAGAATATTCTGGATGAGCAGGGCCGTCAATCGGAATTTAAGGGGCCCGGGTCAAGACGCCTCACGTGGGCCCCTTTAATATATAAATTATTCATTATTCATTATAATATTGAAGCAAACTTGACCCTGAAATAGAATTATCCCCAAGAACTGTTTAAAATACACGATACGGTTAAAAACACAGAATGGAATAAATAAAGAGCAGAATGAAACACTTTGAGAGTTTGTGTCTATAATGAGTCATAAAAGTGATTTATTCAACCTCCACAGAGTCAAATCTAAAGGTACAACAGGAAAAACAACAAAAATGTCCCGACTACGTCTGAGAAAAAGTCCCACGATAAATACTGACCCCCAAAAACGACTGATCCACGTCACACAGACACCGACGTGTAAAACCACCAAACTCATCCACTTCAACGAAGGTCAGAGTCACGACTGTAAAACCAGGTCAGGGCCACACGACTTTACACTTTTATATCTCCAGCTGTAACTGTTTCACTCTAAACTCTTATGTGGGAACGACTGGTCACATGTTTGTGACGAGGGAGTGATGTTATAACCTGGCAGAGATCTCCATATTTATTTATTTGTTTATTGATTAATTCATTTTTTTATTCTTTTTATTTTATTTATTTATTTATTTATTTGTATTTATTTATTAATTTTATGTTATTTATTCATTTTATATGTTATTTATTCATTTATTTTATATTAATTTTATGTTATTTATTCATTCATTTATTTATTTTTTATTTTTTTTACTATTTTTTTATTTTTTGTATTTATATAATTTTGTTTTTTATTTATTTATTTTATTTTTATTTATTTTATTTATTCATTCATTTATTTCTTATTACTATTTTTTAAATTTTTTGTATTTATTAAATTTTTGTTTTTTATTTATTTATTATTTATTATTATTTATTTATTTCAGGGACAGTGCATTTTATTAATGTGAGATTTGAATGATAATTTTGAGTCTATTATAAACAGTCTAAATGTTTCACTGGAGTAACCCCGTCCCTGTCCTCGCCCCTGTCCTCGCCCCCGTCCCTGTCCCTGACCACCCCTGCCCCTGCCCCCCCGCCCCTGCCCCCCCGTCCCTGTCCCGCCCCTGTCCCTGCCCCGCCCCTGACCACACTCCTGTCCCCGCCCCTGCCCCGCCCCTGTCCCGCCCCTGTCTCCGCCCCCGTCCCCGCCCCCGTCCCGCAGGCTCGCTGGTGGTCCCGGCCGGAGGAGGGGGCACGTTCCTGGGCGGTTACATCGTGCAGAGGTGTGACCTTCGGTGTCGTGGGATCGTTCGTTTCTGCGCGGCGTGCTGCTCGCTCAGTCTGCTCTCCGCCTTCGTCTTCTTCGTCCACTGTCCCGACGTCTCGATGGCGGGGGTCACGGCTCCGTACGGGACCCCGCAGACGGACTCCGGGCCGGGGGAGGCGTCCTGGGACTCCCCGTCCTCCACCAACAGGTCAGGACGGTGTCAGAACTAGATACTCGTTTGAGCAGGTATCGATACTAAGAACAGAACAGAAGTGAATCTTTAGAGACGTCCAGCAAATATGGACAAACTCTCCGTCCATCCCTCCATTTTACTCCTCTTTTCGGGGGTCGCTGGGTCTAGAGCCCCAGACTTCTCCCTTCTCCACTCCCCAGACACCTCCTTCACCTCCTCCACCTCCTCCACCTCCTCCAGCTCCTCAAACATCAAACTCATTATTTTATGTCCCAGTAAAGTTCATTTAGTTGTGAATTTGTGTCTTTATTTCAGCTCGAGATAAATCTGAGCCTCGTTTTGGATTTAAAACTTAATCCTTCCTCTCTTCTCCTCTTTCTCTGTTTTCTCTCCTTACATTCCTTTACCTTCTTTCTTTCTTCCTCCTCTCCTTGTCTTCCCCCTATTCTTTTTTCTCCTCTCCTTTGTCTCCTCTCTTTCTCCCCATTCTTTTACCTCCTTCCTCTCCCACTATCCCTCCTCATTCTCTCTCTTCTCCTCCCTCTCCTGCTCATCTCTCTTCTTCTCCTCCTCTCTTCATTCCTGTCTTAGTGTCAGACAAGAAATGCAAAACTCAGGAAGAGTTAACAGTGTTTAAGTACAAGAAGTGAACAGTACGAGCAGTGACGGTGAACCAAACGAGGAGCTGGGTGCGGGTGGAGGTCGGGGTCCGGGGAGAACACAGAGGTGCAGAGACGTAGACGAGGGAAACGGTCCCGGTGCGGGGAGGCGGAGTCTGAGGCGGAGTCTGAGGCGGGGGTCCGGAGCTGGTCCAAGGAGCAGGAGGAGAACATGAAGACACGCAGACAAACAGACGATCTGACCCCGAGTGTAGAGTCCTGGCTCCTCTTATCCTCCGCAGGTGTGGTTGATGTAGATGATTCCAGGAGGAGCCAGGAACTCCGCCCAGCTCCAGGCTCAGACGGGTGACGGAGGGAAAAAGCGACACACGAGTCAGGAACAAACAGGGATCATGACAGTCCATTTGATCCTGTCTCCTCCCTCCACCTCCTTCCAGCTCTTTATTTCTCCCCATTCTTTTACCTCCTTCCTCTCCCGCTAACACCCCTCTTTCTCTTTCTGTATCTCCTCCTTTCTCCTTCTCTCCTCATCTCTCTTTTCCTCTCATCTCTCCTCCTCTCTCTCCATCTTCATTCCTTTACCTTGTCTCCTCCTTCCACCTCCTTCTTCTGCACTTCCTCTATGTCCCTCAGCTCGTCTCTGGATGAGTTAGTCTTGTTTTTTGTCCCTCACAGCTCGTCTCTGGATGAGTTAGTCTTGTTTTTTGTCCCTCACAGCTCGTCTCTGGCTGAGCGGCTCTGGGCTCAGTGTAACAGAAACTGCAGCTGTGACAGACGCTTCAGTCCTGTGTGTGGAGCAGATCACCTCATGTACTTCTCCCCCTGCTACGCTGGCTGCACCTCCATCAACCTCACCTCAGACGGACAGGTAACACACAACAACTATAAGCACTAAATCAACATGTTTCTGCTGCTAAACTGTCCAGATGTGGTTGTTATATCTTTATCTACTGTTCCCGTCACTGTCGACTGTTACTGTTTAAGCAGCTTTTGTCCAAACGAAGTAAATTTGCAGCTTTCTGGTTAAAAACAATCAAAATCTAGGTGTGAGCTGCCTCCAATGTCAAGCACTACGTAACATCACTCAGCACTGCCCTGGTTACAGCCAGGTGTCTGCAGGGGGCGGAGTTTGAAGTGTGGGCACCTGTTTGACCAATCACACTGCTCCTTATACCTCCAGACTCCTCCAGACTCCTCCCCCTCCTCCTCTCTTACTCCTTCAGACCCCGCCCCTCCTCCTCCTCTTTACTCCTCCAGACTCCGCCCCTCCTCCTCCTCTTACTCCTCCAGACTCCTCCAGACCCCGCCTCCTCCTCCCTCCTCTTTACTCCTCCAGACCCTCCAGACTCCGACTCCTCCCCCTCCTCCTCTTTACTCCTCCAGACCCCCGCTCCCCCCTCCTCCTCCTCCCCTCTTCTTTACTCCTCCAGACTCCACCCCTCCCCCTCCTCTTCCTCTTTACTCCTCCAGACCCCGCCCCTCCTCCTCCTCTTTACTCCTCCAGACTCCGCCCCTCCTCCTCTTTACTCCTCCAGACCCCGCCCCTCCTCCTTTTTACTCCTCCAGACCCCGCCCCTCCTCCTCCTCTTTACTCCTCCAGACCCCGCCCCTCCTCCTCCTCTTTACTCCTCCAGACCCCGCCCCTCCTCCTCCTCTTTACTCCTCCAGACCCCGCCCCTCCTCCTCCTCTTTACTCCTCCAGACTCCCCTCCTCCTCTTTACCCCGCTCCGCCCCTCCTCCTCCTCTTTTTACTCCTCCAGACCCCGCCCCTCCTCCTCCTCTTTACTCCGCCCCTCCAGACCCCGCCCCTCCTCCTCCTCTTTACTCCTCCAGACCCCCTCTCCTCCTCCTCCTCTTTACTCCTCCAGACTCCGCTCCTCCTCCTCTTTACTCCTCCAGACTCCGCCCAGTTTAGCGCCTCTGTTTGAAATGTGGTTGTTGTCGAGTTTAAGTGTTTAGTTCCACTTTAAAGGTGCATTATGTAACTTTCCTGATTGTTTCATTCCACACTGAACTTACAGTTTATCTTATTATTATTTTCAGTGGTTATTCATAAAAAAATACCTTGAAAAACCTGCATTCTTACTGTGAGTGGGCTCGCCTCTCCACAGATCTGGCCTGTACCTTGGCCTGTTGTGTCTCGTCTTCATGAAGTTAGATTCTGTAGATCTTTTCCTCAGGTTGACGTGTAACTCCTCGTGTCGGGTCTTTTGCAGGTGTACAGCGACTGCTCGTGTGTGGTGGCTAACAGCTCGCACGAGCGGTTAGCGTTAGCGGGCAGGTGCAGCACCGCGTGTCCCTACATGCCGCTCTTCCTCGCCGTCTTCTTCTTCTGCATCCTCTTCACCTTCCTCACCAGCATCCCGGCCATCACTGCCACCCTCAGGTCAGTCAGCGCTATAACACGGCTCGTCTGCGGAAACGTTTAGATTAGAAATGAGCTGGTCCTGGGCGTCAGAACACAACATTCTGTTAAAGTTAAAGTGAATCTTCTTCAAATTCAATTTCAGTTCAGTTTGTTATTGTAAAGCCCAAAATCACAGCAGCTGTTGCCTCTCAGGGCTGAGCAGAATAATTCATTTAACCCACAAAGAGTCAGAAAATCAACAATGAAACAGACGGATTAACCAACAGAAAACAGAAGAGTGAGGACTCCTGTCACTGCGTCTGAACAGTCTGTGACCAAAGAGCTGCTCAGACACAAGAGCACCGGGTCCATCTCCCCTTTGACCTTTCATTTACTCACCTTTACAAAAGCAGAAGCAGTGCTAGCATGTAGCGCTAACGTAATATTGGTATAAACATTAACACATGGCGAAGAATTATGGAGAAAAATAACCCAAAAAGCCGAGTTGAAATAACACAAAGTACTGGGTCAGTTAATCCACAGACTGTGTAACTACAACTGACCAGTGTTTTTAACCATATGTGGTGTCACCTGTCGTGTCTCACCTGTCGTGTCTCACCTGTCGTGTCTCACCTGTCGTGTGTGGTCTCACCTGTCGTGTCTCACCTGTCGTGTCTCACCTGTCGTGTCTCACCTGTCGTGTCTCACCTGTCGTGTGTGGTCTTACCTGTCGTGTCTCACCTGTCGTGTGGTCTCACCTGTCGTGTCTCACCTGTCGTGTCTCACCTGTCGTGTGTGGTCTCACCTGTCGTGTCTCACCTGTTGTGTCTCACCTGTCGTGTCTCACCTGTCGTGTGTGGTCTCACCTGTCGTGTCTCACCTGTCGTGTGTCTCACCTGTCGTGTCTCACCTGTCGTGTCTCACCTGTCGTGTCTCACCTGTCGTGTGTGGTCTCACCTGTCGTGTCTCACCTGTCGTGTCTCACCTGTCGTGTCTCACCTGTCGTGTCTCACCTGTCGTATGTGGTCTCACTGTCGTGTCTCACCTGTCGTGTCTCACCTGTCGTGTGTTGTCTTACCTGTCGTGTCTCACCTGTCGTGTCTCACCTGTCGTGTCTCACCTGTCGTGTGTGGTCTCACCTGTCGTGTCTCACCTGTCGTGTCTCACCTGTCGTGTGTGGTCTCACCTGTCGTGTCTCACCTGTCGTGTCTCACCTGTCGTGTGTGGTCTCACACCTGTCGTGTCTCACCTGTCGTGTGTGGTCTTACCTGTCGTGTCTCACCTGTCGTGTGGTCTCACCTGTCGTGTCTCACCTGTCGTGTCTCACCTGTCGTGTCTCACCTGTCGTGTCTCACCTGTCGTGTCTCACCTGTCGTGTCTCACCTGTTTTGTGTGGTCTCACCTGTCGTGTCTCACCTGTCGTATGGTCTCGCCTGTCGTGTGGTCTCACCTGTCGTGTCTCACCTGTCGTGTCTCACCCTGTCGTGTCTCACCTGTCGTGTCTCACCTGTCACGTCTCACCCTGTCGCGTTCTCACCTGTCGTGTCTCACCTGTCGTGTCTCACCTGTCGTGTGTGGTCTCACCTGTCGTGTCTCACCTGTCGTGTCTCACCTGTCGTGTCTCACCTGTCGTGTGTGGTCTTACCTGTCGTGTCTCACCTGTCGTGTGGTCTCACCTGTCGCGTCTCACCTGTCACGTCTCACCTGTCGCGTCTCACCTGTCGTGTCTCACCTGTCGTGTCTCACCTGTCACGTCTCACCTGTCGTGTCTCACCTGTCGTGTCTCACCTGTCGCGTCTCACCTGTCGTGTGCTGCAGGTGTGTGACAGAGAAGCAGAAGTCTTTTGCTCTCGGGATCCAGTGGATTCTCGTTCGGACTCTGGGTGAGACTCTTATTATTCCATTGTTTCATCACATGTCACATTTCTGTAAAATCAAAACCTGGAACCTGTTCGATTCTGACACTCGTCTCTCTCTTTATCCTTTATTTCCTCCCCCTCTCTCCCTTCTTCTCTCCCTATCTCCTTCCCTCTAACTCCTCTCTCCCTCCCTCTCCCCCCTTCTCTCCTCCCCCCTCTCTCCCCCCTCCCCCCCCCCTCTCCCCTCCTCCTCCCTCCCCCTCTCCCCTCCCTCCTCCCTCTCCCCTCTCTCCCTCCCCCTCTCTCCCTCCTCCCCCTCCCTCTCCCTCCTCCCCCTCTCTCCCTCCTCCTCCTCTCTCCCCCTCTCTCCCGCCTCCCCTCCCCCCTCTCTCTCCTCCTCTCTCCCTCCCCCCTCTCCCCCTCTCCTCCTCCTCCTCCCCTCCCCCTCTCCCCCCTCTCTCCCTCCTCCTCCCTCCCCCTCTCTCCCTCCTCCTCTCTCCCCCTCTCTCCCTCCCCCTCTCCTCCCCCTCTCTCCCTCCCCCTCTCCCTCCTCCCCCTCTCCTCCCTCTCCCTCCTTCTCTCCTCCCCCTCTCCCTCCTCTTCTCTCCTCCTCCTCTCTCCCCCTCTCCCTCCTCTCCCTCCCCCTCTCCTCCCCCTCTCTCCCTCCTCCTCTCTCTCCTCCTCTCCCCCTCTCTCCCCCTCTCTCCCTCCTCCTTCCTCCCCCTCTCCCTCCTCCTCTCTCTCCTCCTCCTCCCTCTCTCCCCCTCTCCCCCCTCTCTCTCCCTCCCCCTCTCCCCCCCCCCCCTCTCTCCTCCCTCTCTCAGGTGCCATCCCGGGGCCGATCATCTTTGGTTCCATGGTGGACCGCTCGTGTTTACTGTGGCAGGATAAATGTGGAGAACAGGGCTCGTGTTTCCTTTATAAAAACACAGACATGAGCCGCTTCACCCTGATCGCCGGAATCATCTATAAGGTAAAGACCTACATGTATGAGGTAAAGACCTACATCTGAGGTAAAGACCTACATCAATGAGGTAAAGACCTA
This sequence comes from Periophthalmus modestus, assembly GCA_019594935.1. NCBI lineage: Eukaryota > Metazoa > Chordata > Actinopteri > Gobiiformes > Gobiidae > Periophthalmus > Periophthalmus modestus. The sequence goes on along the minus strand of JAIEZT010001293.1, from coordinate 150,913 downwards.
CATCAACGAGGTAAAGACCTACATCAACGAGGTAAAGACCTACATCTATGAGGTAAAGACCTACATCAACGAGGTAAAGACCTACATCAACGAGGTAAAGACCTACATCTATGAGGTAAAGACCTACATCAACGAGGTAAAGACCTACATCTATAAGGTAAAGACCTACATCTACGACGTAAAGACCTACATGTATGAGGTAAAGACCTACATCTATGAGGTAAAGACCTACATCAACGAGGTAAAGACCTACATCTATGAGGTAAAGACCTACATCAACGAGGTAAAGACCTACATCTATGAGGTAAAGACCTACATCAACGAGGTAAAGACCTACATCTACGAGGTAAAGACCTACATGTATGAGGTAAAGACCTACATCAACGAGGTAAAGACCTACATCTATGAGGTAAAGACCTACATGTATGAGGTAAAGACCTACATCTATAAGGTAAAAACCTACATCTATGAGGTAAAGACCTACATCTATGAGGTAAAGACCTACATCTATGAGGTAAAGACCTACATCTGTAAGGTAAAGACCTACATCTACGAGGTAAAGACCTACATCTACGAGGTAAAGACCTACATCTATAAGGTAAAACCTACATCTATGAGGTAAAGACCTACATCAACGAGGTAAAGACCTACATCTACGAGGTAAAGACCTACATCTGTAAGGTAAAGACCTACATCAACGAGGTAAAGACCTACATCTGTAAGGTAAAGACCTACATCTATGAGGTAAAGACCTACATCAACGAGGTAAAGACCTACATCAACGAGGTAAAGACATACATCTATGAGGTAAAGACCTACATCAACGAGGTAAAGACCTACATCAACGAGGTAAAGACCTACATCTATGAGGTAAAGACCTACATCAACGAGGTAAAGACCTACATCTATAAGGTAAAGACCTACATCTACGACGTAAAGACCTACATCTATGAGGTAAAGACCTACATCTATGAGGTAAAGACCTACATCAACGAGGTAAAGACCTACATCAACGAGGTAAAGACCTACATCTATGAGGTAAAGACCTACATCAACGAGGTAAAGACCTACATCAACGAGGTAAAGACCTACATCTATGAGGTAAAGACCTACATCAACGAGGTAAAGACCTACATCTATGAGGTAAAGACCTACATCTACGACGTAAAGACCTACATGTATGAAGTAAAGACCTACATCAACGAGGTAGACCTACATCTACGAGGTAAAGACCTACATGTATGAGGTAAAGACCTACATCAACGAGGTAAAGACCTACATCTGTAAGGTAAAGACCTACATCTACGAGGTAAAGACCTACATCAACGAGGTAAAGACCTACATTTATAAGGTAAAGACCTACATCAACGAGGTAAAGACCTACATCTATGAGGTAAAGACCTACATGTATGAGGTAAAGACCTACATCTATAAGGTAAAACCTACATCTATGAGGTAAAGACCTACATCTATGAGGTAAAGACCTACATCTACGAGGTAAAGACCTACATGTATGAGGTAAAGACCTACATCAACGAGGTAAAGACCTACATCTGTAAGGTAAAGACCTACATCTACGAGGTAAAGACCTACATCAACGAGGTAAAGACCTACATTTATAAGGTAAAGACCTACATCAACGAGGTAAAGACCTACATCAACGAGGTAAAGACCTACATCTATGAGGTAAAGACCTACATGTATGAGGTAAAACCTACATCTATGAGGTAAAGACCTACATCTATGAGGTAAAGACCTACATCTATGAGGTAAAGACCTACATGTATGAGGTAAAGACCTACATCTAAGGTAAAGACCTACATCAACGAGGTAAAGACCTACGTCTACGAGGTAAAGACCTACATCTACGAGGTAAAGACCTACATCTATAAAGAAAACCTACATCTATGAGGTAAAGACATCATCACGAGGTAAAGACCTACATCTACGAGGTAAAGACCTACATCTGTAAGGTAAAGACCTACATCAACGAGGTAAAGACCTACATCTGTAAGTAAAAGACCTACATCTACGAGGTAAAGACCTACATCAACGAGGTAAAGACCTACATGTATGAGGTAAAGACCTACATCTATGAGGTAAAGACCTACATGTATGAGGTAAAGACCTACATCTATAAGGTAAAACCTACATCTATGAGGTAAAGACCTACATCTATGAGGTAAAGACCTACATCAACGAGGTAAAGACCTACATCTACGAGGTAAAGACCTACATCTGTGAGGTAAAGACCTACATCAACGAGGTAAAGACCTACATCAACGAGGTAAAGACCTACATCTACGAGGTAAAGACCTACATCTGTAAGGTAAAGACCTACATCTATAAGGTAAAACCTACATCTATGAGGTAAAGACCTACATCAACGAGGTAAAGACCTACATCTACGAGGTAAAGACCTACATCTGTAAGGTAAAGACCTACATCAACGAGGTAAAGACCTACATCTGTAAGGTAAAGACCTACATCTACGAGGTAAAGACCTACATCAACGAGGTAAAGACCTACATGTATGAGGTAAAGACCTACATCTATGAGGTAAAGACCTACATGTATGAGGTAAAGACCTACATCTATAAGGTAAAACCTACATCTATGAGGTAAAGACCTACATCTATGAGGTAAAGACCTACATCTATAAGGTAAAGACCTACATCTATGAGGTAAAGACCTACATGTATGAGGTAAAGACCTACATCAACGAGGTAAAGACCTACATCTACGAGGTAAAGACCTACATCTATGAGGTAAAGACCTACATCTACGAGGTAAAGACCTACATCTACGAGGTAAAGACCTACATCAACGAGGTAAAGACCTACATCTACGAGGTAAAGACCTACATCTGTAAGGTAAAGACCTACATCAACGAGGTAAAGACCTACATCAACGAGGTAAAGACCTACATCTACGAGGTAAAGACCTACATCTATAAGGTAAAACCTACATCAACGAGGTAAAGACCTACATCTACGAGGTAAAGACCTACATCTACGAGGTAAAGACCTACATGTATGAGGTAAAGACCTACATCTATGAGGTAAAGACCTACATCAACGAGGTAAAGACCTACATGTATGAGGTAAAGACACTGGGGACAGAACAGTTACGTTACATTTTACTTTGGCCATTTTAAAATTTTCTTATTTTACTTCCTGGTTTGAATTTAAAATGTGCTTTGTCAAATTATTTGTTAAGTTCAGAATCTTTCCAGACTGTCCTCGTGTTTTTACGTCTCTGCAGATTTTGGCGACCGTCTTGTTCCTGTTGGCGAGTTTGGTTTACAGAGCTCCGCCCGACTCTCCTCGCAGCAGCTGTGAAAGCACCACCGACCCAGGGACCGCCGACCCCACCTGCAAGACTCCTCCAGCAGATGGCGTCATAGTCAACAGACACGCCAGGGACCGCTAGAGACCGCCGCCCGGGACTCGGCCCGGGACTCGCTCCGGGACTCGCCCCGGGACTCGCCCCGGGGACTCGGCCCGGGACTCGCTCCGGGACCGGCCCGGGGACTCGCACAGGGAGAAAAACACTTGAATTCAGAATATTCTCTTTACAGTTTTAGTTTTATGCCGTTTTACTGATTTTATTTTGCTGTTACTTATTCGGGAGAGATTCAAATGTTCTTTCTCAGTCAAAAGTTTGGATAAATTTTAAATTTTTATCATTTGTTTTTCTATAATTTCCCTGATTATTTGAAGTTTAGATTCTCAAACCCGTGAGTAACGAGTCGCTGCTGAATCTCCTCGTTTCAAATAGCCGTGATTGACAGGTGGATGAGCCAATCAGGGACAGGCAGGTCCATCCGTATCGGGGGGAAAAAAGAAAAGAAATATATCACAGAGTCTGAAAAACATGGACCAGTGAGGTTTTTCCTTTCACACGTGTCACAGAAAAACACAGATCTGATTGGACGATGCCGTTTGAGCGAGAGACGCAGCGGAGACGAGCGTCGGGCGAATCGAAGAAAATAAACAAAATATATCGAATATGATTTTAATTACATCAGTCAGTTTGAGTCTGACACCTGCAGTGTTGGGAATCTTACTTCAAAATGTAATTAGTTATAGTTACAAGTTACTTTTTGGGAGAAGTAACTAGTTACTAGGCAAAGTAACTATGCCGTTACTTTGTTAAAACAATAAAAAACAAACAGATGTGAACCTTTAACATTTATTTCACTTTAACAGATTGTAATTATATTGTATTTGTTTAAAGTGATTCATGTGACACCAGCCTGGACACTTCAGTCACATTAAACATATGTCCATCAAATATGTGGCAGTTTGTGTAAAGTTGGACGAGGCGCCGTGCGTCAGGGCGTCACGTTTCTGATCAAAACTCAACTCGGACCCAATCATCTGTCACTGCACGTGTGACAGGACACCATTTCCCATCATGCACTAAGCGTTTGTAGTCCATGCAGGCGCCGCAGTCGGTGGAGCTGCTGCGCTCGCCTCGCTCAGAAACTGCGGCTGTGTCTCAATTCGCCAGATGCTCCGTTCTGTTCTGTTGAAGTGCAGGTCGAAGCACCGCCCGACTTAACTCTGTTACTCCCAACACTGGACACCAGTTAGTTTTAATTAATAAAAACATCATCTTTGATCTTTTATTTCCAAGACGCCATTTTGCCGAACTGCCTCCGTTTTCACCTCCACTGTGACACGCCCACTGTGACACGCCCACTGTGACACACCCACTGTGACACGCCCCCTGTGACGTCATTTACACACTTCTTCAGTTTTATTTATTACTCGTGAGATTCAGCAGCGTCGCGTCGTCATTTTGGTCCAAATGTAAAAATGTGCTGCTGTGACGTGTCTGTCCACAGGGGGCGCTGCAGCTACACCACTCTTTACTGTCATGACGTTTACGGCGACGTCGGCTCCACGGCGACGTGTTTCTTTTCTGAAGTGGTTTTAGACGAATGTTGTGATTTAAAATGTGTAAATTCTAACAGAATGAGAACCATAGAGACTCAAGCACAGGTTGTTTTTCTGAATTCGAGTTTTTTTCTCTTCGTGCCGTTGTTGTTTTAGTGGCTTCTTCTGTTACACAAACGCACATCCACACAGTAAAATGCTGCTAAAATGTTTTAAAATATTCTCAACATTAAAAACATTCATCAGGACGAGTCACTGTCAAAGGGCTGTGACCTCTGACCCCTGACCTCTGACCTCTGACCCCTGACCCCTGACCTCTGACCTCTGCTCTTACGTCTCCTCGTCACAATCAAACCTGGAGTTGTGTTTTTTTGTTTCATTCACATGTTTAACACAAACCTGCAGATTTAGGCTGAGTTCTTCTCTCAAACTGAAAACACTGTTCCACCTTGTGATGTCATCATGTGGTGATACAGGAAGTGCTCCACTGTGTTTTTAAACTCCACCTTCACTAGAATCATCTGGATCATTTCAGTGAATCTGGAGTTGTCACTTATCTCGACTGAACTAAAGGTAAAAGGAGATGTTCACTTAAACTACACTTGATGACATCACAGGGTGGAACAGAGCGTTTTGATCTTTGTAGATGTGACAGACTCATAATAAAGTGACTCAAACATGTGAATGAAACAAACACGAGTCAGGTCTGTGTTTGAGGAGGAAACATTAGATCATGGATTAAATCTACAGGGGTCAGTTTGTGTCATACAGAAACTTTAAGAGCGAGAGCAGCTCAGAGCAGATCTGATCCTCTCGTCTCTTCTCTTTCTGTCTTTTCCATCTCTCCTCGTCTCTTCTCGTCTCACCTCATCTCTTCTCCGCTCATCGTTTCTCGTTTCTCCTCATCTCGTCTCCTCTCTCATTCGTCTCTCTCGTCTCTCCTTGTCTCTCCTCCTCTCTTCTCATCTCGCCTCCTCTCTCCTCGTCTCCTCTTTTCTTCTTTCTCTCTCCTCTCTCTCCTCTCTTCTCCTCTCGCCTCCTCTCTTCTCATTTCTCCTCATCTCTCTTCTCTTCTCGCCTCTCGTCTCGTTTCTTCTTGTCTCTTCTTGTTTCTTGTCTTCTCTCCTCATCTCTTCTCCTCGTCTCTCCTCGTTTCTTCTCGTTTCGTCTCGTTTCGTCTCTCTCTCTCCTCTCATCTCTTCTTGTCTCCTTGTTTCTTCTCTTTCGTCTCGTTTCGTCTCGTCTCTTGTCTCTCATCTCTTCTTGTCTCTCCTCGTTTCTTCTCGTTCTCAGACTCGTGCCAAAGTTTTCATCAGCTCATTTATTCGTGGTTTTTGTTTCTTCAGATTTTGAAGCAGACTTTTGGTCAAAGTGAAAAACACCGACCTGCCTTCTCCTTTCCTCAGATCTTCGCTGTGAAGTTGTGACGTTTTTAGTTTTTTTTTTGTTTTTATGAATTCGAGCCTCACCAGCCGTTTTACGTCTTTTTAAACGACAGATTTACGATGCCGCCTGTTTGTTCCCATGGAGACGTCACTGCTTTGCCTGGAATGTTCCGCAGTGTGACTTTAAACTTTGAGCCGGTGTCACCTGCTCGTCTCCGTGGAGGTAAAACGAGTTTAAAGCCAAACTGTGGAACATTCCAAGTGATAACATCTCCATGGAAACGAGGAGGAGCCTCCACCAGAAAAGCTCAGATTCATTTTGTCTTTTCCAAAATTAGCCGCTGGTTTAGCAGAGGGAGAGTTTAGCCACGCTGTCAATCAAACCGAACGCTAACAGAAGGCACCGATGTGTCTGTTATTAATGTTCATGTCTTTATTTAGGAAGAAATAGTGAAATAAAAGATGGAAGGCAGCTTCAAGAAAGGTGAAGGTGACGAGAAAAAGCTGTGTGTTTTGTGTTATGAAGCGGGTCGGGTGTGAAAAAAAAACAATTTTGTCCCCAAACATGGAGCTAAGTGCAAAACCTTTAAGAAAAACAAACTGTCCAATGACTAAAGGCTGTAAAAGGTTTTGAAGCAGATCTGAAGGTCTGTGAGACTCTTTTAAAAATGTCAGTTTTTCAGGGGTTATGATGTTAGACCGACAGGTAATAATTACAACTTGAATATGTGATAAATACAGAAATGGTTATTCAACAAGTTACAAAGGAGTTACATCTATTTTACATCACATTTTGTTACATTTAGTGACGTTTTTACTGCCTCACTGTTACATCTGGCATTTTTCTGATGTGGCCCTCGGTGAAAATGAGTTTGACGCTCGTGATGTCGAGGGATAATCTGAACATTTAAAACCAAAACGACGAGTCTGAAGCAGCAGAGACAGAGACACAGGTTTTCAATAGAAAGTGAACTGGAGCCAGAGTCGGTGGAGCAGGAAGTGCACCATGATCACTTCCTGTTTGTAACGTGATGCTAGCAGGTTAGCTCTGTGCATTTACATAAACAGACTGTGGTCAGACGGGAGAAAGTGACACAGCAGCGAAATATTTAACAAAGATCCACAGACGTCTCATTATTTCACTGAAAGTTCAGGTTCATACCATCTTTTCTTCAAATTTTTGTTTATATCTGACAGACCAGTTTGTGTAAGTACCTGGACATGTTTGGACTCATCCGTGAGATGAAAGACGACAGCGCCCCCTGCAGGTCCACGTCCGCAGAGTCATGTCCCAGGAAAAACCACCAGGACGACTCGAGTCTGCCATCTCAGATCAGAGAGAACACGATCACTGAACGAAAGAGGCGACTGACACTCTGCAGCTCATCTCATCAACATTCTCTGGGGGTGTGATGCTAACTGGAGGCACTGCTCTGTCTGAAGCTCTGACTTTAATCCGAGTTTTATTTTAACACAATCTGACCATAAAGATGTGACTGATCTGAACTACAACAGGTGATTTGTGCTGTTAAACACGTCCCTCTCAAACAACATTACAGTCACAAGCTAACTTTAGCACTAGCATTAGCATAGCATTAGCATTAGCCAAGAGTTTTTCACCTTTTTGTGTTAAATCAAAGTCTAAGTCTCACGTTCCTGAAAATTCGCTCTTTAAATCACTTTTGTTGATTAATTTGTCAGTGTCTGTTTGCGCGTCACCATGGTAACTGCTGAACATTCCACCATACACACTCATGCAGAACACCCACAGCACAATGTCGCTGCAAAGTATCAATAGAATCAATCCGGAAACGTGCCTGTAATACACTGAACCGAGACGAGGGGGCGCTCTTGCTTTCCCCACACTTGGTATAACGGCTCTGAAGAAGTCGGACTGCGGGGGGCGCTGTTGTCCTTCCACTGAACACGGCGCCAAAGATGGTGTAAAGCCGTCAGAGGAAAACGAAAGAGGAATACGGCATTTTACTGTTACAAACTCAAATCAAACTATATTCTGAATTTTAGTCGAATAGAAAGCACAAAAACGGAGGGAAAACATGGCCAAACCCCGCCCATTTTGTTGTTAAACGTCGCTGATTGGTGCGTCGGGCTGATTGACAGTCCGTCACATATCGCTGTACAGAACTGTGAATATATTTGTACTTTTATGTAACTGTAGCCTTTGGTACTGCTGTAAATGTCTGACATGTACAAATCTTTTATAAGTGTTTTTAAATACAAAGACCTGATGCCAAAAGTGTGAGTCTCGTTTGTGTCGGGGGTCAAAGGTCACCGCAGCGTCGGGCTGGTTAAAGCGTTAAATCATTGGCTCATATCACGAGTCGCACTGACCGGAATTTAACCCGGTCCAATGTTAAACTAATGAAGATCTGATAAAAACTGAACCCCATATTACCCCACTGAAAGGGCCCATATTACCCCACTGAAAGGGCCCATATTACCCCACTGAAAGGGCCCATATTACCCCACTGAAAGGGCCCATATTACCCCACTGAAAGGGCCCATATTACCCCACTGAAAGGGCCCATATTACCCCACTGAAAGGGCCCATATTACCCCACTGAAAGGGCCCATATTACCCCATTGAAAAGGCCCATTTTACCCCACTGAAAGGGCCCATATTGCCCCACTGAAAGGGCCCATATTACCCCACTGAAAGGCCCATATTACCCCCACTGAAAGGGCCCATATTACCCCACTGAAAGGGCCCATATTGCCCCACTGAAAAGGCCCATTTTACCCCACTGAAAGGGCCCATATTACCCCACTGAAAGGGCCCATATAGGGGCGTGTCTCACTCTCAGGGGGCGTGTCACACTGTCGGGGTCGTGTCACACTCAGGGGTCGTGTCACACTCTCAGGGGTCGTGTCACACTCTCACACTCTCAGGGGTCATGTCACACTCTCAGGGTCGTGTCACACTCTCAGGGTCGTGTCACACTCAGGGGTCGTGTCACACTCAGGGTCGTGTCACACACTCGGGCATGTCTCACTCTCGGGTCATGTCACAGTCTCAGGGTCGTGTCACACTCTCAGGGGTTGTGTCACACACTCAGGGGTCGTGTCACACTCTCAGGGGTTGTGTCACACTCTCACACTCTCAGGGGTCGTGTCACACTCTCAGTCGTATCACACTCTCAGGGTCGTGTCACACTCTCAGGGTCGTGTCACACTCTCAGGGGTCGTGTCACACTCTCAGGGTCGTGTCACACTCTCAGGGGTCGTGTCACACTCTCAGGGGTCGTGTCACACACTCACACTGGTCGTGTCACACTCTCAGGGTCGTGTCACACTCAGGGTCGTGTCACACTCTCAGGGTCGTGTCACACTCTCAGGGGTGTGTCACACTCTCAGGGGTCACACTGTCACACACTCTCAGGGGTCGTGTCACACTCTCAGGGGGTCGTGTCACACTCTCGGGGGCGTGTCACACTCTCGAGGGCGTGTCACACTCTCGGGGGCGTGTCACACTCTCAGGGGTCGTGTCACATTCTCAGGGGTCGTGTCACACTCTCAGGGGTCGTGTCACACTCTCACACTCTCAGGGTCGTGTCACACTCTCAGGGTTGTGTCACACTCTCAGGGGTCGTGTCACACTCTCAGGGTCGTGTCACACTCTCAGGGGTCGTGTCACACTGTCGGGGTTGTGTCACACACTCAGGGGTCGTGTCACACTCTCAGGGTCGTGTCACACTCTCAGGGTCGTGTCACACTCTCACACACTCTCAGGGGTCATGTCACACTCTCAGGGTCGTGTCACACTGTCGGGGTCGTGTCACACTCAGGGTCGTGTCACACTCTCTCGGGCGTGTCACACACTCTCGGGTCATGTCACACTCTCAGGGTCGTGTCACACTCTCAGGGGTTGTGTCACACTCTCACACTCTCAGGGGTCGTGTCACACTCTCTCAGGGTCGTCGTGTCACACTCTCAGGGGTCGTGTCACACACTCTCAGGGGGGTCGTGTCACACTCTCAGGGGTCGTGTCACACTCTCTCAGGGGTCGTGTCACACTCTCAGGGGTGTGTCACACTCACACTCTCAGGGGTCGTGTCACACTCTCAGTCGTATCACACTCTCAGGGTCGTGTCACACTCTCAGGGTCGTGTCACACTCTCAGGGGTCGTGTCACACTCTCAGGGTCGTGTCACACACTCAGGGGTCGTGTCACACACTCAGGGGTCGTGTCACACACTCAAGGTCGTGTCACACTCAGGGTCGTGTCACACTCAGGGTCGTGTCACACTCTCAGGGGCGTGTCACACTCTCAGGGGTGTGTCACAGTCTCAGGGGTCATGTCACAGTCTCAGGGTCGTGTCACACTCTCAGGGGTCGTGTCACACTCTCGGGGTCGTGTCACACTCTCTCGGGGGTCGTGTCACACTCTCGAGGGGTCGTGTCAGACTCTTGGGGCGTGTCACACTCTCAGGGGTCGTGTCACACTCTCAGGGTCGTGTCACACTCTCAGGGGTCGTGTCACACTCTCAGGGTCTCGTCACACACTCTCAGGGGTCGTGTCACACTCTCAGGGGTCGTGTCACACTCTCAGGGTCGTGTCACTCTCAGGGTTGTGTCACACTCTCAGGGGTCGTGTCACACTCTCACACTCTCACAGGGGGTCGTGTCACACCTCAGGGTCGTGTCACACTCTCAGGTCGTGTCACACACTCAGGGGTCGTGTCACACTCTCAGGGTCGTGTCACACTCTCAGGGTCGTGTCGTGTCACACTCTCAGGGTCGTGTCACACTCTCAGGGTCGTGTCACACTCTCAGGGGTCGTGTCTCAGGGGTCACACTCAGGGGTGTGTCACACACTCAAGGGTCGTGTCACACTCAGGGTCGTGTCACACTCGGGTCGTGTCACACTCTCAGGGGGGTGTGTCACACTCTCAGGGTCGTGTGTCAGACACTCAGGGGTCGTGTCACACTCTCAGGGTCGTGTCACACTCTCGGGGTCGTGTCACACTCTCAGGGTCGTGTCACACTCTCAGGGTCGTGTCACACTCTCAGGGTCGTGTCACACTCTCAGGGGTCGTGTCACACTCTCGGGGTCGTGTCACACTCTCAGGGGTCGTGTCACACTCTCAGGGGTCGTGTCACACTCTCAGGGGTGGTCACACTCTCGAGGGTTGTGTCACACTCTCAGGGGTCGTGTCACACTCTCAGGGTCGTGTCACACTCTCTCTCGGGTGTGTCACACTCTCAGGGGTCGTGTCACACTCTCAGGGTCGTGTCACACTCTCAGGGTCGTGTCACACTCTCAGGGGTCGTGTCACACTCTCGGGGTCGTGTCACACTCTCGGGGTCGTGTCACACTCTCAGGGTCGTGTCACACTCTCAGGGGTCGTGTCACACTCTCAGGGGTTGTGTCACACTCTGAGGGTTGTGTCACACTCTCGGGGTCGTGTCACACTCTCAGGGTCGTGTCACACTCTCAGGGGTCGTGTCACACTCTCAGGGGTTGTGTCACACTCTCAGGGGTTGTGTCACACTCTGAGGGTTGTGTCACACTCTCACACACTCTCAGGGTCGTGTCACACTCTCAGGGGTCGTGTCACACTCTCAGGGTCGTGTCACACTCTCAGGGGTCGTGTCACACTCTCAGGTCACACTCTCAGGGTTGTCGTGTCACACTCTCAGGGGTTGTGTCACACTCTCAGGGGTGTGTCACACTCTCAGGGGGGGTGTGTCACACTCTCAGGGTCGTGTCACACTCAGGGTCGTGTCACACTCTCAGGGTCGTGTCACACTCTCAGGGTCGTGTCACACTCTCAGGGGTCGTGTCACACTCTCAGGGTCGTGTCACACACTCAGGGTCGTCACACACTCTCAGGGGTCGTGTCACACTCTCAGGGTCGTGTCACACTCAGGGTCGTGTCACACTCTCAGGGGTCGTGTCACACTCTCAGGGGCGTGTCACACTCTCAGGGGTGTGTCAGAGTCTCAGGGGTAGTGTCACACTCTCAGGGTCGTGTCACACTCTCAGGGTCGTGTCACACTCTCAGGGGGTCGTGTCGTGTCACACTCTCAGGGGTCGTGTCACACTCTCAGGGTCGTGTCACACTCTCACACTCTCACACTCTCAGGTCGTGTCACACTCTCAGGGGTCGTGTCACACTCTCAGGGGTCGTGTCACACTCTCAGGGTCGTGTCACACTCTCAGGGTCAGGGGGGTCGTGTCACACTCTCAGGGTTTGTGTCACACTCTGAGGGTTGTGTCACACTCTCAGGGGTCGTGTCACACTCTCAGGGTCGTGTCACACTCTCGGGGTCGTGTCACACTCTCAGGGGTCGTGTCACACTCTCAGGGGTCGTGTCACACTCTCAGGGTCGTCACACTCTCAGGGTCGTGTCACACACTCTCAGGGTCGTGTCGTCAGTCACACTCTCAGGGTCGTGTCACACTCTCAGGGTCGTGTCACACTCTCAGGGTCGTGTCACACTCTCGTGTGTCACACTCTCAGGGGTCGTGTCACACTCTCAGGTCGTGTCACACTCTCAGGGGTCGTGTCACACTCTCAGGGGCGTGTCACACTCTCAGGGGTCGTGTCACACTCTCAGGGGTTGTGTCACACTCTCAGGGTTGTGTCACACTCTCAGGGGTGTGTCGGGGTTGTGTCACACTCTCAGGGTCGTGTCACACTCTCAGGGTCGTGTGTCACACTCTCAGGGGTCGTGTCACACTCTCAGGGGTGTCACACTCTGAGGGTGTGTCACACTCTCAGGGGTTGTGTCACACTCTCAGGGTGTGTCACACTCTCAGGGTCGTGTCACACTCTCGGGGTCGTGTCACACTCTCAGGGTCGTGTCACACTCTCAGGGGTCGTGTCACACTCTCAGGGGTTGTGTCACACTCTCAGGGTTGTGTCACACTCTCTCAGGGTCGTGTCACACTCTCAGGGTCGTGTCACACTCTCAGGTCGTGTCACACTCTCAGGGTCGTGTCACACTCTCAGGGTTGTGTCACACTCTCAGGGTTGTGTCACACTCTCAGGGTTGTGTCACACTCTCAGGGTTGTGTCACACTCTCAGGGTCGTGTCGTGTCACACTCTCAGGGTCGTGTCACACTCTCAGGGTCGTGTCACACTCTCAGGGTCGTGTCACACTCAGGGTTGGGTCACACTCTCAGTGTCACACTCTGAGGGTTGTGTCACACTCTGAGGTTGTGTCACACTCAGGGTCGAGCTGATCTGACTCATTTCCAGGTTTTGGTCGAGTTCTTCAGAGAAACAGAAGCTTCTGTTTAAACTCATCAAAGTTAAAAGTTTAATGTTTAACTTTGATGAGTTTTAGAAACAAGTGAAACATGAAGCTGTAAAAGTTCAGACACAGAGAGAAAAAGTCTCACATAAAACATCTACAGAACTTTCACTTTAAACACTTTAACAGCTCTGCACTTTAAACCAGCTCTGCACTTTAAAAAACAATTTAAAATGTTTAACTGTTTTACTCTGTTTCAGATCTGGAGGAGCTTAAGCTGAAGCTGAAGCTGAAGCTGAGTCCTGAGGGACAGACGAGGTTCATTCAACTTTAAGAATGTTTAAAGTGTTTGTGTTTGTGAAGTTCCACTGGAGCCGCCCGACGTGTCGATACTTCACCACGACTGAATGTGTCTCGCTGAAATAAGCAGGACGTCCCTGAAAAAGACGTTGACGGATCTGAGGGTTTAACAAGAGTTTTACAGCGTCTCCACTTTACTGGAGTCGGGGTTGTGCAGTTTATGAGCTGGACCAATAAAAACGGCACAATGATGTTTTTTTTTTTTCTTATTGTGAGCCGGATTAAAGGAGCCTCTGAGCCGCTGTGGCTCCTTAAAGCAGCAGGAGCAGAAGTCGTCCAGTGTCTCATACTGTGTCTGAATGACAATAATAAATCATTAAACCCTCGGCCCAGACCGTCAGAACAATCATTAACCTGTTGATATAAACCGGGTGTTTCAGTGGGTCAGAGGCAGCAGCGTCAGGTCTGTCTCAGAGGACGGAGTTCTGCCTTATCCGAGGTACGACCTTTGCTAAACAGTAAAGCACTGTTACTTTTACACAGGTGGTGGTAAATCTGCTTAGTTAATACATATTTTCAAGACTCAGAGATTTTGCATTTGACTTTGGCTGTAATAGTTGTTTCTTATTGATGTTTGGTAAGTTTTGAGATTTTAATTCTGTTCTTTCTGGCATCTTTTTTCACTGAACAGGTAAAATATTCCTGTAAATGTCAGAGCTGCAGAAAACAGACGCCTCCTCTGGCTCCAAGCAGGAGCACCTGGACCTGCAGGAGTACCCTCCTGATGGAGATGCTGGGGTGGACTCCCAGAGCCACAGTCCCATAGGCTCCGCTCCCAGGAGCCCCTCGAGTCTTGGAGCTGATGTCTCTGCTCATGTTTTCACTGGAGCCACGTCCTTCCAGGGACAGTTCTGTGAGCTAGCACCAGCTCAATGTGGAAACAGTCCAATGGAGCAGGACTCGGACCTGCTGTGTGGCTGGGGGTCTCTGAAGCCCAAAGCTCTCCAGGTGTTCAACACTCCTCGCTGGGTTCTGTTCTTTCTGTCTCTGGCCTCTTTCCTCCAGGGTCTGATCATAAACGGTTTTACCAGCACCGTAGTGACGTCTATCGAGAGACGCTTTGACCTGAGCAGCTCTCAGACCGGCCTCATCATCAGCTCCTTTGACATTGCTTCCTGTGTTTTCCTGCCCTTTTCCAGTTACTTTGGGGGAAATGGACACAAGCCTCGGTGGCTGGGCTGGGGCATCATGATCATGGGGTTGGGGTCTCTGGTCTTCGCCCTGCCTCACTTCACCACACCTGTGTACCAGGTCACTGCTCCAGAGGGATCAGACCTGTGTTCAGCCAACAGCTCCGACTTGCCCCATGACCAGGGCGGAGGCGAACTGTCCGACTACTACCTCGTGTTCATGTTGGGGCAGATTCTACAAGGCGTCGGAGCGACGCCTCTTTACACTTTAGGGTTCACTTTTCTGGATGAGAATGTCGGCACAGTCAAAGCACCGATTTATATGGGTGAGTTCAACATGTTTGTGTCTTTATATTTAAATACATTATATTATTATAGAATAATTATAAAATGAATCCTAAACACTTGGTCTTCAGGCTTCTTCTACGCGATGGGCATGTTTGGTCCAGCCGCGGGTCTCCTGTTGGGCGGGTTCTTCCTCAGCTTTTATTCTGAGATAACAGTGAAGTAAGTTTGATGTGTAGAAGTAGTGACTGTGTGTCTGAATGTGGTACAAATGTGTTCTCTCGATGTGCAGCACAGACATGACTCCAGCCAGTCCTCAGTGGGTGGGGGCCTGGTGGATGGGCTTCGTCTGTGGTGGAGCTCTGTGTCTTCCGGTGGGCTTTGCTCTTCTGGGGTATCCAAAAAAACTACCAGGTAATCAAAAATTACGTCCATGTTAAGCTGAAGACCACACAGTGTGTGCTCCCTGCCCCAGGCTCCAGGGACACCAGCTCCACAAGTGAGGCCCCCGAGGGCCAAGAGGACGAAGAGGGAAAAGAGGACGGAGAGGACAAAAAGGACAGAGAGGACGGAGAGAGCAGCCTCACCTCATCATCAGAGCCGACGTTTGGACAAGCTCTCAGAGACATGCCAAAGTAAGACGATGCCGTGTTCTTCTGTGACACTGACGTGATGTTCTGACAGTCGTTCTGTTCATGAAGGTCTCTCCTGATTCTCTGCTCAAATGCCACTTTCCTGTGTCTGTGTTTGGCCGGAGCTCCAGCGGCTGCGGTTGTAGCAAATTTAGGTGCGTTTCTGCTCAAGTTCTTTGAGTCACAGTTTGGGATCAGTCCTTCAAACGCAGCGGTGCTTTTAGGTGAGAACATCTTTTTATTCTTAACCTGTTTGTTTTTCTTTTAATTGTCCTGTATTACACATAACTTACCCTCGTGAGCTTTAAGCCTGTTATATATATATATGTTATAACGCTGTTACCTCCTCAAAAACAGACCCGGAGTTTTGTTTCATTCACTTTATTATTAGTCTGTAACATCTCCAAAGCTCTAAACGCTCCGTTCCACCTTGTGATGTCAGGAAGTGGTAGTTTTTCAAGTTAACATCTCCTTTTACCTTTAGTTCAGTCGAGATAAGAGACAACTCCACGACTGAAATGATCCAGATGATTCTAGAGCAGGTGTGTGGAGTTTAAATAATAATAGTCCATAGTCTTGAAAACAGGGCCCAGGGGCCATGGAGGCACAGGACATGGTCGAGGAGCAGCACGAGGAGCAGCACGAGGAGCAGGAGACACGAGGAGACTGTGAGCTTCAACAGTCAGATGAACGAGGAGGAGACACGACGAGGAGGAGGCACGACGAGGAGGAGGCACGACGAGGAGGAGACACGACGAGGAGGAGGCACGACGAGGAGGAGGCACGACGAGGAGGAGGCACGACGAGGAGGAGGCACGACGAGGAGGAGACACGACGAGGAGGAGATACGACGAGGAGGAGACACGACGAGGAGGAGGCACGACGAGGTCCTTGGACAGAAAACTGTGTCCAGCAGAGCCACAGCGTCAAGGCGAGGTCCACCGAGCAGAAGGTCACCTGCACAAACATAAGGTCTGTGGGCAGGAAGAGACCACACCCACTTTTACTAAAACATCCCCCAGGTCATGATACACTCTGGGCACAGAGGAGAGGTCCGGCTTGTCCTGGAGAAGTTTATGGTGGGAGTTGCCCCCCCTGCTGGTGACAGAGCAAATTGCAGAAAATTGGCATGACAAAAAGAACATTCAGAAACCTTTCCATTGGCCCAGTCGATGATGGGATTGTGTTTTACTAGTCCGGGACGGCCCAGAATAAGTGGAGTTGTACCTTGGTGAGTGGTTTCCCTTTCCAAACTTAACCCAAACTGCTCAGCCACCTGCTGCTGTAAAAAGTCCTTAGCACCAGAGTCAATGAGAGCGTGAGCGGGTAGTGGTGGCATCAGTCTGAAGTCTACTGCTCCTTTTATCTGGGACAGAGTTTCCCAGATCTACTGAAGAACACGACCCTTTAGGGTGAACCGGACGGGTAGCGCAAAAATGACCTTTCTTCCCACAGCGCAGGCACTCACCCGCCGGGCGGCGTTGACGATGCTCTGGAGTAAGATGTGCTCGGCCCAGTTGCATAGGCTCCTCTGTAGGGGGCGCTGTAGAAGGCGACAGAAGGGGGTGCGGAGGCAGTGGAACAACTGGGCCACGTACAGCATTGTTTTTTCTCTTTGCCGGTTTGACTGACGGTTGTCGATATGATCAGCGAGAGAAATCAGAGATTTAAGGTCAACAGGGTCATCTCCAGAAATGAATTCATCCTTTACTTTATCACCTGCCTCTTTGACAAAAACAGCTTTACATGTGTCGTTGATCTAATTATACCACTGAAGTTTGGACTCTGGCTGTGGATGTTCGTCTGGCTCCTGGAGAGACTGAACAGGCAGAGAGGCGTCGGCCTGATAGTTAAAGCTGGTTGGTCAAAAACATGTTTAAGTCCCTCACAAAATCATCATAAGTCACTTGGTCAAAAGGGAAGTTAGAAACTTTTGCCTCAGCCCTTTGAAGTACTCTCCCTCTCACAAACCCACACATGTACTGGATCTCATCAGAGTCCGATGTGAAAGAGGCTGGAAGTTTTTGGAACATAAAAAAAGAAGAAAACCTCAGCAGTGGTCTGGCTGACCCGAGTGTGGATCATGGTCCTGCATCTAGACTCCAGGGGTCAAGTAGAAGAGGTTGATCCAGGAGCGAGGGCTGGAGCAGGAGAGGCTGGACTCTGGAGAGTGAGCAGAGCAGAAACCTGGTTGGTAACTGAATGACTTGTTCAGTCACAGATTGGGAAAAACTGGAATCCCGACAGCAGCTTAAATCTGCAGGTTTGTGTGTTAAACGTGTGAATGAAACAAAACACAGCTCCAGGTCTGAGACGAGGAAACATCAGAACAGATCAGAGACAGTGTGATATGGGACCTTTGAGTATTTGTTCTGTTTTATGTGACACGACTCATTCTCTCGTAGGTGTAATAACTGTTGTAACCGGGGGACCCGGGACCTTCCTTGGCAGCTACATTGTGAAAAGATTTAAATTGCAAATTCGAGGCATGATCTGGTTCTGCATCGTCTGCACACTCATCGGGCTGCTTTTATTTTTGATCTTCCTGTTGCACTGCCCAAACGTTCCCTTGGCCGGTGTCACTGTGCCGTACTCGGACGCAGAGAAGACGACGGTCACGACCGGCCTGCAGCAGCTGACGAGGTGGGACATTTTATCAAAGGAGCCCGACACACTGACACCACGCCATCGACGACTTTGAGTGTAGAGTTCTGCTTTATCAGGACATGCACCATTATATATGTCCATTTAAACACTTCAGTCATGGAAGTCCCTCAGGTGTAAGAAGGTTCTGTTCAGGTGTGTCAAAGACGGAAACAAAAAGTCAGAAGTGTGAGTGTGAATGAGAGTGACTCAGGACCGAAGAGTCTGAGATGTGACGGCTTTTATAGTCCCTCTGTGTGTGAGAGAGTGAGAGTGTGTGAGAGTGTGAGAGTGTGAGAGTGTGAGAGTGTGTGAGTGTGTGAGAGTGTGAGAGTGTGAGAGTGTGAGAGTGTGAGAGTGTGAGAGTGTGTGAGTGTGAGAGTGTGAGAGTGTGAGAGTGTGAGAGTGAGTGTGAGAGTGTGAGAGTGAGAGTGTGAGTGTGTGAGTGTGTGAGTGTGTGTGTGAGTGTGTGAGAGTGTGAGAGTGTGTGAGAGTGTGAGAGTGTGAGAGTGTGAGAGTGTGAGAGTGTGAGAGTGTGAGTGTGTGAGAGTGTGAGAGTGTGAGTGTGTGAGAGTGTGAGAGTGTGAGAGTGTGAGAGTGTGAGAGTGTGAGAGTGTGAGAGTGTGTGAGTGTGTGAGAGTGTGAGAGGTGTGAGAGTGTGAGAGTGTGTGAGTGTGTGAGAGTGTGAGAGTGTGAGAGTGTGAGAGTGTGTGAGTGTGTGAGAGTGTGAGAGTGTGAGAGTGTGTGAGAGTGTGTGTGTGTGAGAGTGTGAGAGTGTGAGAGTGTGAGTGTGTGAGAGTGTGAGAGTGTGTGAGTGTGAGAGTGTGAGTGTGTGAGAGTGTGTGAGAGTGTGAGAGTGTGAGTGTGTGAGAGTGTGAGAGTGTGAGAGTGTGAGAGTGTGAGTGTGTGAGAGTGTGAGTGTGTGAGTGTGTGAGTGTGTGAGTGTGTGAGTGTGTGAGAGTGTGAGTGTGAGAGTGTGAGTGTGTGAGAGTGTGAGAGTGTGTGAGAGTGTGAGAGTGTGAGAGTGTGAGAGTGTGAGAGTGTGAGAGTGTGTGAGAGTGTGAGAGAGTGTGAGTGTGTGAGAGTGTGAGAGTGTGAGAGTGTGAGTGTGTGTGTGAGTGTGTGAGTGTGTGAGTGTGTGTGAGTGTGTGAGAGTGTGAGTGTGAGAGTGTGAGAGTGTGTGAGAGTGTGAGAGTGTGTGAGAGTGTGAGAGTGTGAGAGTGAGAGTGTGTGTGTGAGAGTGTGAGAGTGTGAGAGTGTGAGAGAGTGTGAGAGTGTGAGAGAGTGTGAGAGTGTGAGAGTGTGTGAGAGTGTGTGAGAGTGTGAGAGTGTGTGAGAGTGTGAGAGTGTGAGAGTGTGAGAGTGTGTGAGTGTGTGAGAGTGTGAGTGTGAGAGTGTGAGAGTGTGTGAGAGTGTGAGTGTGTGTGTGAGAGTGTGAGAGTGTGAGAGTGTGAGAGTGTGAGAGTGTGAGAGTGTGAGAGTGTGAGAGTGTGAGAGTGTGAGTGTGTGAGAGTGTGAGTGTGTGAGAGTGTGAGAGTGTGAGAGTGTGAGAGTGTGAGAGTGTGAGAGAGTGTGTGAGAGTGTGAGAGCTCGTCTCTGGATGAGTTAGTCTTGTTTTTTGTCCCTCACAGCTCGTCTCTGGCTGAGCGGCTCTGGGCTCAGTGTAACAGAAACTGCAGCTGTGACAGACGCTTCAGTCCTGTGTGTGGAGCAGATCACCTCATGTACTTCTCCCCCTGTTACGCTGGCTGCACCTCCATCAACCTCACCTCAGAAGGACAGGTAACAAAACTCTTATCGATCTTATGTCTTACAGTCACCTCTCTGCCAAAACTGTGTCTGCTCTCAAGTCTTCAGCTCTTTGACTGAGGGCTCCGTGGACGACAGTAGGTTTCATGTGTGTCTGGGACCATCGAGTGTGTGGGGCTGGGGGCTTCGTGCCACAGCTCTTCTCCATGTGGAGGTGTTCATCCCAGTGAACGAGTATCTTTGCTTCTCTCACTGTTATGTCCAAACAGCAGGACAGAGCTCAGCAGAGTTCCTTAGCACCGATAAGACTGTATTCTGTTCTTATTGTGTCAGTGCACTGTGTTACCTCGGCCAGTGTAGTAGAGTCACCCTGGTCAGGCTGGATAAAGTCCATCCTGGTGCTGTGCATGTTCATGTCAAGTTCCACAGTTTTTAAAAAGTCACATGTCCAGAGTGTAAAAGGACACACCTACAGACCTTATCATGTTAATGCGAAGACCCCAGAGACCCCAGAGACCCCTGAGACCCCAGAGTCCCCAGAGACCCCAGAGACCCCAGAGACCCCAGAGTCCCCAGAGTCCCCAGAGACCCCAGAGTCCCCAGAGACCCTAGAGTCCCCAGAGACCCCAGAGTCCCCAGAGTCCCCAGAGACCCCAGAGACCCCAGAGTCCCCAGAGACCCTAGAGACCCCAGAGACCCCAGAGTCCCCAGAGAGTCCCCAGAGTCCCCAGAGACCCCAGAGACCCCCCCAGAGTCCCCAGTCCCCAGAGTCCCCAGAGACCCCAGAGTCCCCAGAGACCCCAGAGACCCCAGAGACACCAGAGTCCCCAGAGACCCCAGAGACCCTGTCAGCTCAACCAGGTCCTGTTAGAGTTTACGGTGCTGTTGTCCTATGAGATTTCTTTAGAGACATGTACTGACGACAGAACAGACCATCCTGCTTCAGCCCAGAGACTCAAACTCACTGGTGAGTCAGAGACCGAGTCCTCAGAGCTGTCAGACAAGAAGTCAGGGTCAAGTCTCTTTCCCGTGAAGATCAGGACTAAACCAGGTCTAAACCAGGACTAAACCAGGACTAAACCAGGACTAAACCAGGTCTAGACTGAACCAGACAAACACACAGGCCTCCCAACCATGAACAGAGTGCGCCCCCTGCTGTTGGCTCAGATTACCCTCGCCTCCTCACTCCAGTGGCTCCTGTGCACCTCAAACTTCCTGGGGACCTGCTGCTGTGAGAAAATGGTTGGGCTGGACAGTTCGTGTGCCCTTCAGGAGTGTTTCACATCTCCATGTCGCCCTCTGATGAAAAACTCGAGAATGTGGAAAAAGGGCGGAGGTCTTTGCACAGTGCGGTGGAGTCGGGTTTCACCCCACTTCACACGGGGATCCACAACAGGAAGAACAGGACCGTCTTGTTCGTCGTTTCTGTTACAAAGGCGACAATCTCGATGAGCTGCTGCTGCCAGGCCTGCACTCTCACATCCAGCCTGCTGGGGGTGCTGTTGCGCTTTAGGGAGCATACTGTTGCTGTGAGCAGTGATATAAAAGGGATGTTCCCTCAGGTCAGGCTGCTCCCTGAAGACAAGACGCTGCTCTGCCTCCTGTGACCACAGCCAGGTGAGATCCTTCAACGTAAGACAACTGCCAACCAGGCATCCGCACTGCAGAAGAAACCAGACAGACAGCAGCCAGTAATGATCCATCAAACACCTCATTAAAGTCTGAGCCGACCCACAAAAACTGTGCTGGCTCTGTAACTCTGACACCCTGAGGAATAAATGAACTTGCTGGCCCCTCCCACACCCAGAACATACACAGTCCTGGCCCCAACTGTGCCCAAGACGTCATCTCTGCCAGAGGTTAAGACTGTTAAGAGAAGGAGACAGTAGAAAAAAGACGACTTTGTTTTGGGCCCTTCACAGGTAAAGTGGGCCGTCCTCTGGAGAAACTTGTTTAACCTGGGCTGTGATCTTAGATCTCGTCTCCAGTTTGGATCATGATTCTTTTCTCATGGCACTTTGGAGATTTAAGAGGCGGAGCTTCAAGAGGTGGAGGTGAGTGGGAGCTCAGGCGTTTGAAACCCTTCAACCTGCACTTCTGGACCATGTGGCCAAGCACCAGATACAGCTCAAGTTCAACCCACCAAACACACCACAGTTTGTTGGTGTATAGAAAGGGACGTGAGATCTATCAAAGCCACACTTTATGCTACTATTCAGCCTCAGTCTGGTCCAGAAGACTGAGGACTGTCCTGATACTCAAGACGTTTCTACAGATGTGGCAGATCCTGGCCCCACGTCATGTGCAGAACAGTCCTGAGTTCACTTCATGAGACGCCAACTCCCGACTCCTCAGACCTGCCCTAAACGGCACAACGTGCAACGTGGGACCACAGTTTTGGTGATGGACCCTCAGCTCCAGGAGCCTGTGGCCCAAATTTGTATTTCTCCAGCACATTTAAGATAAAAACCAAGCTGCTCAAAGTGTTTCATACACTTTGAGCAGCTTGGCTCAACAACAACAAAAGCAACAAGAACAACAAGGAAAAGAACAACAAGGAAAAGAACAACAAGGAAAAGAACAACAAGGAAAAGAACAAGGAAAAGAACAAGGAAAAGAACAAGGAAAAGAACAACAAGAAAAGAACAAGGAAAGAATGACAACAAGAAAAAAGAAGGACAAGAATGAGGACAAAAACAACAATGACAAGGACAACATAACCAACATATTCTGTCTAGAACTAAAAAACAGGAAGAAGAGGAGGGTTTATAATCTGTTTTTAAAATGTGCTACAGACTGCAAGGATCTGGCAGGCAGGGGGCGCTGTTCCATAGTCTGGGCACACTGGAAAGGTTCTGTCACCTCTGGTTTTGAGCCTGGCTCTGGGCACAGAGGCAGGAGCAGGTCAGCGGACTTCAGGTCAGCGGACTTCAGGTCAGCGGACTTCAGGTCACCCACAGAGACACCCACAGCTTCATATTTTTAATAAAAGTCAAACTTTTCCTCATGGTGCATTCTCACTGGTGCCCCCTCGTGGTCACAACTATAAATGGTCCTGTCTCTCCGGTCTCTCCTGTCTCTCCTGTCTCTCCTGTCTCTCCTGTCTCACCTGTCTCACCTGTCTCTCCTGTCTCTCCTGTCTCTCCTGTCTCACCTGTCTCTCCTGTCTCACCTGTCTCTCCTGTCTCTCCTGTCTCTCCGTCTCTCCCTGTCTCACCTGTCTCACCTGTCTCACCTGTCTCTGTCTCTGTCTCACCTGTCTCTCCTGTCTCTCCTGTCTCTCCTGTCTCACCTGTCTCACCTGTCTCACCTGTCTCTCCTGTCTCTCCTGTCTCTCCTGTCTCACCTGTCTCACCTGTCTCTGTCTGTCTCTCCTGTCTCACCTGTCTCACCTGTCTCACCTGTCTCTCCTGTCTCACCTGTCTCTCCTGTCTCTCCGGTCTCTCCTGTCTCTCCTGTCCTCACCTGTCTCACCTGTCTCACCTGTCTCACCTGTCTCTCCTGTCTCTCCGGTCTCTCCTGTCTCACCTGTCTCACCTGTCTCACCTGTCTCACCTGTCTCTCCTGTCTCACCTGTCTCTCCTGTCTCTCCGGTCTCTCCTGTCTCTCCTGTCTCACCTGTCTCACCTGTCTCACCTGTCTCACCTGTCTCTCCTGTCTCTCCGGTCTCTCCTGTCTCTCCTGTCTCACCTGTCTCACCTGTCTCACCTGTCTCACCTGTCTCTCCTGTCTCTCCTGTCTCTCCTGTCTCACCTGTCTCTCCTGTCTCACCTGTCTCTGTCTGTCTCTCCTGTCTCTCCTGTCTCTCCCTGTCTCTCCTGTCTCACCTGTCTCTCCTGTCTCACCTGTCTCTCCTGTCTCTCCTGTCTCTCCTGTCTCTCCCTGTCTCTCCTGTCCCTCTCCTGTCTCACCTGTCTCACCTGTCTCACCCTCTCTCTCGGTCTCTCCGGTCTCTCCTGTCTCACCTGTCTCACCTGTCTCTCCTGTCTCTCCTGTCTCTCTCCTGTCTCTCCTGTCTCTCCTGTCTCTCCTGTCTCACCCTGTCCCACCTGTCTCTCTGCTGTCTCTCCTGTCTCTCCTGTCTCTCCTGTCTCACCTGTCTCTGTAGGTGTACACAGACTGCAGGTGCATCGTGGGTAATGTCTCGTGGGGTCACGAGGCCTCGGCCGTCGCAGGACGTTGTGAAAACTCCTGCTCCTTTGCTCCTGCCTTTCTGGTCGTCTTCAGCTTCACTTTCTTCCTCATCACCTTATGCTACATCCCCCCCATCACCTCCATCCTCAGGTCAGTCTGTCTCTGCTCAAATATTTCAGATATATTCTGTGAACCTTCAGTGTCATATTTGTGCTGCGTCAGACCAGGGCGTCAGGGCGTCGAGTTTACATCCACAGTCTGTGGTGTTTGTGCAGATCTGGCGTTGACGCGTGTGACTCTGTCCACACTCCCAAAGCGTCAGACGCCAGAGTGAAAAGGCTGAACTTTTGTCGTTTGACGCACTGCATCAACCAATCAGACGCTACGCTCCAGCGGCAGTGACGGCGTTATCCGGAAGAAGAAAGACTTCAGCTACAAAGTAATGGCAACTTAATTATGCCGAGACAATTATGAGACGCCACCACCCGAGACGCCACCCCCCGAGACGCCATCGCCGCTGAAGGTTTTATGTAATAAACATGCGTCCAACTCGAGGTGTCCAACTTGTTTTGACGCCACTGTCTGAACGCAGCATTACAAGAACAAAATCAGAAATGAGATTAAAAGTGTGGACACAGTGGCCACAGGCCCCCTGACATGAGTCCCGCCCCCCCTTGTAGCCCCCCCTGTGGCCCCCCCCCCCCCTGCGACCCCCCCCTGTGGCCCCCCCTCTGGCCCTTCATCAGGGACATCAGACTGGGGGGGTAAAGTGTTCTGTTTACCCAGGGCTCCTCACAAAGTGAAGAACATGTTCCTTAAACACCATGAAGTGTGGTCCCACATGACGGTCTGGACACAGGCCCTAGAGTCTGGTGCTACGCCCCTGCTCTGGGCCCCCCGCCCCCTCTGGTCTTGGTGCTACGCCCCTGCTCTGGGGCCCCCCGCCCCCTCTGGTCTTGGTGCTACGCCCCTGCTCTGGGGCCCCCCGCCCCCCCTCTGGTCTTGGTGCTACGCCCCCTGCTCTGGGCCCCCCGCCCCCTCTGGTCTTGGTGCTACGCCCCTGCTCTGGGGCCCCCCGCCCCCTCTGGTCTTGGTGCTACGCCCCTGCTCTGGGGCCCCCCGCCCCCTCTGGTCTTGGTGCTACGCCCCTGCTCTGGGGCCCCCCGCCCCCTCTGGTCTTGGTGCTACGCCCCTGCTCTGGGGCCCCCTCTGTGCTCACTGTGTGATGAGTTTCACTCGTGTAAAGAGCCTTGAAGGAGGAAAAGTGCGACACATTTGACGTTTGAAAGACAAATATCATTTGTATTTGGTTCATTTGATCAGGCTCAACATCTGTGAATTTATCTAGTGGATATTTCTCTGAAGTGCAGCGCGACCAGAGAAAAAGTGTCTGCTCCGTCTGAGAGAATCACATCCTCACTTTCTAGACTCTGAGACGTTCTAGACTCTGAGACGTTCTAGACTCTGAGACGCTCTAGACTCTGAGACGTTCTAGACTCTGAGACGTTCTAGACTCTGAGACGTTCTAGACTCTGAGACGTTCTAGACTCTGAGACGTTCTAGACTCTGAGACGTTCTAGACTCTGAGACGTTCTAGACTCTGAGACGCTCTAGACTCTGAGACGCTCTAGACTCTGAGACGCTCTAGACTCTGAGACGTTCTAGACTTTGAGATGTTCTAGACTCTGAGACGTTCTAGACTCTGAGACGCTCTAGACTCTGAGACGTTCTAGACTCTGAGACGTTTAGACTCTGAGACGTTCTAGACTCTGAGACGTTCTAGACTCTGAGACGTTCTAGACTCAGAGACGTTTCTAGACTCTGAGACGTTCTAGACTCTGAGACGTTCTAGACTCTGAGACGTTCTAGACTCTGAGACGTTCTAGACTCTGAGACGTTCTAGACTTTGAGACGCTCTAGACTCTGAGACGTTCTAGACTTTGAGACGTTCTAGACTCTGAGACGTTCTAGACTCTGAGACGTTCTAGACTTTGAGACTAGACTCTAGACTCTGAGACGTTCTAGACTTTGAGACGCTCTAGACTCTGAGACGCTCTAGACTCTGAGACGCTCTAGACTCTGAGACGCTCTAGACTCTGAGACGTTCTAGACTTTGAGATGTTCTAGACTCTGAGACGTTCCAGAGGGACGAGAGGTTTGATGTTTGTGTTTGTTCAGGTGTGTCCCTGAGAAGCAGAAATCTTTTGCTCTGGGAATCCAGTGGATCCTCGTGCGAACTCTGGGTGAGACGCTCTTCACTGAGGCTCTGAGGACGAGCTCTGTCTTATGTCTCTGTGTCTTATGTCTCTGTGTCAGGTGCTGTCTCTGTCTCTTATGTCTCTGTGTCTTATGTCTCTGTCTCTTATGTCCCTGTCTCTTATGTCTCTGTCTCTTATGTCTCTGTCTCTCATGTCTCTGTGTCTTTTGTCTCTGTGTCTTATGTCTCTGTCTCTTATGTCTCTGTGTCAGGTGCTGTCTCTGTCTCTTATGTCTCTGTCTCTTATGTCTCTGTGTCAGGTGCTGTCTCTGTCTCTTATGTCTCTGTCTCTTATGTCTCTGTCTCTCATGTTTCTGTCTCTCATGTCTCTGTCTCTTATGTCTCTGTGTCAGGTGCTGTCTCTGTCTCTTATGTCTCTGTCTCTCATGTCTCTGTCTCTTATGTCTCTGTGTCTTATGTCTCTGTCTCTTATGTCTCTGTCTCTTATGTCTCTGTCTCTTATGTCTCTGTCTCTCATGTCTCTGTCTCTTATGTCTCTGTGTCTCTGTCCCTGTCTCTTATGTCTCTGTCTCTTATGTCTCTGTCTCTCATGTCTCTGTGTCTTTTGTCTCCATCTCTTATGTCTCTGTGTCTTTTGTCTCTGTGTCAGGTGCTGTCCCTGTGTCTCATGTCTCTGTCTCTCATGTCTGTCTCTGTCTCTCAGGTGCTGTCTCTGTCTCTTTCTGTCTCTGTCTCTCATGTGTCCTGTGTCTCATGTCTCTGTCTCTCATGTCTCTGTGTCTCATGTCTCTGTGTCTCTCATGTCTCTGTCTCTCTCTCTCTGTCTCTGTGTCAGGTGCTGTCCTGTCTCTCTGTGTCTCTGTCTCTGTCTCTCATGTCTCTGTCTCTCATGTCCCTGTCTCTCATGTCTCTGTCTCTCATGTCTCTGTCTCTCATGTCTCTGTCTCTCATGTCCCTGTCTCTCATGTCTCTGTCTCTCATGTCTCTGTGTCAGGTGCTGTCCCTGTCTCTCATGTCCCTGTCTCTCATGTCTCTGTCTCTCATGTCTCTGTCTCTCATGTCTCTGTCTCTCATGTCTCTGTCTCTCATGTCTCTGTGTCAGTCTCTCTGTCCCTGT
The DNA here is from genome assembly GCA_019594935.1 of Periophthalmus modestus. NCBI lineage: Eukaryota > Metazoa > Chordata > Actinopteri > Gobiiformes > Gobiidae > Periophthalmus > Periophthalmus modestus. Next base: position 123,134 of record JAIEZT010001293.1, on the reverse strand, counting down.
CTCTCATGTCTCTCTGTCTCTCATGTCCCTGTCTCTCATGTCTCTGTGTCTCATGTCTCTGTGTCAGGTACTGTCCCTGTCTCTCATGTCCCTGTCTCTCATGTCTCTGTCTCTCATGTCTCTGTCTCTCATGTCTCTGTCTCTCATGTCTCTGTGTCAGGTGCTGTCCCTGTCTCTCATGTCAGGTGCTGTCTCTGTCTCTTTTGTCTCTGTCTCTCATGTCCCTGTGTCTCTCTGTCTCTGTCTCTCATGTCTCTGTGTCTCTCATGTCTCTGTGTCTCATGTCTCTGTCTCTCTGTCTCTGTCTCTGTGTCAGGTGCTGTCTCTGTCTCTTTTGTCTCTGTCTCTCATGTCCCTGTGTCTCATGTCTCTGTCTCTCATGTCTCTGTGTCTCATGTCTCTGTCTCTCGTGTCTCTGTCTCTCATGTCTCTGTGTCAGGTGCTGTCCCTGTCTCTCATGTCTCTGTCTCTCATGTCTCTGTCTCTCATGTCCCTGTCTCTCATGTCTCTGTCTCTCATGTCTCTGTCTCTCATGTCTCTGTCTCTCATGTCCCTGTCTCTCATGTCTCTGTCTCTCATGTCTCTGTGTCTCATGCTCATGTCCCTGTCTCTCATGTCCCTGTCTCTCATGTCTCTGTCTCTCATGTCTCTGTCTCTCATGTCTCTGTGTCAGGTGCTGTCCCTGTCTCTCATGTCTCTGTCTCTCATGTCTCCCTGTCTCTGTCTCTGTCTCTCTGTCTCTCATGTCTCTGTGTCTCATGTCTCTGTCTCTCATGTCCCTGTCTCTCATGTCCCTGTCTCTCATGTCTCTGTCTCTCATGTCCCTGTCTCTCATGTCTCTGTCTCTCATGTCTCTGTCTCTTATGTCTCTGTCTCTTTTGTCCCTGTCTCTCATGTCTCTGTCTCTTATGTCTCTGTCTCTTTTGTCCCTGTCTCTCATGTCTCTGTCTCTCATGTCTCTGTCTCTCATGTCTCTGTCTCTCATGTCCCTGTCTCTCATGTCTCTGTCTCTCATGTCCCTGTCTCTCATGTCTCTGTGTCTCATGTCTCTGTCTCTCATGTCTCTGTCTCTCATGTCCCTGTCTCTCATGTCTCTGTCTCTCATGTCTCTGTCCCAGGTGCTGTCCCTGGTCCTATCGTCTCCGGGTCTCTGATTGACCAGGCCTGTGTTTTGTGGCAGAACGACCACGGCTCCTGTTTGATCTATGAAAACTCAAAGATGAGTCTGTTCTTCCTCATCGGCTGTGTCGGATACAGAGTAAGATTCTCCCTCTGTGCGCTCCTCCTCTCTGTGGCCTCCTCCTCTCTGTGTGCGCTCCTCCTCTCTGTGGTCTCCTCCTCTCTGTAGTCTCCTCCTCTCTGTGCACTCCTCCTCTCTGTAGTCTCCTCCTCTCTGTGCACTCCTCCTCTCTGTGGATTCCTCCTCTCTGTGTGCGCTCCTCCTCTCTGTGCGCTCCTCCTCTCTGTGGACTCCTCCTCTCTGTTCACTCCTCCTCTCTGTTCACTCCTCCTCTCTGTGCACTCCTCCTCTCTGTGCACTCCTCCTCTCTGTGGCCTCCTCCTCTCTGTTCACTCCTCCTCTCTGTTCACTCCTCCTCTCTGTGCACTCCTCCTCTCTGTGGCCTCCTCCTCTCTGTGGACTCCTCCTCCTCTCTGTGCTCTCCTCCTCTCTGTGCACTCCTCCTCTCTCTGTGGATTCCTCCTCTCTGTGTGCGCTCCTCCTCCTCTCTGTGCGCTCCTCCTCTCTGTGGACTCCTCCTCTCTGTTCACTCCTCCTCTCTGTTCACTCCTCCTCTCTGTGTGCACCTCCTCTCTCTGTGTTCACTCCTCCTCTCTGTGCACTCCTCCTCTCTGTGGCCTCCTCCTCCTCTCTGTGGACTCCTCCTCTCTGTGCGCTCCTCCTCTCTGTTCACTCCTCCTCTCTGTTCACCTCCTCCTCTCTGTGCACTCCTCCTCTCTGTGGCCTCCTCCTCTCTGTGGACTCCTCCTCTCTGTGCGCTCCTCCTCTCTGTGGCTCACTCCTCCTCTCTGTGGACTCCTCCTCTCTGTGCACTCCTCCTCTCTGTGGCCTCCTCCTCTCTGTGGACTCCTCCTCTCTGTGCGCTCCTCCTCTCTGTGCACTCCTCCTCTCTGTGGATTCCTCCTCTCTGTGTGCGCTCCTCCTCTCTGTGCGCTCCTCCTCTCTGTGGACTCCTCCTCTCTGTTCACTCCTCCTCTCTGTTCACTCCTCCTCTCTGTGCACTCCTCCTCTCTGTTCACTCCTCCTCTCTGTGCACTCCTCCTCTCTGTGGCCTCCTCCTCTCTGTGGGACTCCTCCTCTCTGTGCGCTCCTCCTCTCTGTTCACTCCTCCTCTCTGTTCACTCCTCCTCTCTGTGTGCACTCCTCCTCTCTGTGGCCTCCTCCTCTCTGTGGACTCCTCCTCTCTGTGCGCTCCTCCTCTCTGTGGACTCCTCCTCTCTGTGCACTCCTCCTCTCTGTGGCCTCCTCCTCTCTGTGGACTCCTCCTCTCTGTTCACTCCTCCTCTCTGTGCACTCCTCCTCTCTGTGGCCTCCTCCTCTCTGTGGACTCCTCCTCTCTGTGCACTCCTCCTCTCTGTGCACTCCTCCTCTCTGTGGCCTCCTCCTCTCTGTGGCCTCCTCCTGGCCTCTCTGTTCACTCCTCCTCTCTGTGCACTCCTCCTCTCTGTGGCCTCCTCCTCTCTGTGGACTCCTCCTCTCTGTGCGCTCCTCCTCTCTGTTCACTCCTCCTCTCTGTTCACTCCTCCTCTCTGTGCACTCCTCCTCTCTGTGGCCTCCTCCTCTCTGTGGACTCCTCCTCTCTGTGCGCTCCTCCTCTCTGTGGACTCCTCCTCTCTGTGCACCTCCTCTCTCTGTGGCCTCCTCCTCTCTGTGGACTCTCTGTGGACTCTCTCTGTTCACTCCTCCTCTCTGTGCACTCCTCCTCTCTGTGGCCTCCTCCTCTCTGTGGACTCCTCCTCTCTGTTCACTCCTCCTCTCTGTGCACTCCTCCTCTCTGTGGCCTCCTCCTCTCTGTGGACTCCTCCTCTCTGTTTACTGAAGTTAATAATTATTTTTAAATGTTTTCCTCTTCCTGTCTTTCTTCTTTCTTTCTTCTGTTTGTTTCTGTTTTCCTCTTTGCAGATCGCAGGGACAGTGTTTTACATTTTAGCCCTCGTGTTTTACCGGCCTCCTCCTCAGCCTCCTCCTCAGCCTCCTCCTCAGCCTCCTCCTCAGCCTCCTTCTCAGCCTCCTCCTCCTCCTGAGACCACTCACTGCAGAGAAACACCACAAGATGGCGCCAGAGTCAAGCAGTAAATTAGAAAATGAGCAGCACCAATGAAACAGACAAAAAACAAGAGAAATGCTCCAGTTTACACAGAATCTGAGTCACGAGAGATTAAAGACGAGCTGTTCTGATGAAGACTTTTTATTTTACTTTTCTGTTTTTCCTCCCATGTTCTGACACTGTTCCATCAAAAACACGTCTGAAGAGTCATCCATGTTTGAGTAATCTAGAGATCTCTCCTGAGCCCTATTCAAACCCTCCTTACAGTTAGCAGTATGAGTCTGTACGAGGCTCCGCCCCCAAGCCTACATCACCCATGTACGAGGCTCCGCCCACAAGTCTACATCACCCATGAACGAGGCCCCGCCTACAAGTCTACATCACCCATGTACAAGGCTCCGCCCACAAGCCTACATCACCCATGTACGAGGCTCCACCCACAAGCCTACATCACCCATGTACAAGGCTCCACCCACAAGTCTACATCACCCATGTACGAGGCTCCACCCACAAGCCTACATCACCCATGTACGAGGCTCCACCCACAAGTCTACATCACCCATGTACGAGGCTCCACCCACAAGTCTACATCACCCATGTACGAGGCTCCGCCCACAAGTCTACATCACCCATGTACAAGGCTCCTCCCACAAGTCTACATCACCCCATGTACGAGGCTCCACCCACAAGCCTACATCACCCATGTACGAGGCTCCACCCACAAGTCTACATCACCCATGTACGAGGCTCCGCCCCCAAGCCTACATCACCCATGTACAAGGCTCCACCCACAAGTCTACATCAGCCATATACAAGGCTCCGCCCACAAGCCTACATCACCCATGTACAAGGCTCCGCCCACAAGCCTACATCCCCCATATACAAGGCTCCGCCCACAAGCCTACATCACCCATGTATGAGGCTCCGCCCACAAGCCTACATCCCCCATATACAAGGCTCCGCCCACAAGCCTACATCACCCATGTATGAGGCTCCGCCCACAAGTCTACATCCCCCACGCTCCACACGACACTCCTCCATAAATAAACAAACATGATACAAACTGTTGACTATGACGTGACAAACCTGGTGTGATGTGCAGGAGTTTCATGAGATGCAGCTGATTGTGATGTTGTTGTTTTTTTTTTTTGTTTTTTTGTTAAAACTCGTCTTTAATCTTTCGTTTGTATTTTTTGGTATTTCTGTGTAAAAAGTCAGATTAAACTGTCTTTATATAAACTGTTTCCTGTTGTACTTTTTCTGCACACACAGTATTTGCTGAGCTCCCCCTGCAGGTGGAGTCCTGTCACTGCAGTTTGGGGCAGATACACAGACGTAGTAGAAGTAATAGTTTTGAGAACTTTTTCCACTTCTTCATTTTAATCGACCAATAAAACATAAAATACAGAACAACTGGGCAAAAGGAGGAGAGGAAGAGAAGGAGAAGAAACAAGAGGAGAAGAAGAGGAGAGGAGACAAGAGGAGGAGAGGAAGAGAAGGAGAAGAAACAAGAGGAGGAGACAAGAGGAGGAGAGGAAGAGAGGAGGAGAGGAGACAAGAGGAGAGGAGACAAGAGGAGGAGATGAAGAGAAGGAGAAGAAACAAGAGGAGAAGAAGAGGAGAGGAGACAAGAGGAGGAGATGAAGAGAGGAGGAGAAGAGACAAGAGGAGGAGACAAGAGGAAGAGAGGAGACAAGAAGAAGAGAAGAGAAGAGAAGAGAAGAGAAGAGAAGAAGAGGAGTTTTCAAGTGAACAGCTCCAGATTCACTGAAATGATCCAGATGATTCTAGTGAAGGTGGAGTTTAAAAACACAGTGGAGCACTTCCTGTATCACCACATGATGACATCACCAGGTGGAACAGAGTGTTTTCAGTCTAAATCGTCAGGTTTGTTTGTGTGTTAAACATGTGTGAAACACAGCTCCAGGTCTGTGTGTGACGAGGAGGCAGCAGAGGTCAGAGGTCAGAGGTCACGTTTCTGGCTTTAATCCAAACTTGTTGGGGAAATGACATGTTCTCGTTCATTATCTCGTGGTTGTGTCCGGGGTCACGTCTCTGACCAGCTGCTGTATCTGCTCCACACTGTGAACATTTCTCTGGTTTTTCACTGAACGATGAGGCTGTAAAACTCGTCTTTCTGATCCGTGTTTTCAGTTTCTCGCCGGACTCGGCCTCACGGCATCGGAAGCGGCTGAAGGATTTATCTGACAGACCTGAGCCTCGTGTGGAGTCGTTATTCCGTTGGTCTGTTTCACAATAATCACTATCAGCCCTGGAACCTGTCAGGACGAGGTGAGTCAGCTGCTCGTTTCCATGGAGACGTTACGGCGGCGGCGAGAAGAAGTGAAGAAGTGAAGAAGTGAAGAAGAAGAGCGACGCCCCCACAGCCGCTCCGCTCAGAACGAGATCATCCAGGCTGGAATTCAGACCACGAGTGTCATAGCAACCAAAGAGCCAATCAGGAGCCAGGATGTTGACGGTAACGCCCCTTCCCGCCCACTTAGCAACGCTGTCAATCAAACCTATCGCTAAAGCTCCCTCATGTGTCGATTTACAGACACAAAAGTGAAATAAAAACCTCAGGATCATGTAGAGGGTTAATACAAACAGCTGAAGGAGCCGAAGCGCCGCTGGGATCACTTCCTGTTTGTAACGCGGCGTTAGCAGGTTAGCTACGTCCATTTATCTAAAGAGTCTATGGCAGAGGTGTAAAAACTATGTCCAAGTGCAGCCCTCACACTCAGTTTTTATTCAGTTAAAATGGCCCAACTGATCAAAATCAGGAAATTTGAGTAATTCTACCAATAAAACCTGAACGTCACATTATAGTGTCACACAGACCTGATTAATATTTAAAACCTTATTTAAAGATCTCGGTCTCTCAGGGGGCGTGTCACAGGGGCGTGTCACAGGGGGCGTGTCACAGGGGCGTGTCACAGGGGGCGTGTCACAGGGGGCGTGTCACAGGGGGCGTGTCACAGGGGGCGTGTCACAGTTCACGTGGTTCGTGGTTTAAGAGTTTGATTTTACACAAAAAGGTGAAAGTGACTCACTGAAAAACTGTTGACTAATGCTAGTGCTAATGCTAGTGCTAATGCTAGTGCTAATGCTAGTGCTAATGCTAACGCTAATGCTAGTGCTAATGCAAGCTTGTGGTTGTAATGTTATTTTAGAGGGACGTGTTTAACAGCACAAATCTGTTGTGGTTCAGATGAGTCACATCTTTATGGTCAGATTGTGTTAAAATAAAACTCAGATTAAAGTCAGAGCCTCAGACAGAGCAGTGCCTCTGGTTAGCTTCACGCCCCTGGGGAATGTTGATGACATCAGCTGCAAAGTATCAAGTATCTGATTTTCTTAAAAATGTAAAAAAAAAACAGAAGTGGTTCATTTTACAGTTTGGTCCAAAGTTCCTCCTCACTGCATCAGAACATCCTCACGACTCACAGGGATGAGTTTATAAGAGCTTTACACCCGTCAAAGACTAGAGCCGAGGTTAACATCACGATAAGGCTAAGAACAACGTCCTTCTCTTCCTCCTCTTACTCTTCCACCTCCTCCTCATCGTCCTCCTCCTCTTCCTCCTCCTCTCCTCCTCCTCTTCCTCTTCCTCCTCTTCCACCTCCTCCTGCTCCTCAGCGTCCTCCTCCTCTTCCTCCTCTCCCCCTCCTCTTCCACCTCCTCTTCCTCCTTCTGTTCCTCCTCCTCCTCCTTTTCCTCCTTCTCTTCTTCCTCTTCCTCCTCCTCCTCCTCCTCTTCCTCCTTCTCCTCCTCTTCACCGTCTCGTCATAATTATGTAAATAAGTTTGAGTGATTTTCAGGATGTGATTTTTCTTCATCTTTTTCTCTGATTTTGAGGAGTAATTATGTCGCTCCTCTTCCTCTGCTCCAGGTTTAAACAGTACAAAAACAAACTGCACAGAAGAGAGGAGGGGAGGAGGAGGGGAGGAGGGGAGGAGGTGTGGAGGTGAGGAGGGGAGGAGGTGTGGAGAGGAGGGAAGGAGGTGAGGAGGTGAGGAGGAGAGGAGGGGAGTAGGTGAGGAGGTGGGAGGAGAGGGAGGTGAGGAGGGGAGTAGGTGAGGAGGTGGGGAGGAGGGGAGCAGGTGAGGAGGTGTGGAGGTGAGGAGGGGAGGATGGTGGAGAGGAGAGGAGGAGGGAAGAGGGGAGGTGGGGAGGAGGGGAGGAGGAGCTGAGGAGGTGAGGAAAGGAGGAGGGTCAGGAGGTGAGAAGGTGGGAAGGAGGTGGGGAGGTGAGGAGGAGAGGTGGGGAGGTGGGGAGGAGGGGAGGAGGAGGAGGAGGTGAGGAGGTGGGAGGGAGGGGAGGAGGAGGAGGTGGGGAGGTGGGGAGTAGGTGAGGGAGCTGAGGAGGTGAGGAGGTGAGGAGCTGAGGAGGTGGGGGGAGGGGGGGTGGAGGTGGGGGGGTGGGGAGTAGGTGAGGAGGGGAGGAGGGAGGGAGGGGAGGAGGTGGAGGGTGGAGGTGAGGAGGGAGGAGGAGGTCTGGAGGTGAGGAGGTGAGGAGGAGGAGGAGAGGGGAGGAGAGTGAGGAGGGGAAGAGGGGAGGAGGAGGTGAGGAGGGAGGAGGAGGAGAGGAGGGGAGGAGGAGGAGGAGAAGAGGTGGGGAGGAGGTCTGGAGGGTGAGGAGGTGGGGAGGTGAGGAGGTGAGGAGGTGTGAGTGTTTAATGGCTGATTAACCTGCAGTGACAGGACAGAGAGAACGAAACTGACAAAAACAGACTCGGTTTTCTCTTAAAAAAAAACAAAAAAACATAAAAAATAGAAGCACAAACTTCACAAACCACATAAAAAAAATAAAAAGAAAAAGAAAAAAACAGTTTAACATGAGTCACAGAGTCTGACCCTCCACATGTTCAAATAAACACACTGAGCTAACATGCTAACGCGCTACAAACAGGAAGTGATCGTGTGGCACTTCCTGCTCCATCGACTCTGGCTCCAGTTCACTTTACATAGATAAACCCCCTGTCTGTCCCTGTCAGACTCATGTTGGTCTTAAATGTTCGTATTAACCCTCTACATGATCCTGGGGTTTTTATTTCACGTCTGTGTCTGTAAATCAACATATGAACATTAATAACAGACACATCAGGTCCTTCTGTCCCCGACGTCGCTCCTGTTAGCGTTAGCAACAGGTTTGATTGACAGTGTTGCTAAGCGCCTGCCCCCTGTGCCCCTGACCTTCAACATCCTGGCTCCTGATTGGCTCTTTGGTTCTGCACTTCACTCGTCCCTGGATTTGTCCTGATGAAGCAGGTTCCTCGTTTATGCAGAAGAACCAGAACCAGCCGAGTCGAGCACAACCTCTATGTCTCTGGACTGAAGTCGGACTCAGAGCACAGACCACGGACAGAAACTGGAAACAAACAGGTGAGTTTCAGTGTAGTTCTTCTCTCAAACAGAAAACACTCTGTTCCACCTTGTGATGCCATCGTGTGGTGATACAGGAAGTGCTCCTCTGTGTTTTTAAACTCCACACACTGTCACGATTCCTGTCTGCTGTCCTCCTGTGTCGCTCTCCCCCTCCCTCACCTGCTGTCTCTGGAGCTGGGCGGAGCTTCCAGTCCCCTCCACTCGCACCTGCACCTCATCTCTGAGATTACCTCCACCTGCCGTGGGGATAAAATGGACTGGGAGTCGCCACTCGGTGTGAGAACGTCCGCGTGCTCACGTGAATCCTCTTGCCTGGCTTAGTTTTGCTCGATTTCCGTATGTGTTACTTACCCTGGTTTCTGCTCTTCTCCAGACTCCGCCTTGGATCCGCTCCGGAGACTCGCTCCGGAGACTCGCTCCTGCCCCGGTATTGTGTCCTGTTGTCTTGTTCCTGCACCGGTGTGTTTTCCCCTGGACCTGGAAACACACCCACGCACCCGAGCACCTGTAGAACTGGAGAACTGTACTTACCTGTGACACCATCTTGTGCTGCGTCTTTGGTCCCTCTGTCCGGCCCGTTACGACACACACCTTCATCTCTAGAATCGTCTGGATCATTTCAGCGAATCTGGAGTTGTCACTTCTCTGCTGAACTAAAGGTAAAAGGAGATGTTCACTTGAAAACCACCAATTGATGACATCACAAGGTGGAACAGAGCGTTTTGAGCTTTGGAGAAGTGACAGACTCATAATAAAGTGTGACTCAGACACACGGCTCCAGGTCGAGGACGAAACATTAGAACATTTAAAGACACATTCTGGGACATGTTTAAAGACACATTCTGGGACATGTTTAAAGACACATTCTGGGACATGTTTAAAGACACATTCTGGGACATGTTTAAAGACACATTCTGGGACATGATTAAAGACACATTCTGGGACATGTTTAAAGACTCGTGGACAGGAGACATGTGGGGACGCTCACACGAGTCACACAGAGGCACTTACAGACAGGACGTCCCCCAGCGCTGAGCCTGTGAGTGCACAGAGCGAGGTCAGGGGGCGCCGTTAAGTCACTTTAATCTCACACTTTTCACAAACGGGACAAACGAGGAAAAATCCACTTCCTGTTTAAAGACTCTTTCTGGGACATGTTTATAGACAGCACTCCGTCATCGTTATCGCTCCGTCATCGTTATCGCTCTGTCATCGCTCCGGGATCGTGTTTAAAGACACATTCGTTACATCCGTCAAGACGTTATCGGGGACGTCATCGTTATCGCTCCATCATCGTTATTGCTGCGGCATTGTTATCGCTCCATCACTGTTACCGACACATTCGTCGTTATCACTAAAGTCATCGTTATCTCCATCGTCGTTATCGCTCCATCATCGGACGTATTGCCCCGACATCGTTATCGCTCTCATTTAAAGACATTTCTCGCTCTCTGTCACTGTTAATCGCTCCAAGACACATTCTGTTATAAAGACATCATTCTGGGCTCCATCATCAAAGACACTCTCGGTTTCTTTAGCCCCATGCTGGGAATTTTAGTTTGAACAGACAAACGTTTTTGGAAAACCGTAAAGACCTCTGTCCCTGGGAGACTCATGTTGGTCTTAAATGTTGGTGTTAAAAGACACATGATCCTGGGGTTTTTAAAGACACATTTTGTCCCATTGTCCATTCTAACAAGAATCTATTCTGTGTACGACAGGATCTTTAAAAACACAGAGGAGCTGCTCATCACCACTTGATGACATCACACAGTGGATCCAGGTGGTTGTTGCAGATGGAGACAGAAGCAGAATATCTGCAGGTGTTTGTTAAATGTTAAAGTGTCACTTTGGCAGGACCTTGATCGTCTGCAGAGTGAGGACGGCGTCGCCGTGGTAACGAGCGCCTCCCGGGACTCGTCTCGGACATTTTATTATCGTCCTTTTCTCTTTCATCGAGAACCAACACAACGACGACAATGTGGCACATTTTTACTCCAGATGCCCTTCCAGCCTCAGCCTCAGTACTGTGTCTGACAATGAAGCGTTTATCCTACGACGAAGAACAAGGAAAAAGACCAAAAAACGACACGAGAAAACGACACAAATGAGAAAAACGACACAAAGTCACTTTAATCTCACACTTTTCACAACCGGGAAAAACGACAAAAACCACAAAACGACACGAACCTTTCTCGACACGAACCACAAAACGACACGAACCACAAAACGACACAAACCAGAAAATCGCACTGTCATCGTTAAAAGCTCTGGTCATCGTTTCATCACTTCTGTTATCGCTCCGTCACAGTTATCGACATAGATCATTAGAGACAGAGGAGTTATCGCTCCGGCATCGTTATTGCTGCGGCAGGTTATCGCTCCGTCACTCGTCCCACACTGCCCCGTCATCACATCGCTCGATCATCACACTCGTCCCCGTCACTCCCCATCGCTCCGTCACCACATCGCTCCCGATCCCACACTCGTCCCGATCCCACACTCGTCCCGATCCCACATTATCGTCCCGATCCCACACTCGTCCCACACTCGTGTGTTTCCCACACTCGTCCCACACTCGTCCCGATCCCACACTCGTCCCACACTCGTCCCGATCCCACACTCGTCCCGATCCCACACTCGTCCCGATCCCACACTCGTCCCCTCCCACTCTGTCCCGATCCCACACTCGTCCCACACTCTCTACATGATCCCACACTTTTATCTCACTATTTTCCCCATTGTCACACTCGTCCCACAATCTATCGTCCCGATCAGGACTCTTTAAAAACACAGAGGAGTCCTCATCCCACTTGATGACATCACACAGTGGATCCAGGTGGTTGTTGCCCAGGAGACGAAGCAGATTATCTGCAGGTTTTTGTTAAAGAAACAGGAAGTGTGTCACTTTGGCAGGACATGCTCTGCAGAGTTATTAGCTTTACTGTTATGACAAAAACTTGCTCTGGTTTAAAGACAGTAAAAAAAAAAAAAAATCAGGTAGTTCTCGTTCACACAGGCTCCAGCTCAGCTCAACAGGGGAATTTTCAGCACCCAGGACCAACATTAATGTGCTAACAGACGACAATGTGGCACATGTTTTATTCCAGTGTTATTCATTCAGTCCCTTGCCTCAGAAGAGGAACATGCTCAGTACTGCTGTTTGAAGTCTGAGGTAAATGTTTCGTTTATCCGTTTCGACGAAGAACAAGGAAAAAGACACAGAAAACGACACGAGAAAACGACACACAAACGTGTGCAACGCATTTCTTCTCAGAAAACGACACGAGAAAACGACACGAATCAGAAAATGGTTTAAAACCAGAAAACGACACGAACCAGAAAACGACACGAACCAGAAAACGATTCACGTTAACCAGGTTGTGGACAAAAACAACATTGTCACATAACATGTCAGGGGTTATAAAACTCAGGTCCATGACACAAACTCCTCATGATGAGCTGAGGGCTGAGAGTTCACGAGGAACTGAGAGAACGGCGAGAACTGAGAGAACGATGAGAACGTCCGGCTCAAACGTCCGGCTCAAACCCCGGAGTCTGAACATGAATGACCCCATTCCAGCTCAAAGGTGCATGTCTCTAGATTTATTTATTTGATCAGGGCACGAGGTGTTCTAAAGATGTTCTAAAGATGTTTAAAAGATGTTTTAAAGATGTTCTGTTCTAAAGTTTTTCTAAAGCTGTGCACGTGTCTGAAGCTCATGCATGTAAATACTCTGACACTGGTTTGTGGAGCCGTGTTAGCCGCGTGAGGCTAATGCTAATGCTAATGTAAATATAACATAAACATGAATCTGTCGTTTCTGAGCTGAGGAAACTCTCGCCTCTTTCATTCAAACATCGGAGCAGAGGATCAGACCCAGAGGATTTATGTTTCATCAGGAGGAGGATCGTGACCTTTGAACCTCCGATGTCCGCTCCACTGCACAGCGCCTCCTTGAGGCCAAGGGGCTGATGAAACACGTGTGTTATTGGAGTTTTAAATTTGATTACTCGTCTCAGGGGGAACGAGGCGACACGGAGCTATGAACACGCTAATGATGTGCTAGCCTCATCAGCGGCGCGGCGCTAGGAGGCGACGGACGCAGGCGTGTGCGGTGATCCCAGCTAATTAAAGCTAAACAATAATCCAAAACATAACTGCACCGGCGACAGAGATAACGAGGAAACTGAAATTAACCTTCGTCTTAATTAGAATCTGAAGTGTCTGTGATGATGCGTTTCACCTGTGGATAAAACGAACACGTGGGATCATCCTGGGTTCAGGACATTGGTCTGGGGTTTAAATCGTATTATTGCTCTTGATGGAGCGACGGGGGATAGAAGTGTCTTGCCCAAGGTCCAAACTGGAGCAGGCGCTTAGCAACACTGTCAATCAAACCTGTTGCTAACGCTAACAGGAGCGACGTCTGGGAAGAAGGACCTGATGTGTCTGTTATTAATGTTCATATGTTGATTTACAGACACAGACGTGAAATAAAAACCCCAGGATCATGTAGAGGGTTAATACGAACATTTAAGACCAACATGAGTCTGACAGGGACAGAGAGAGACAGTTTTTATATAGAAAGTGAATTGGAGCCAAAATAAGGGTCATATTCACTTCCACAATGCGGCGGCCAGCAGGTTAGCTATGTCTATGTTAGCATTTATATAAACAGTCTATGGTCAGACCTGAGCATGATCGTCCAATCAGATCAGTTTGTTTCAGTGACTCGTGTGAATAGAAGCAGCTCATTGGTCGCTCATCGTTCACAAATAAAACCTCACTCCTCTGTCAGACCAACACTCTTCTTCTCTCTCACTGATTCTAAACAAATCCTCCAGGTTTTTCCGTCTCTGATGTTTTCGTCCTTTCTTTCATATTGTTTTGATACAGACGGACCGTGCATGTCCCTGATTGGCTGATCCACCTGTCAATCACGCCCATCTGAACTCTGGGAGATTGACCTTTGACCCCCATCGTCACACAGGACTGGACTCGTGTGGATCTGGGGCTCAGGCAACAAACGAACCACTTCTCCTTTTATAAATGTTTCCACCGTGGATGTAATCTGAACACTGAACAGCAGATGGCGCAATAAAAACAGTTTTAGTCGTGAGAAAAGTGGTTTAGTCTTTAGTTCCATTTGAGTATTTGACCTCTCCGGCCTCGTCGCTCCTCGTTTGTCCAGACAGCGAGTGGGAGGCGAAATAATGGAGGCGCGCGCATGTAGCGCCGCTGCTAATGACACCCCTTTATTACACAGGCATTAGTGCATTAGCGTTAGCGTTAGCGTTAGCGGGGTGTTGTCGTTGGAAAACGTTTAAGTGCTGAGCTCGGGGCCGACGCTGCACCTGTTCTTTATTTAAACCTCCATCTCTGCCTCACTCGTGTTTAAATCTGACAGCTTCATAATTATGACATGAACAAAACAACAGCAACATGTGATTACCCATCATGCCTTTTACACGCCAGAACACGCATGTAACAGTGACGTCAGAGGAGGGCAGTACTGAGCAACGTGTACTTTTCTAGCAGCCTACTTTCACTCCTACTCATCAAAAACACGTCTGAAGAGTTTGTAGATGTCGTCCAAGCAGGTTTGAGTAATCTAGTGATCTGTCTCAGACCCTATTTGACCCTCTTCACGGTTAGCAGTACGAGCCTGTACGAGGCTCCGCCCACAAGCCGACATCATCCACACGACAATCCTCCGTAAAAAAACAAAAACATGACACAAACTGTTCACTACGACTTCACAAACCTGGTGTGATGTGCAGGAGTTTCATTAGATGCAGCTGATTGTGATGTCGCTCTGAAGGGGGAGGGGCTCAGCACAGAGAGTAAAGAGGGAGGAGCCTCCGAGTGAAATTTAGAAATAAAACACCGTCTGTAATAAACACGTCTGTGGTTGTTTTTGCCTCAGTTTTTCTTACGTAAATAACCGTGAGGACTGACCACCACCACCACCACCTCATAACAGCACCACCACCACACACCGCACCACCACACACCGCACCACCACCCACCGCACCACCACACCACCACACACCGCACCACCACACACGCACCACCACACACCGCACCCACCTCACCACCACACACCGCACCACCACACCACCACACACCGCACCACCACCACCACCACACCCCCACCACCGCACCGCACCACCACCGCACACCACCACCACCGCACCACCACACACCGCCGCACCACCACACCGCACACCCCCACCACCACACCACACACACCACACCGCACCGCACCCACCCACACCACCGCACCACCACCCACACCACCACCACCACCACCACCGCACCACACACCACCACCACACAC
The DNA here is from genome assembly GCA_019594935.1 of Periophthalmus modestus. NCBI lineage: Eukaryota > Metazoa > Chordata > Actinopteri > Gobiiformes > Gobiidae > Periophthalmus > Periophthalmus modestus. Next base: position 108,116 of record JAIEZT010001293.1, on the reverse strand, counting down.
ACCGCACACCACCGCACCACCACCACACACCGCACCACCTCACACCGCACCCACACTCACCACACCACACACCACCACCACACCACCCACCACCGCACCACCACCACCACACCACCACACCGCACCACCACACCACACCGCACCACCTCACACCGCACCACCACACACCGCACCACCACACACCACCACACACCGCACCACCACACACCACCCACCGCACCACCACACACCGCACCACCTCACACCGCACCACCACAGCACCACCACACACCGCACCACCACAGCACCACCATACACCACACCACCTCACAACAGCACCACAGCACACCACCAACACACCACACCACCTCACCACCGCACCACCTCACAACAGCACCATCACACACATCGCACCACCACACACTGCACCACCACAGCACACCACCACCACACCGCCAAAACACCACACCATCGCTCCACTGCACTATGAAACGTGTGATTTCAGTCTGACCCTCTCACCCAGCACAGAACGACCATAATAACAGTGTTTCTATCAAAGGAGGAAGAGGAGGAGGAGAGGGGAGGACGAAGAGAGAGGAGGGAGAGAGGACCAGGGAGAGAGGAGGGAGAGAGGAGGAAGGAGGAAGGAGAGATGAAGGAGAGAACATGGAAGAGGGAGGAGGAAGGAGAGAGGAAAGAAGGGTAAGTAAGGAGGAGGAGGAGAGAGGAGGAGGTCACTCATGATTTTAGGCTTTACAAAAATCTATTGAAGAGAACAGAACAGATGATGGAGCCGGAGTCTGGAGCTCAGAGAGAGATCAGAAAAGAGAGTGACATCACACATTCTACAGACCAATCACATTTAACACAGATGACATCACACATTCTACAGACCAATCACATTTAACACAGATGACATCACACATTCTACAGACCAATCACATTTAACACAGATGACATCACACATTCTACAGACCAATCACATTTAACACAGATGACATCACACATTCTACACCAATCACATTTAACACAGATGACATCACACATTCTACACCAATCACATTTAACACAGATGACATCACACATTCTACACCAATCACATCTGAGTTATGTGAACTCCAACAGATGAGCTGATCTGTGCTGTTAGACACGTCCTTCTCAAATAACATTATAGTCACAAACAAGCATTAGCATTAGCATTAGCATTAGCCAGTTTAGTTTTAGTCGCTCTCACCTTTTTGTGTAAAATCAAACTAAGGACCCTGAGCTCGGACTGATCAGACGCTCTTGGACATGAGCTCTTTAAATCACTTTTGTATTTTTTCTTGTGTTTTCAGACGATCTTAAAACTTTTTGAGTGTTTTTGCTAACGTGTGCGTCGTGTCTCCATGGTAACAGCTGAATGTGTGTGAATGTGTGAGTGGTTCCTTGATGTAAAGCGCTTTGAGCCTTGAAGGTGGAAAAGTGCTGTATAAAAATGTGACATTTACGGCAGGTTTAGCCCAAGTCCTTGTTTACTTTCTTGTTGCTAAGTAACAGTTATGGAATAAAGTCTGAGTCTGTCACATCTGCTGCTGTGAGAGTGTGCAGAGGTCTGTGTGCAGAGGGCCGTGTGCAGAGGGCCGTGTGCAGCAGGCCGTGTGCAGAGGGCCGTGTGCAGAGGGCCGTGTGCAGAGGGCAGTGTGCAAAGGGCCGTGTGCAGAGGGCCGTGTGCAGAGGGCCGTGTGCAGAGGGCCGTGTGCAGAGGGCCGTGTGCAGAGGGCCGTGTGCAGAGGGCCGTGTGCAGAGGTCTGTGTGCAGAGGGCCGTGTGCAGAGGGCCGTGTGCAGAGGGCCGTGTGCAGAGGGTCGTGTGCAGAGGGGCCGTGTGCAGAGGTCAGTGTGCAGAGGTCTGTGTGCAGAGGGCCGTGTGCAGAGGGCAGTGTGCAAAGGGCCGTGTGCAGAGGGCCGTGTGCAGAGGGCCGTGTGCAGAGGTCAGTGTGCAGAGGGCCGTGTGCAGAGGGCCGTGTGCAGAGGGCCGTGTGCAGAGGGCCGTGTGCAGAGGGCCGTGTGCAGAGGGCCGTGTGCAGAGGGCCGTGTGCAGAGGGCTGAGTTACACTGTGATGTTGTAACACTTGAAGTAATTGGAGTTTTACACCCGACAGAAATCAGCTGGTCCAAAACAGTTTGTTCTGATTTCTCTCTTTCGTCTTTGAACATTTCACGTTTCATTTTTTCTACAGTTAAAGAGAAACATTAAAAGTTTGAAATCTCGCTCGGGGCGAATCAGCTCTGTGGAACTAATGACCACAAGACCTGTCGGTTTATTTAAAATCTGCTTCTGAAACTTTCTCTAAGTCATTAATTTAGCTTTTTAAATACCTGGACTTTAAATAACCGCCCTGTTCTTCAAACTGTTCAGATGTTTCTCCAGGTTCTCATCGTTTCTTCTCGTTGAGCCTCTGAAGTTTTATTTGGAGAGATTCATGTTTGAGTTTGATCTTTAATCCACTATTTCCAAGACGCCATTTTGTCAATCTCCCCCGTTTAACCTCCACCTGTGACACGCCCCCTGTGTCGTCCGCTCTTCCTTCTCCAGTTTTATTTTCTTAATCGTTGATACTCGTCGGATTCTGCTGCGTCGCGTCGTCATTTTAGTACAAATGTAAAAAATGTGCTGCTGTGATGTGTCTGTCCACAGGGGGCGCTACAGCTACACGACTCTTTACTGTCATGACGTTTACGGCGACGTCGGCTCCACTGGGATGTGTTTCTTTTCTGCAGTGGTTTTAGACGAATATTGTGATTTAAAATGTGTAAATGATAACAGAATGATCCACAGAGATGAGAACCATATAGACTCAGTGTACAGTGCGCCTGCTTTGATGCTTTTTTCTCAGTCGATGGGAAAAATGAGCATTCCTCACATGAATCCCAGTCCCAGTCGCTCCGTGTGCAGCAGAGCGAGGCGTTCAGTACAAAAACATTAAACATGAACCACGGACAAACTGTTTTCATTTGGAGGTTTGTTCTCAAGCTGATCGTCCAATGAGAACGCAGAACGAGGTCCGGGGGCGTCGACAGATCTGTGACAGGCCTGTGTGACGAGACGAGGTCCAGACGGACATCTGAGGTCGTTTTTCTTCTGAATAATGACGTTTGTCCAAGTGAAGGACGAGTGAGAGAACAAATCTGTGTGAAATACTCAGCCCCCTGGTGTTTAAAGTGAGTACTGCAGGTTTGGATCAGCCTCATTTTCAAGATAAATTACAGTTTTACACAAATCAAGGAGCAGATTGTGAAGAAAAGATGAAAAATATGCCGAGCAGGTATAGAGACGAGTATCATAGCAACCAAAGAGCCAATCAGGAGTGAGGCTGCTGGAGGTAACGCCCCTTCCTGTCCATAGCAACACTGTCAATCAAACCTGTTGCTAACGCTAACAGGAGCGACGTCGGGGACAGAAGGACCTGATGTGTCTGTTATTAATGTTCATATGTTGATTTACAGACACAGACGTGAAATAAAAACCCCAGGATCATGTAGAGGGTTAATACGAACATTTAAGACCAACATGACGAGATTAGACAGAATGAAAAAGATTTGATTTATTTTATTCCAGCCTTTCACCAGCGTGGATCAGATTTTTCTTTGGAGAATATTTAACACAAACTTTGCTTTAGATCAGAAAAAAAACAGACACAAAAGCTGTTTGCAAAGACTCTCCTGGTTCTGACTCTCCTCAGACTTTTGTTCTCAAAAATAACTCGTCTCAAGAAAAGAACAGACAGAACTGAACGAGATGTTTATGAAAATCACTGTTATTATTAAAATCACTATTATTATGGAAACAGTGTCAAGTCCGAGCTCGGTCTGTGGAGGAACGTTTTACCTTCAGAGTCGAGACTCCAGGACCTGAGCTGCTCCGACACAGGAGCAAAGAAATCTGACCTAAAAGAGGACGGACTCTGCTAAATCCAGAGTTTTTGTGTCGTTCTTCCCTCTGACACTGTCCCTCATCAAAAACACGTCTGAGGAGGTTTAGAGTCACCCCTGCATGTTTGAGTCATCTAGAGATCTCTCCTGGGCCCTATTCAAACCCTCCTTACAGTCAGCAGTATGAGTCTGTACGAGGCTCCGCCCCCTCCTCAGTCGATGGAGCAGGAAGTGCGACGTGATCACTTCCTGTTTGTAGCGCGGCGCTAGCACGTTAGCGACGTCCTTAAACTGAGCCTTTTTGGACCATTTAAAGCAGAAACATGAAGAGAGCAGCTTTAAGAGGTTTAAATGTGTTTCCTCTTTTTGTTGTTGGAGATTATTAAAAATCTTGTTTAGTTTTTGTGAAAATCTGAAAAAATGCCTCATGTTTTGGACGTGTCCCTCAGTCGTCCAGGTCTGATCCAAAAGACGAAGTTTAAATCTGTCGAGTTTAAACTTTCATAAATCAGACTTGGATTAGACGTCCACTGATCCTTCTGTTCGGTCAGAACGTCGTTGAGTCTCAGATTATAGAGTTTGGAGATTGTAGGAGGGACTTGTGTCGTCCTTTTGTCCCGGAGACTCTGTGGACGCAGGTTTATTACAGTAAATGTTAAATTATCTTCAGAGCAGAGACAGTTTGGTTGTTTCCTCCTTGTTTCCTTGTTGCTAAGAGACAAACTGACCAAAACTGACCATTCTGCTTTGTTGAACCGAAACACCAAATTATAACAGAATTAAACGACGTTATAATTGTCATGAGTAAAAGTTCTACTGGACTTGGACCTGGGGTCACAGGTCACGTTTAAGGGATTTAAACTTAAACTCGTCCATGTTTCCTTCGTTCACGGATCGTTTGTGTCGTTGTTTCTCGTCTGATTCACACAGTAGTTTTGAACCTTGTTTTGCTGTTTGCGAATGAAACAAATCAGATACAGGACCTTTAATCTCGTGTTTGACCTTTGACCTTATCTAAAACACATGAATTACATCATTGACATTTGAGAAGAGCCTCGTCTCCCTCGTCCTTCAGAAGGAAACGGAAAAGTCAAACTCAAATCACCACAGCCCAGACGGTTTATGTAAAAGGACTGAGCTAACGTGCTAGCACCGCGCTACAAACAGGAAGTGATCATGAGCACTTCCTGCTCTATTGACTCCAATTCACTTTACATTGAAAAACTGTGTCTCTCTCTGTCTCTGCTGCTGTCAGACTCATGTTGGTCTTAAATGTTCGTGTTATTCCTCTACATGATCCTGGGTTTTTATTTCACTATCACCTTCTACATCCTGGCTCCTGATTGGCTCTTTTGTCGCTGTGATACTCGTCTCTCCAGCTGCTCTCGCTGGAGGAGCTTCGTTTGGAGCTGAAGCTGTGACGTCAGACTCACTCAGTCACTTCTGCGTCGCGCCTCAAGACCCAAACCCGACCGTCCAATCAGATCAGTTTATTTCAGTGACTCGTGTGAATAGAAGCAGCTCATTGGTCGCTCATCGTTCACAGACAAAACCACTCTCCTCTGTCAGACCAGCACTTTACTTCTTCTCTCACTGATTCTGAACAAATCCTTCATGTTTTTCCGTCTGATATTTTCGTTCTTTCTTTTCCTTCGTGTTCAGACAGATTTGATTTGATGCTTGTCCCTGATTGGCTGATCCAGCTGTCAGTCACATGGCTGTTCGCAGTGACCACGCCCACATCCGGGTCTGGACTCGTGTGGACCTGAAGCTCACAACTGTTTTTATTCTTTTACTTTCGAGCTCCTGTGAGAGAAGCACGTTTCTGAGCCGCTCTCGGCCTTGTTTCCTGTTACACAAACTCGTTTCTCGATGTTTTTGTCTCGACACGACTCAGGACCTTGGAAACGTTTAAGCTTTTAAAAAAAAATCACTGCAAAATGAAAACTCAAAACTGCTGCTTCAACTGTCAAAGCAGCACCGTCTGTCGTCTCCATGGTGACGTTACCGCTTCGCCCGGGATGTTCTACACTATGGCATTAAACCTACATCTCCATGGAGACGCCGCCAGGCCAAATTACAGATCAGATCCGCGGAGAGGCGAGCGCACTCACAGTGAAAAAGCAGGTTTTTCAAAGTAACAATAAAAACACTGTACAAATGCAACATAGATACGTTTAAAGCTTAACTGTGGAACATTTCGGGCAAAGCAGTCGCCGTGGAGACAAGCAGGTGGATGAAAAGTCACGTAGTGCAACTTTAATCAACAACAGACAACAACACACAAACGCTTCTTTATACACGCTGTGGTTTAACAGAGTCAGACTGTGTTAAAATAAAGATTAAAGTATAACTCGAGTGACAGACTCAGACAGAGCAGTGCCTCCAGTTAGCGTCACACCCCCAGAGAATGTGCAGGACGTCAGCTGCAGAGGGTCAGTGGGTTTTGTTGTTTGCTCTTTATCTCTTTATATCTCTTTTTTCCTCTTTATAGAGAAGTGAAAGAGTGAGAGGAGTGAAAGAGGAGTGAAAAAAGAGAGAGGAGGAGTGAAAAAAGAGTGAGAGAGGAGTGAGAGAGGAGTGAGAGAGGAGTGAGAGAGGAGTGAAAGAGGAGTGAAAAAAAGAGTGAGGGGAGTGAAAGAGGAGTGAAAAAAGAGTGAGATAGGAGTGAAAGAGGAGTGAGAGAGGAGTGAGGAGCGAATAAAGAGTGAGAGGAGCGAAAAAAGTGAGAGGAGTGAAAGAGGAGTGAGAGAGGAGTGAGAGGAGCAAAAAAAAGAGTGAGAGAGGAGTGAAAAGAGTTTTAGAGAGAAGTGAGAAAGGAGCAAAAAAAGATTGAGAGAGGAGTGAAAGAGGAGCAAAAAAAGAGTGAGAGAGGAGTGAAAGAGGAGAGAGGAGTAAGAGGAGAGAGGAGTGAAAGAGGAGTGAGAGAGGAGTGTATCCTGTCCTCTTCCGAGCTGAGCCTATCGTTCTCTCTGACGATGACGGAGGGTAAAACATTTGAATAACGACCGATCCTATCTTTGGTTCATTTAAAACTCGACGAAGCAGAAAATAATTAGACTCTGGTTAATAACTTCAATTTAATTCTGATTCACGTCAGATTAAATGAACTGATACTTTTAAAATCCAGTTTAACTCAAAATGAAATGAACAAATATAGAAAACTCTGACATTTAAAGGTGCTGTAGGACACAAAACTCACTCCTGTAGCTTTAAGTCATGTTCTACCTCCTCAAAATTAAACCTGACTCGTGTTTGAGTCACTTTATTATGAGTCTGTCACATCTGCAAAGATCAAAACGCTCTGTTCCACCTTGTGATGTCATCAAGTGGGAGTTAACTCCTCCTCCTTTTACCGTTAGTTCAGTGGAGATAAGTGGCAAATCCAGGACTGAAATGATCCAGAGGATTCTAGTGAAGGTGGGGATGGAGATGTTTCGTTCAGGTGACGCAGTGAGACGTGGTGGGAGATGTTCCGTGTGTCTCTCTTCGTCGAGGTGTGAGATGGACTGAGCTCAGGAGGACGTGGATGAGTCTGGTGGTGTCTCTGTGTCTCTGGTTTGCTCCACCTTCATGTCTCCTCAGAGTCAGAGTGTTTTTGAGGAGCTCCTCTGTCGGGTCTGTGGAAGTTGAGCCTCCTCCTGATCTGTGCTTCTGAGATCTTGTTCTTCAAACTCCTCCTCTGAACTACGGCCTTTACTCCTGCTCTGACCCCAAACGTCCGCTGTGAAAACGACCCGTGCAGCTCTGTGTCTTCATGCCAGTCTGACACATCAAAAAACATCAAAAAACATCAAAAACCAGGCCCAGCGTGTCGGCCAATCAGAGAGGGGTGGTGTTGTTTGAGGGAAACTTGTTGTGACAGTGGTTCACACAGTGGCCACAGGGGGGCAGTCACAGGGTCACAGTCTGTGCTGGACTCACTTCAGAACAAAACATCCAGAGCAACGACTGTCCTGATTTATATTAGAATTCATCTTATTATAAAGTTTAATCGTGAAATGTGTTTAAAATTATGTTTAAAATCATGTTTGTGACGGACGTCAGTGAGGAGTTGTTTTTTTTTTTTTTGGTTTGTTTTTTTCATTTAAACACAATAATCCACCTCATGTCGCCTCCTCGTTGCATGACGGACGTATATGGACTTATATTTGGCTTTATTACTTTTAGCTCAAGTTTTTCACATTAATTTTTTTCATGTTATATCTTTTACTTCACATTTACTTTTATGTCAAAATATCCTTAAAATGTAAAACATGTGTCACATGTAAAAAGTCTGAACATGTAAAAAGTCTGAACATGTAAAAAGTCTGAACATGTGAGAGAAGAACAAGGAGAAAAACATGTTTATCTGTGTGGACTTTACCTCCACCTCCAGGCTCCCGAGGCTCCCGAGGCTCCCGAGGCTCCTGAGGCTCCTGAGGGTCTTGAGGATCTTGTGGCTCCCGAGGCTCCCGAGGCTCCTGAGGGTCTTGAGGGTCTTGAGGCTCCTGAGGCTCCCGAGGCTCCTGTGGCTCCTGATGCTCCCGAGGCTCCTGAGGGTCTTGGGGATCTTGTGGCTCCCGAGGCTCCCGAGGCTCCTGAGGGTCTTGAGGGTCTTGAGGCTCCTGAGGCTCCTGAGGCTCCCGAGGCTCCTGAGACTCCTGAGGCTCCTGAGGCTCCTGAGGCTCCTGAGGGTCTTGAGGCTCCCGAGGCTCCTGAGGGTCAGACGGGCCCTTCTGTTCCAGCCTTTGAAGTGAACAAGTGACGTCAAACATCACAGAGGTCAGTCTGGAGGTCAGCAGAGAGACACCTCCTCACATCCTTTTAGTGACAAAACACTTCAGACAAAAACACGTCTGAAGAGGTTTTAGAGTCATGCAGGTTTGAGTCATCTAGAGATCTCTCCTGATGGTTAGCAGTACGGTTAGCATAGAGCGGCGTGCAGAGGTAAATACCTCCTCTTTAATACCCCACAGAAGTAAATACCTCCTCTTTAATACCCCACAGAAGTAAATACCTCCTCTTTAATACCCCACAGAGGTAAATACCTCCTCTTTAATACCATGTAGAAGTAAATAAATCCTCTTTAATACTCCACAGAAGTAAATACCTCCTCTTTAATACTCCACAGAAGTAAATACCTCCTCTTTAATACTCCACAGAAGTAAATACCTCCTCTTTAATACTCCACAGAAGTAAATACCTCCTCTTTAATACCCCACAGGAGTAAATACCTCCTCTTTAATACCCCGTAGAGGTACATACCTCCTCTTTTATACCCCGTAGAGGTACATACCTCCTCTTTAATACCCCACAGGAGTAAATACCTCCTCTTTAATTCCCCCGTGGAGGTACATACCTCCTCTTTAATACCCCGTAGAGGTACATACCTCCTCTTTAATACCCCGTAGAGGTACATACCTCCTCTTTAATACCCCGTGGAGGTACATACCTCCTCTTTAATACCCCGTAGAGGTAAATACCTCCTCTTTAATACCCCGTAGAGGTACATACCTCCTCTTTAATACCCCGTGGAGGTACATACCTCCTCTTTAATACCCCGTAGAGGTAAATACCTCCTCTTTAATACCCCGTAGAGGTACATACCTCCTCTTTAATACCCCGTAGAGGTACACACCTCCTCTTTAACAGCTCAGACTCTGCTGGCTCGTTGGTTGTGTAGATCTGGTGTAAACACGTCCGTCTCGTCTGTGTTGATGTTCTGTGATGGTGGGACAGATTTGACTAATTATCTCGTAAGCTGTGGTTTGTTTAGTTTTGTTTTTAAAGAATAACCCAATTTCCTGTGGGGTAAAACTCACTTAGCCGATGACAGACGAGCCGAGCCTCCTGTGGGACCAGGGTTTTCAGTAAAAGCCGATGGGATCAGTTTGTTTATGGAAATACGACCCCTGAACGAGCTGAGTGACACGTGTGAGGAACACTGAGGTTAGACACAGAGACAGAGACACAGACAGAGACACAGAGACAGAGACACAGACACACAGAGAGAGACACAGAGAGACAGAGACAGAGACACAGAGACAGAGACAGAGAGACAGAGACACAGACAGAGAGACAGACACAGAGACACAGAGACAGAGACACAGACACACTCTCACACATTCATGTCCATCTCTCTGCGTCCACACTTGCCGTCATTCACAAAATCTTCAAGCCGAGACTCCCTAAAAGCTCGCCGTTTCATCCGGGGGCGGGGCTTAACTTTCTATTGCAACCATGGCAACCAACAGTGTTTTCCCATCCACCTGAGCTTCTGCCACCGCTGAAACACAAAGTGAGTTTAGACCGAAAATTAAAACAAAAACACATTCAGTTTTTCTGTAACTTTCCGTTGGGCGGCCATTTTACCCCAAACACAGAAACGCCAAAGAGCGGCCATTTTGTTTTAGGGTTTAGGCTCAAAAATGCTGATTTATGACGATATTTTCGATACATTTTTCATATCAGGTTAAAGTTAGGGTTAGGAACAGGTACATTTTGATCACAGACTGTGTAAAGAAGTAACTCTCCTTCCCACCCACACCACTGGTTCAACAGGGAGCGGGCCTTAGAAACGCTGTCAATCAAACCCTAACGCTAACAGGAGCAACGTCGGGGACAGAAGGACCTGATGTGTCCGTTATTAATGTTCATATGTTGATTTACAGACACAGACGTGAAATAAAAACCCCAGGATCATGTAGAGGGTTAATACGAACATTTAAGACCAACATGAGTCTGACAGCAGCAGCAGAGTCGATGGAGCAGGAAGTGCACCATGATCACTTCCTGTTTGTAGCGCGGCAGCTAGCAGGTTTGCTATGTCCATTTCTATAAACAGTCTATGAGTCCACAGCAACTTCTTGAAAAGGTGAATAGGCCTGTCGCTCCAACATGTCAGTACGACTAGTGCCCAAGTGTCCGAAGACAAAAACCCCGAAACCCTGAAACCCTGAAATCCCCAAAACCCCGTCTCCAACCACACAACAATCTTCTCCAGTCATTCCTCCAAAAAAAACGTACCTCCGCCTCTTTACTCCGCGCTTTCGAATGTGCTTTTAGGCCCTAAACCAACCGTGTTATGGATAAAAGTTTGCATGTAGCTTGTTAGCACATAGCTGGTTAGCATGTAGCTTGTTAGCACTTAGCCAGCTAGCACGTAGCTTGTTAGTACGTAGCTTGTTAGCACGTAGCTTGTTAGCACTTAGCCAGTTAGCACATAGCTTTGTTAGTACGTAGCTGGTTAGCAAGAAGCTTGTTAGCACGTAGCTGGTTAGCATGTAGCTTGTTAGCACATAGGTTGTTACCACGTAGCTGGTTAGTATGTAGCTGGTTAGCACGTAGCTGGTTAGCACGTAACTTGTCACCACGTAGCTGGTTGGCATGTAGCTTGTTAGCATGTAGTTTGTTAGCACGTCGCTTGTTAGCACGTAGCTGGTTAGCATGTAGCTTGTTAGCACGTAGCTGGTTAACACGCAGCTTGTTAGCATGTAGCTGGTTAGCACGTAGCTGGTTAGCCTCCTCAATCTCCTCTTTTTTGAAACATCTATGTGAAAAACAAAAGTGTATTTTCTGACGCAGAGCAGACGTCGCTGTTCGCTCGGGCGTTTGTTTATCCTGCGTGAGCCGGTGGACTGAGTGTTTCTGGGTTGCCATCACTGGCGTTATGCCCGATGTCTCCTGTAGGTGGCATTTATGAGCTGTGATTTATTATTGTTGTACCAAAAATGAAAACAGAGGCAGAGTTAGTCTTTCAGACGCTGTTGTTGCAGCTCCTTATTTGGGGCTTCATCTCGGACGCTGTGTTCCTCTTTGTCTCTGAACTTTGGGACTTTCAGCACTGCTCCAGTTTTATTTTTTGTTTATAGAATATATAAACCTGAGGACACTTTGTGTTGGCATTATTAGTTTAAATCAGTCCTATTGAGCTTGAGTCTCGATGGTTCTCATCTCTGTGGATCATTCTGTTATATTTTACACATTTTAAGTCACAATATTCGTCTAAAATCACTTCAGAAAAGAAACTAATCCAGTGGAGCCGACGTCGCCGTAAATGTGATCATCAGTTATACAGAGTCACGTAGAGTCATGTAGAGTCACGTAGAGTCACGTAGAGTCACATTTACTGATCCAGGCTCCGCCTCTCGCTGCCTCACGTCTCTTTCTTTCTTTCTCTTTCTCCTTGTCTGTCGTTTTTAGCCGTGTCTCTTCAGACTCTTTGTGTTTGTTTTATTTCCACAGGGGCCCGTGTTTGTTTTCGATGCAGAACCAGGAAGTGTGTGAGCGGAGACGGAGATACGAGCCGCGATCTCGTCCTGTGATTGGTCCTTTCCTCTGACTCCTGCTGTGAGATAAGAAACATGAAGAATCTGACACACAAAGGCCCAGACGCTGTGGGGGGTTTGCATGTTCTTCCTGTGTCTGGGTCAGAACATCCACGGCTTTTGTTTTCAGCAAAGTTTATTTTTCAGGTTTTAAGGACACTCTCTCGATCTAGTGAAGACGAAAACCACTTCATAAAAGAAACATGTCCGCTGACGGGAGCTGACGTTGCCGTAAACATCGTCACAACAAAGCGCCGCGTGCTGTAGCGCCCCCTGTGGACAGAGCACATCACAGCAGCACATTTTTATACATTTGGACCAAAATGACGACGCGACGCTGCAGAATCCGACGAGTATCAACGATTAAGAAAATAAAACTGGAGAAGGAAGAGCAGACGTCGCAGGGGGCGTGTCACAGGGGGCGTGTCACAGTGCAGGTGTCGCAGTGGGTGTGTCACAGTGGGCGTGTCACAGTGGAGGTGTCACAGTGGGCGTGTCACAGTGGAGGTGTCACAGTGGGCGTGTCACAGTGGGCGTGCACCGTGGGCGTGGCACAGTGGGCGTGGCACCGTGGGCGTGTCTAGGTGGAGGTTAAATGGGGGCAGATGAACAAAATAGCGTCTTGAAAATAGTGGATTAAAGATTAAACTCAAACATGAATCGTTCCAAATACAGCTCCCTCTCCTCTCCACAGATCTGACTTGTGACTCGGTCCTGGACAGTCACCTGCTCGTCTCCATGTCCCGTCCCTCAGTATCGAACAGCTCCACAGAACAGAACCTCAGAGCTTTTCCAAACCTCTGAATATCTTGGCTTTACTTCACTTGGTGCATTTCTTTCACAATGTTTCGTCAGATCAGTGAATAATTTACCGTTTACAATTTTAAGTGAAACAATTTTAAATTCTGAGCTCCGTTTTGCTCTGGTTTAGTCTCTGTGGACCCTGCTCCCAAAAGTTTAATAAAAGAAGAACACACAACATAAGGAGGAAAGAAGGACCTGGTTTGTCTGTTACTAATGTTCATATGTTGAGTCACAGCAGCGTTTCTCAAACAGGGGGCCCGTCCCCCTGAGGGCGCGGGGGGGGGGGGGGGGGGGGGGGGGGGGGGGGGGGGGGGGGGGGACATGATTTTCTTTTTTCTTTTGCCGTAGTAGAATAAAGTGTAATTGCACATCCACTCCAGTAGGTGGCAGTTGCGCTCTCACTGTTACTGTGTGAGTATTAGCTCTAGGCCAGTGGTCCCAGACCACCGGGCCGGGGACCGGTACCGGTCCGTTACTGGGCCGCACAAAAACTAATTAATTAATAATTTATCAGCGACGCGTGGAGGAGAGAGGAGAGGAGGAGAGAGGAGAGGAGGAGAGGAGAGGAGGAGAGAGGAGAGGAGGAGAGGAGAGGAGGAGAGAGGAGAGGGCAGAGAGAAGAGGAGGAGAGAGAGAGGAGGAGGAGGAGAGGAGGAGAGAGGAGAGGAGAGGAGGAGAGAGGAGGAGGAGAGAGGAGAGGAGCAGAGAGAAGAGGAGGAGAGAGGAGAGGAGGAGAGATGGAGAGGAGGGAGAAAAGAGGAGAGGAGAGAGAGAGGAGAAGAGAGGAGGGAGAAGAGAGGGAGGAGAGGAGAGAGAAGGAGAGGAGGAGAGGAGAGAGGAGAGGAGAGAGGAGAGGAGGAGGAGAGGAGAGAGAGAGGAGAGAGGAGGAGAGGAGGAGAGGAGAGAGGAGAGGAGGAGAGAGAAGAGAGGAGAGGAGAGAGAGAGAGGGAGAGGAGGAGAGGAGGAGGAGGAGAGGAGGAGGAGAGAGAGAGGAAGGAGAGGAGAGAGAGGAGAGAGAAGAGAGAGCAAGGAGGAGAGAGAGAGGAGAGGGAGAGAGGAGGAGAGAGAGAGAGAGAGAGAGGAGGGAGAGAGAGAGAGAGGAGAGAGGAGAGAGAGAGAAGAGAGGAGAGAGGAGAGGAGAAGAGAGAGAGGAGAGGAGAAGAGAGGAGGAGAGGAGAGAGGAGAGAGAGGAGAGGAGGAGGAGAGAGGAGGAGGAGGAGAGAGGAGAGAGGAGGAGAGGAGGAGAGAGGGAGGAGGAGGAGAGAGGAGAGGAGGAGAGAGGAGAGGAGGAGAGAGGAGGGAGGAGGAGAGAGAGGAGAGGAGGAGAGAGGAGGGGAGGAGAGAGGAGAGGAGGAGAGGAGGAGAGGAGAGAGAGAGGGAGAGAGGAGAGAGAGAGGAGAGGAGAGAGAGAGGAGAGGAGAGGAGGAGAGAGAAGGAGAGAGGAGGAGAGAGGAGAGGAGGAGAGAGGAGGGGAGGAGAGAGGAGAGGAGGAGAGAGGAGAGGAGAGAGGAGAGGAGGAGAGAGGAGAGGAGAAGAGAGAGGAGGAGAGAGGAGAGGAGAGGAGGAGAGGAGAAGAGAGGAGAGGAGGAGAGAGGAGAGGAGGAGAGAGGAGAGGGAGGAGAGGAGAAGAGAGGAGAGGAGAGAGAGGAGGAGAGAGGAGAGGAGGAGAGAGGAGAGGAGGAGAGCACTAACAGAAAAGCAGCTCAATGTGAAATATTAAAGTTTCTTGACATTGAAATGTTTGAAATGTTCATGAAAATCACATTTTTTTATAAATGTTTTCGTGGTGTCTCTGAGTCTTATTCTGAAGGATATTTAAGTGTTTTAAACGTCACGATATCGACAGAGAACCACCTCCACCTGAACCTTCATGGTGCAGAAAGTCATTTCAGATGTTCTGGATTCACAGATCGACTCGTCAGGCTCTTTAGGCTCTTTAGGCTCTTTAGGCTCTTTAGGCTCTTTAGGCTCTTTAGGCTCTTTAGGCTCTTTAGGCTCTTTAGGCTCTTTAGGCTCTTTAGGCTCTTTAGGCTCTTCAGGCTCTTCAGGCTCTTCAGGCTCTTCAGGCTCTTCAGGCTCTTCAGGCTCCTCAGGCTCCTCAGGCTCCTCAGGCTCTTCAGACTCTTCAGACTCTTCAGGCTCTTCAGGCTCTTCAGGCTCTTCAGGCTCTTCAGGCTCTTCAGGCTCGTCAGGCTCGTCAGGCTCGTCAGGCTCTTCAGGCTCTTCAGGCTCCTCAGGCTCTTCAGGCTCTTCAGACTCCTCAGACTCCTCAGACTCCTCAGACTCCTCAGACTCCTCAGACTCCTCAGACTCCTCAGACGTGAAGTTTGTGAATCTATGAAACTGTTTTTGTGAAAAAAACAAACAGAACCGAGGCGTTTGTCTCATTTAGAGCAAAGTCGACTCCAAAACCAACAAAAGAAGAAAACAAACATGAAGAACGACCAGAATCAATACAGACCTCCACCCAAAGAGGAGGAGGAGAAGGAGGAGAGGAGGAGAGGGGGAGAGAGAAAAAGGAGTGAAGGAGAAAGAGAAGAGGAGAAGGAAGAGAAGGTGAAAGAAGAGGAAAGGGGAGAAAGAGGAGAGAGAAGGGGGAGGAAGGTGAGGAAAATAAGGAGAAGAGAGGACAAGAGGAGGAGGAGTGGGGGAGAAACAGAGGAGGAGAGAAAAAGGAGGAGGAAAGGGAGGATGAGAGGAGACTAGAAGAGGAAGAGGTGAGAGGAGGTGGAGAGGAGGAGAAAATGGGCAGAGAAGAAGAGAGAGGAGGAGAGTTGGAAGAGAAGGATGAGAGGGAGACGAGAAGAGGAAAGTTGGAGAGAAGAAGAGGAGGAGCACAGGAGGAGAGCAGAAGAGGACGAGAGAGGAGGAGCACAGGAGGAGGTGAGACAAGAGGAGGTGAAGGAGGAGCACCATGACTTCATAACACACGGTTACTTTTTTCTTTTGTGTTTGTTCTAAATCAGAAAAAAAAAACTCGTCTCCTGCAGGTTTAACAAAAGCCTCCTGCTCTACACCTCCTCCAGCTCCTCCTCCTTCTCCCTCTCCCAGCTCCTTTCCTCCTTTTCCTCCTCCTCCAGCTCCTCCTCCTCCTCCTCCTTCTTTCACTCCTCTCCTTTTCCTCCACAATGGAGAGCTACAATAATGTTATTTTTGTAAAGCTGCTTCGAACTGGAACATGTCTCGATTCGAGGCGAGTGGCTCCAGCAGAAGAAAAAACTGGAGAAACTGATTGAACAAACGTTTTGGTGAATGGAGCGACAAAAAAACGAGTGTTACACAACGACGGAGGGAGAGGTTCAACGTGGAAGTGTCTGACGTGTTGGAGCCGTGTTGGTTTAGTCCGAGCGGCTCCGGTGTTAAAAGCCGACGTTTCCCTCCAGCGGCAGAAACGAGCCTCCGAGAAAATATTTACATCTGATTAAAACGATAAAACCCAGATTTAAAGAGCCACACACGGAGCCTGAACACATATGTGAAAGAGCCACACACGGAGCCTGAACACATATGTGAAAGAGCCACACACACAGAGCCTGAACATATATGTGAAAGAGCCACACACGGAGCCTGAACACATATGTGAAAGAGCCACACACACAGAGCCTGAACATATATGTGAAAGAGCCACACACGGAGCCTGAAAATATATGTGAAAGAGCCACACACGGAGCCTAAACACATATGTGAAAGAGCCACACACACAGAGCCTGAACATATATGTGAAAGAGCCACACACGGAGCCTGAAAATATATGTGAAAGAGCCACACACGGAGCCTAAACACATATGTGAAAGAGCCACACACAGAGCCTAAACACATATGTGAAAGAGCACCACACGGAGCCTGAACACATATGTGAAAGAAGAGCCACACACACGGAGCCTGAACACATATGTGAAAGAGCCACACACGGAGCCTGAACACATATGTGAAAGAGCCACACACGGAGCCTGAACACATGTGAAAGAGCCACACACGGAGCCTGAACACATATGTGAAAGAGCCACACACGGAGCCTGAACACATGTGAAAGAGCCGCACACACGGAGCCTGAACATATATGTGAAAGAGCCACACACGGAGCCTCAACACATATGTGAAAGAGCCACACACGGAGCCTCAACACATATGTGAAAGAGCCACACACTCAGGAAGGTTTAACATTGTTTATCTAGTGTGAAATGGTTCAAGCAAATGACGGTGGATCAGACGAGGAGCTGGTGCCGGTCGGGGTCCGGGGAGAACACCGAGGTGCAGGGACGTAGACGAGGGAACAGTACCGGTGCGGGGGAGGCGGGGTCTGAGGGTCCGGGGCTGGTCCAGGAGCGGTGGGGTCTGGAAGGTGGCACAAAAACCCAATGAGCAGGAAAGTCAGAAAACAGGAACATTACCAAAAAGCCGAGCAAGAATATTCACGTAGTACACGCGGACGATCTGACCCCGAGTGTCTGGTCCTGGCTCCGCTTGTCCCCCGCAGGTGCCGCGCTGATGGATTCAAGGTGCGCGCGGGAGGAGCCAGGAACTCCGCCCACACGGACAGGTGAGAGAGGGAGCAGAAACACGAGGACTCAGACAGGGATCAGGACGTTTTCTCTGTTTTTCTCTTTCTTGAACTGGACCTTTTACGTTTTACTTAAGTCAAATATTAAAGTTCTGTTAGTGTTTGAGTTCAGCCTTGTCTTTCCCTCTGTCTCCGTTTCTTCTTTAGTTTTTTTTTTTTATACTTTGCTCTTTTTCTTGTCCGTTCACGTGTGACAGGTGCATCTGGAAAGAGCCGGTTCATTCGACTCTTCTGCAGAGACACGGAGGCGGAACCGGGAACAGCGGGACTCTCCCCGCGCGTCCACACGTCACTCCTGCTGCCAGAGCACGAGCGCAGAGGAGCTGAGGAGTCAGAGGCTCTGAGGCTGAAGAGGAGCGCGGAGCTGAGGACTTGAGGAGCTGTGGCGGGAGCTCCGGTGTTTTCTCTGCTGCGTGTCAGACGCGCACTGCTGCGTCACCGCGCGGATCACCGCCTCCTCCTCGTGCCAAATATAACGCGCTCCGGAGCCGCTCGAGCACTTTTCCAGCGCTCCTACCGCGTTCCTGCTGCCTCACGCGGACTCCTCCACGCGGACTCCTCCACGCGGACTCCTCCACGCGGACTCCTCCACGCGGACCCACCTGCGGAGCTCCGGGCCGTGACCATGACCGAGGCGAGCTCGGTGCTGAACCAGACGCTCGGGGAGGACCTGGACGTGAACACCACCGTGTTCTCCAAAGTGCTGCTGACCATTATCTACGTGGCCGTGTTTGTCGTGGGGTGTCTGGGAAACTCGTTCACGCTGTGGACTCTGTTCACGAAGAAGAGCATGCAGAACCTGCAGAGCACCGTGCACTACCACCTGGCGAGCCTGGCCGTGTCCGACCTGCTCATCCTGGTGCTGGCCATGCCCATCGAGCTCTACAACTTCATCTGGTTCCATCACCCGTGGGTGTTCGGGGACGCCGTGTGCCGCGTGTACTACTTCCTCCGGGACGGCTGCTCTTACGCCACGGCTCTGAACATCACGAGCCTGAGCGTGGAGCGGTACATGGCGATCTGCCACCCGTTTAAAGCCAAGAGCATCATGTCCCGGAGCCGCACCAAGAAGCTCATCAGCGCCATGTGGCTCGCGTCCTTCGCGCTGTCCACGCCGATGCTCGTGGTCATGGGGCAGATCCTGGAGTCCGGAGAGAAGCTGTGCACGCACACCGTGTCCCTGGACACGCTCAAGGCCGTGCTACAGGTGGGTCACTTTTACGCACGGAGAGCGCGCGTTACGCACGGAGCGGGCACCGGGGACACCGGCGTGAACGAGACGAGTTTAAAGAGTTTAAAGAGTTTAAAGATTTTAAAGATTTTAAAGAGTTTAAAAAGTGTGAAGAGTTTAAAGAGTTTAAAGAGTTTAGGACTACAGGAGAACACTGAGAAAGAGGAGAGGAGAGGAGCAGAGGGTCAGAGGAGCAGAGGGTCAGAGGAGCAGAGGATCAGAGGAGCAGAGGGTCAGAGGAGCAGAGGAGCAGAGGAGCAGAGGAGCAGAGGGTCAGAGGAGCAGAGGGTCAGAGGAGCAGAGGGTCAGAGGAGCAGAAGTTTATGTGGAGATTTGTGAGGCTTGTCATGAAAATGTCTAAATGGAACATAGACTTTAAAATGAGACATGACTCCTCCCATCTCTGTCTGAGGGGGCGTGGTCTGCGGTCTGTGATGTCATCTCTCTGAGGGGGCGTGGTCTGTGGTGTCATGACTTCTCCCATCTCTGTCTGAGGGGGCGTGGTCTGCAGGTGTGTGGTCTGTGATGTCATGTCTCTGAGGGGGCGTGGTCTGCAGGTGTGTGGTCTGTGATGTCATATCTCTGAGGGGGCGTGGTCTGCAGGTGTGTGGTCTGTGATGTCATGTCTCTTAGGGGGCGTGGTCTGCAGGTGTGTGGTCTGTGATGTCATGTCTCTGAGGGGGCGTGGTCTGCAGGTGTGTGGTCTGTGATGTCATGACTCTGAGGGGGCGTGGTCTGCAGGTGCGTGGTCTGTGATGTCATGACTCTGAGGGGGAGTGGTCTGCAGGTGCATGGTCTGTGATGTCATGTCTCTGAGGGGGCGTGGTCTGCAGGTGTGTGGTCTGTGATGTCATGTCTCTGAGGGGGGCGTGGTCTGCAGGTGTGTGGTCTGTGATGTCATGTCTGAGGGGGCGTGGTCTGCAGGTGTGTGGTCTGTGATGTCAGTCTCTTAGGGGGCGTGGTCTGCAGGTGTGTGGTCTGTGATGTCATGTCTCTGAGGGGGCGTGGTCTGCAGGTGTGTGTGGTCTGTGATGTCATGTCTCTGAGGGGGCGTGGTCTGCAGGTGTGTGGCCTGTGATGTCATGACTCTGAGGGGGCGTGGTCTGTGATGTCATGACTGAGGGGGCGTGGTCTGCAGGTGCGTCGTCTGTGATGTCATGTCTCTGAGGGGGCGTGGTCTGCAGAGGAGAGGAAGAAGGGGAGGAGAGAGATGAGGGAGGGAGGAAAAGAGAAAGAGGCGGTATGTTGGGAGAGGAAGGAGGTAAAAGTATCAGGAGAAAGAGAGAGGAGGGAGGAAAGATAGAGGGAAGATGAGGAGAGGGGGAGGAAAGAATGAATGTAGGGAGAGAAAAGAGAGGAGGGGAAGAGAGGAAAGAGAAAAGAGAGAGGACAGTGGTCAGTGTCCAGGTCCATAGTTCATGGTGTGTACTGGTCTATGTGAGGAGAGGAAGGAGGGAGCGAGGAAGAAAGAGGAGAGGAAAGAGGAGAGGAAAGAGGAGATGAGAGGGAGAGAAGAGGAGAGGGAGAAAGGAGAGGGAGAGTGGGAGAAGGAGGTAAAAGAATGGGGAGAAAGAGAGAGAAAAGAGGAGGAAACAAGGTAAGATGAGGAGAGGGGGAGGAAAAAAGAGGGTAAAGGAGTATACACATACTGTCCTGAAGTACTCCGACTCTCTGCAGTAGAAGTACACGTGGTATAGGGTAAAGGAGTATACACATACTGTCCTGAAGTACTCTGACTCTCCGCAGTAGTACACGTTGTGTACTCTGTGTGTTTTCATGACGCTGTGGGGACGTCAGGTGATGATGTCATCGACCTCGTGGTTTTACGTGTTTCTGGTTCGGTCTCGGTTCAGTTCAGTTCAACATTTATGAAAGTTTAACATCAGTGAAACGTTTGAGACCAGAACAAAACACTGAGATACTTAAAGAGCCGTGTGACCTGTGACCTCTGACCTGTGACCTCTGACCTCTACTGTCTCCTCGTCACACACAGACCTGGAGCTGTGTTTTGTTTCATTCAAAAAGGTTTAACACACAAACCTGCAGATTTAGGCTGTAGGCCCTCGTACATGGGTGATGTAGGCCTGTGGGCGGAGCCTCGTACATGGGTGATGTAGGCTTGTGGGCGGAGCCTCGTACATGGGTGATGTAGGCTTGTGGGCGGAGCCTCGTACATGGGTGATGTAGGCTTGTGGGCGGAGCCTCGTACATGGGTGCTGTAGGCCTGTGGGCGGAGCCTCGTACATGGGTGCTGTAGGCCTGTGGGCGGAGCCTCGTACAGACTCCTACTGCTGAATAGGGCCTGCGAGAGATCTCTAGATGACTCAAAGTTGCATGATTGACACTAAACCCTCTTCAGACGTGTTTTTGATGGGAGTAAAAAGCTGACGACACCTCCTCTTTAAGCCGTGAGTTCAGTTCAGTTTTGAGTTTGTGTGATGATGGATGTGCGTCAGTGCAGCGTCCTCAGCGCAGACAGACGTGTGTGTCTGCTGATCCCCGTGGAGCGGTGACATCGCCCGCTTAAGTCCCAGCATGCCGCGGGGCGTTTGGACCCACATTAAACAACGCCGGGTTCTGCTGAGACTCTGGTTTAACGTTTGAGGAGCATCATTTTTCAGCCGGAAACGTCTGAATCTGTGTGTTTAAAATGTACCGAGACGAGTTTAAAGAACCACAAGCGCTTTTCTCAGACTGAAAACACTCTGTTCCACCTTGTGATGTCATCGTGTGGTAATACAGGAAGTGCTCCACTGTGTTTTTAAACTCCACCTTCACTAGAATCATCTGGATCATTTCAGTGAATCTGGAGCTGTTCACTTGAAAACTCCTCTCCTCCTCTTGTCTCCTCTCCTCCTCTTGTTTCCTCTCCTCCTCTTGTTTCCTCTCCTCCTCTTGTTTCCTCTCCTCCTCTGTTCCTCTCCTCCTCTTGTTTCCTCTCCTCCTCTTGTTTCCTCTCCTCCTCTTGTTTCCTCTCCTCCTCTTGTCTCCTCTCCTCCTCTTGTCTCCTCTCCTTCTGTTTGTCAGAAAAAAAGTAGTTAGATATTTTACCCAGATTGTTCAGAGCTGACACAGGAGGAGGAGGAGAGGGCATCTGACACACAGGGATAGAGAAGGAGGAGAAGGAGGAGGAGCAGGAGGAGGACGAGGACATACATCTCTAACCCAAACCCCTCAGCCTTAATATCTGATACAAAGCCAAGTGCAGCGTCTATAACATAAACACGATATTTCCCATAATGCCACTGACCCCCTCCCTCCTCCTCTCCTCCTCCTCTCCTCCTCCTCCTCCTCTACATTAATGCTCCCCCTCTATAAGTTGTGATTGGCTCGTACACAGATGTATGTCTCTGTTCCCACACCCTACAGCGCTCACACTGGACCCAACATAAACAAACGCCAAACGAGCCTGAACGCCGCTCCCTCGTGAGCCGCCGCTCCCTCATGAGCCGCCGCTCCCTCGTGAGCCGCCGCACACTTAAAGGGACATTACGGGACATTTCTGGAGCCGTCCTGACGCGGGGGACACAGAGGAAGTGCTGAGATGTGATCTGGAGTGTTTATGTTGGCGTATACGCTCTGATAATCCAGCGTAAATATAGCTCGTATATTTAGCCACATTATGTAATTGTTAGCATTAGCATGTCAGAGATGATCCACGGCGCTCGAGGTAAATACGTCATGTGAGCGTCAGCGGCGACGGCGAGAACGAGGAGCCGGGGTCACGGAGAAACACGGATCTAACTTATACAGAGCAAAAAAGAAACGATGGGGGAAAACAAGAGGCGTAAAGGGATTAAAAACATGTAACTCCACCCACAAATAAATTTAAAACAACTGAGGAGGCGGAGTATGGAGGAGGCGGAGTCTGGAGGAGTAAAGGGGAGAGTGAGGAGGAGGTGGAGTCTGGAGGAGTAAAGAGGAGAGTGAGGAGGAGGAGGAGGTGGAGTCTGGAGGAGGAAAGGGGAGAGTGAGGAGGAGGAGTCTGGAGGAGTAAAGAGGAGAGTGAGGAGGAGGAGTCTGGAGGAGTAAAGAGGAGAGTGAGGAGGAGGAGTCTGGAGGAGGAAAGGGGAGAGTCAGAGTCATTTTTTATTTATTTATGGAGGATTGTCGTGTGGATGACATGGGTGATGTCGGCTTGTGGGCGGAGCCTGTACATGGGTGACGTAGGCTTGTGGGAGGAGCCTCGTACATGGGTGATGTCGGCTTGTGGGCGGAGCCTCGTACATGGGGGATGGAGGCTTGTGGGCGGAGCCTCGTACATGGGGGACGTAGGCTTGTGGGAGGAGCCTCGTACATGGGTGATGTCGGCTTGTGGGCGGAGCCTCGTACATGGGGGATGGAGGCTTGTGGGCGGAGCCTCGTACATGGTTGATGGAGGCTTGTGGGCGGAGCCTCGTACATGGTTGATGGAGGCTTGTGGGCGGAGCCTCGTACAGGGTTGATGTAGGCTTGTGGGCGGAGCCTTACATGGGTGACGTAGGCTTGTGGGCGGAGCCTCGTACATGGGGGATGGAGGCTGGTGGGCGGAGCCTCATACAGACTTGTATTCCTAACTGTCAGGAGTGTTTGAATAGGGGAGAGATCTCTAGATGACTCAAACATGGATGATCTAAACCTCTTGAGTCTTTTTGACGAGGGTTTGATGTTAGAACGTGGCAGATTTTGGATAATTCTTCGTCTTTAAACTGTCAGACGGATGAAGACGTGAAAAAGTGGCAGATAAAACAAAACCCAGAGGTGTTTAAAGAAAAGTTTCCGTCTGAAACTCGGATCAGAATAAAACATTTTTATTTTAGTGTCAGGATTATACTCAAACTGATCAAAGAAAGACTCTGATACGACCGCTCGGACTCGGGACATGTTCAGCTCTTTACTTGTTTTCTGGTGAGATCCTGTTGATCCTTTACTTTGTCATGCACCTTCCTCTGGGGGTGTGATGCTAACTGGGGCACTGCTCTGTCTGAAGCTCTGTTAGACTTTAATCTGACTTTTATTTTAACACAATCTGACCATAAAGAACTGACTCATCTGAACTACATCAGGTGATTTGTGCTGTTAACACGTCCCTCCCAAATTCGCATTAGCATTAGCCAACAGTTTTTCAGTTAGCCATGAACAGAACACACCACAGAACACTGTTCAGGAGGTCAGGGTCTTTCATGTGAGCTTAACTTAGGCTGAGCTCTTCTGGATCAGAGCAGCGTCCTGCGAAGAGGAAGAGGAGGAGGAGGAGGCAAGGAAGAGGAGGAGAAGGAGAGGAAGAGGAGGAGGGTGCTCATGTTTATGGAGGGAGAGATGAAAGATGAGAGGAAGAGGAGGAGAGAGGGGAGGGAGAAGTGCAGGTGAGGAAGAGGAGGAGAGGTGCTGCTCTGTGGGAGCTGTGCTCATGTTTATGGAGGTAGAGGAAGAAGAGGTGAAGAGGGGCGGAAGAGGAGAAGGAGGAGAGAAGGTGCTGTGGGACCTCTCCTCATGTTTATGGAGGAAATGGCATTTTTAGCCTGGTCTGTTCAGTCGTCCTCTAGGTTGCCAGGTTGGTTCCGTGTTGCCAGGTTGGTTCCGTGTTGCCAGGTTGGTTCCGTGTTGCCAGGTTGGTTCCGTGTTGCCAGGTTGGTTCCGTGTTGCCACGTCTGGTCTGTATTACCAGGTTTGTTCCGTGTTGCCAGGTCTGGTCCGTGTTGCCAGGTCTGGTCCGTGTTGCCAGGTCTGGTCCGTGTTGCCAGGTCTGGTCCGTGTTGCCAGGTCTGTTCCGTGTTGCCAGGTCTGTTCCGTGTTGCCAGGTCTGTTCCGTGTTGCCAGGTCTGGTCTGTATTACCAGGTTTGTTCCGCGTTGCCAGGTCTGGTCTGTGTTGCCAGGTTTGTTCCGTGTTGCCAGGTTTGTTCCGTGTTGCCAGGTCTGTTCCGTGTTGCCTTTCTCCGTTTTCTCCTGACTTTTCTCACCTCTGGGGGGCGCCGGGGCCCTGAGACGAGGAGGAGGGAGGGGCCGGCGGGCGGGGGGACACGTGATTGGACGCGACACCTCGCTCTTGACCTTTCCTGTATCCGCGGTGAGGTCACAAACACAGCGCTCAGCGAAGTGTGACCGAAACTACAGAAATCATCACCATGGCAACCGCGGTAATAAAAGTCCCTGTAATCTGCAGGTCGTCCAGGAGGGTCACGGCAAAAGAAAATGAAATCTGTGAAGTTAAAGGAATAATATGTAACTTTACAGGAGACAAATCCATCACTTTGGCTCATGGACAAGTGCATTTTGTTGATTTGCCAGAATGTTACGCAGTAAAGCATTAAAGAGCTGGATTACACTGTCTCTGCTCTGTTCTGATGTTTCCTCGTCACAGACCTGGAGTTTTTGTTTCATTCACATGTTTAACACAGATGAACAGTTTCAGGCTGGATGTTGTTACCGTTTATAGAGAAAAAAAATAATTTTGTCATGTAAAGTGTCATTAAGAAGTCACAGTGTTGAACCTGTGAGCAGCAGTGGGACCATCTCCACATGTGGAGCTGGTCTCGGTCAGGACGGGTGTAGCTGGACGGGTGGAGCTGGACGGTCCTGGATGGGTGTAGCTGGACGGGTGTAGCTGGACGGGTGTAGCTGGATGGTCCTGGACGGTCTGACCTGTTTCAGTAGGCTCACAGAGCTCCATGGGTGAAACACACAGAGACACATCATCCCTCCATGTTCTTCCTCTTATCTGAGGTCGGGTCGTGGAGGCATCAGTCTAAACAGGGACTCCCAGACTTCCCTCACCCCAGACACTTCCTCCAGCTCCTCCAGTGGGACCCCGAGGTGAGTCCCTCCAGTGTGTCCTGGGTCTTCCCCGGGGCCTCGTCCTTTTGGGACATGCCCAGAACCTCCACAGGGAGGTGTCCAGGAGGCATCCTGAGCAGATGTCCGAGCTTCAGCTGCTCCTCTCGACGTGGAGGAGCAGCGGCTCTACTCCGAGCTCCTCCTGTGTGACTGAGCTCCTCTCTCTGTCTCTAAGGGAAACTCATTTCCTCTTGTGTCTGTGATCTTGTTCTTTCTTGACCCAGAGTCATGATCATAGTTGAGGTGATACAGACTGAGGTAAATCCAGAGTTTTGACTTTAGACTCGGCTCCTTCTTCACCACGACAGACGATACAGAGACATCACTGCAGACGCTGATCCAACTGTCAATCTCACGCTCCACCCTCCCCTCACTCTGAACAAGACCCCGAGATACTTGAACTCCTCCACCTGAGGCAGAGACTCTCCACCTGCAGAGGGCGCTGCTTTTTCCGGTGGAGAACCATGTCCTCAGATTTGGAGGAGCTGATTCTCATCTCAGCTGCTTCACACTCGGCTCAAACGCCTCAGAGCTGCAGGTCCTGAAGAAGCATCAGGACAAACATCATCTGCAAACAGCAGAGAACCGGACCCCCTCCGGCCCCTGAACCGGACCCCCTCCGGCCCCTGAACCGGGCCCCCCGGGCCCCCGAACCGGGCCCCCGAACCGGGCCCCCGAACCGGGCCCCCGAACCGGGCCCCCGAACCGGGCCCCCGAACCGGGCCCCCGAACCGGGCCCCCGAACCAGACCCCCTACAGCCCCTGAACCGGGCCCCTGAACCGGACCCCCTCCGGCCCCTGAACCAGACCCCTGAACCGGACCCCTCCGGCCCCTGAACCAGACCCCTGAACCGGACCCCTCCGGCCCCTGAACCGGACCCCCTCCGGCCCCTGAACCAGACCCCTGAACCGGACCCCTCCGGCCCCTGAACCGGACCCCCTCCGGCCCCTGAACCGGACCCCCTCCGGCCCCTGAACCAGACCCCTGAACCGGACCCTGCTCTGGTCGTACTCAGACATAAATCTTGGGTGTTTTATCTTTAATCGTTGGACCTCAGTCTCGAGCCTCATTTACATATTTAATGTTCAAACAGTTGAAGTGGTTCATGAATATTCATGAGTCACTGTTTCCTCTGGTGAATAAAGATCAAACAGATTTGTGTCGGAGACTCGGGTCATTTCTTGGACCACGTCTTTGTAATATTATTTTGCAATAACGTTTCTCTGACTTGTGTTTAGCTGCTGCTCCTCCTCTGCTCCTCCTCCGCACCTCCTCTGCACTTCCTCCGCTCCTCCTCCGCTCACATTTATACATTTCACTGTTCCTATAGTCACATAAAAGCACAGACACACAGAACACAGAGCTGCAGACGTGTTTGTGGCTCGGTGCTCGTGGCTCGGTGCTCGTGGCTCGGTGCTCGGGGCTCGGTGCTCGGGGCTCGGTGCTCGGGGCTCGGGGCTCGGTGCTCGTGGCTCCGGCTCGGTGCTCGGTGCTCGGTGCTCGGGGGCCCCTGAACGGGGCCCCTCGGTGCCTGTGGCTCGGTGCTCGGGGCTCGGTGCTCGGTGCTCGTGGCTCGGTGCTCGGGGCTCGGTGCTCGTGGCTCGGTGCCTGTGGCTCGGTGCTCGTGGCTCGGTGCTCGTGGCTCGGTGCTCGCGGCTCGTCGCTCCAGATGCTCATCTCCTCATAATTATTATTCTGACTCATTTCTGCATCAGTCTGAGTCTAAACAAACGGATCAGGAAGTTCACTACCCACAATGCACCTGTGCCCCTCACACAGCCCTGATGAAGCTCGAAATAAACCACTTTCCATTCAGTAAAATAAAACCGAGGCCGAGGTCGAGTAAACGGAGCCGTTTATGAAAAACAGACAAATGCTCCTGAGTCAAACCAGCGAGTGCTGTCATTATCTGTGACTCAAGAGAAAGGGACAATGCGGAACTTTTCTGTGAGTGACAAGGTTCATTCTCCACCATATTTATCCAACATCTGACATGCCACAATTAACAAGTCCACAGAGGACACGGGACGGGAGGACACACAGCAGGACGGGCGGACACAGGAGGACACAGGAGGACACAGGAGGACACACGAGGACACAGGAGGACACAGGAGGGACACCCGAGGACGAGAGGACACAGGAGGACACAGGAGGACGGGAGGACACGAGGACACAGGAGGATGAGAGGACACAGGAGGACGAGAGGACACAGGAGGACGGGAGGACACGGGAGGACGGGAGGGGACGGGAGGGGACGGGAGGACACAGGAGGACGGGAGGGGACGGGAGGACACAGGAGGACGGGAGGACACAGGAGGACACAGGAGGACACAGGAGGACGGGGAGGACACAGGAGGACGGGAGGACACAGGAGGACAGGAGGACGGGAGGACACAGGAGGACGGGAGGACACAGGAGGACGGGAGGGGACGGGAGGACACAGGAGGACGGGAGGACACAGGAGACACAGGAGGACACAGGAGGACGGGAGGACACAGGAGGACGGGAGGACACAGGAGGACAGGAGGACCCTCCGGACACAGGAGGACGGGAGGACACGGGAGGACGGGAGGGGACGGGAGGGGACGGGAGGACACAGGAGGACGGGAGGGGACGGGGAGGACAACAGGAGGACGGGAGGACACAGGAGGACAGGAGGACACAGGAGGACGGGGAGGACAGGAGGACAGGAGGAACCAGAGGACACAGGAGGACACAGGAGGACGGGAGGACACAGGAGGAGCAAAGGAGGACGGGAGGACACAGGAGGACGGGAGGACACAGGAGGACGGGAGGACACAGGAGGACACAGGAGGACGGGGAGGACACAGGAGAACACAGGAGGGACCACAGGAGGACCGGGAGACACACAGGAGGACGGAGGGACACAGGAGGACGGGAGACACAGGGAGCGAACACAGGAGGACACAGGAGGACGGGAGGAAACAGGAGGACAGGAGGACACAGGAGGGACAGGAGGACAGGAGGACACAGGAGGACGGGAGGACACAGGAGGACCCGAGGACACACGGAGGGGACGGGAGGACACAGGAGGACGGGAGGGGACGGGAGGGGGACGGGAGAGGACACAGGAGGACGGGGGACACAGGAGGACGGGAGGACACAGGAGGACAGGAGGACACAGGAGGACGGGGAGGACACAGGAGGACGGGAGGACACAGGAGGAGCACAGGAGGACGGGGGAGGAGGACACAGGAGGAGGACGGGAGGACACAGGAGGACGGGGGACACAGGAGGACACAGGAGGACGGGAGGACACAGGAGAACACAGGAGGACACAGGAGGACGGGAGGACACAGGAGAGGACACAGGAGAACACAGGAGGACACAGGAGGAGGATGGGAGGACACGGGAGGACACGGGAGGACGGGAGGACACGGGGAGGACGGGAGGACACGGGAGGACACAGGAGGACGGGAGGACACAGGAGGACGGGAGGAGGAACAGGAGAACACAGGAGGACACAGGAGGACGGGAGGACACAGGAGGACGGGGAGGACACAGGAGGACGGGAGGACACAGGAGGACGGGAGGACACAGGAGGACGGGAGGACACAGGAGGACACAGGAGGACGGGAGGACACAGGAGGACGGGAGGACACAGGAGGACGGGAGGACACAGGAGGACACAGGAGGACGGGAGGACACAGGAGGACACAGGAGGACGGGAGGACACCGGAGGACACAGGAGGACACAGGAGGACGGGAGGACACAGGAGGACACAGGAGGACACAGGAGGACACAGGAGGACGGGAGGACACAGGAGGACACAGGAGGACTCAGGACCAGGAGGACGGGAGGACACAGGAGGACACAGGAGGACGGGGAGGACACAGGAGGACACAGGAGGACACAGGAGGACGGGGAGGACACAGGAGGACGGGAGGACACAGGAGGACACAGGAGGACGGGAGGGACACAGGAGGACGGGAGGACACAGGAGGACGGGAGGAGGACACAGGAGGACACAGGAGGACGGGAGGACACAGGAGGACGGGAGGACACAGGAGGACGGGAGGAGGACACAGGAGGAACACGGGAGGACACAGGAGGACGGGAGGACACAGGAGGACACAGGAGGACACAGGAGGGACACAGGAGGACGGAGGACTCAGGAGGACCACGGAGGACACAGGAGAGGACACAGGAGGACGGGAGGACACAGGAGGGACAGGGAGGACACAGGAGGACGGGAGGACACAGGGAGGACACACCAGGAGGACACAGGAGGACACAGGGGACACAGGGCAGGGACACGGGAGGACACAGGAGGACCACAGGAGGACACAGGAGGACACAGGAGGACGGGAGGACACAGGAGGACGGGAGGACACAGGAGGACACAGGGACACAGGAGGACACAGGAGGACGGGAGGACACGGGAGGACACAGGAGGACGGGAGGACACAGGAGGACACAGGAGGACGGGAGGACACACTGGAGGAAACGGAGGACACAGGAGGACGGGAGGACACTGGAGGACGGGAGGACACAGGAGGACGGGAGGACACGGGAGGGACACAGGAGGACGGGAGGACACAGGAGGACACTGGAGGACGGGAGGACACAGGAGGACGGGAGGACACAGGAGGACGGGAGGACACAGGAGGACGGGAGGACACAGGAGGACGGGAGGAAACCAGGAGGACACAGGAGGACACGGGGGGACACAGGAGGACGGGAGGACACAGGAGGACGGGAGGACACAGGAGGACACAGGAGGACGGGAGGACACAGGAGGACGGGAGGAGGACCACAGGAGGAACACAGGAGGACACAGGAGGACGGGAGGACACAGGAGGACACAGGAGGACACAGGGAGGACACAGGAGGACGGGAGGACACAGGAGGACACAGGAGGACACAGGAGGACACAGGAGGAGGGACACAGGAGGACACAGGAGGACGGGAGGACACAGGAGGACACAGGAGGACGGGAGGACACAGGAGGACGGGAGGACACAGGAGGACGGGAGGACACAGGAGGACGGAGGACACAGGAGGACACAGGAGGACGGGAGGAGGACACAGGAGGACGGGAGGACACAGGACAGGAGGGACGGAGGACACAGGAGGACGGGGAGGACACAGGAGGACACGGGAGGACACAGGAGGAGGACACAGGAGAACACGGGAGGACACAGGAGGACGGGAGGACACAGGAGGACACAGGAGGACGGGAGGACACAGGAGGACGGGAGGACACAGGAGGACGGGAGGACACAGGAGGACGGGAGGACACAGGAGGACGGGAGGACACAGGAGGACGGGGAGGACACAGGAGGACACAGGAGGACACAGGAGGACACAGGAGGGACAAGGAGGGGGACACAGGAGGACGGAGGACACAGGAGGACGGGGAGGACACAGGGAGGACGGGGAGGACACAGGAGAACACGGGAGGACACAGGAGGACACAGGAGGGACAGGAGGAGGGGGACAGGAGGGACACGGGAGGACACAGGAGGACGGGAGGACACACAGGAGGACGGGGAGGACACAGGAGGACACAGGAGGACGGGAGGACACAGGAGGACACAGGAGGAGGACACAGGAGGACACAGGAGGACGGGGAGGACACAGGAGGACGGGGGAGGACACAGGAGGACGGGAGGACACAGGAGGACGGGAGGACACGGACACGACAAGGGAGGACACAGGAGGACACGGGAGGACGGGGAGGACACAGGAGGACACAGGAGGACACAGGAGGACGGGAGGACACAGGAGGACGGGAGGACACAGGAGGACGACGGGAGGACACGGGAGGACGGGAGGACACGGGAGGACGGGAGGACACGGAGGACACAGGAGGACGGGAGGACACAGGAGGACGGGAGGACACAGGAGGACACAGGAGGACGGGAGGACACAGGAGGACGGGAGGACACAGGAGGACGGGGAGGACACAGGAGGACGGGAGGACACGGGAGGACGGGAGGACACGGAGGACGGGAGGACACGGAGGACACAGGAGGACGGGAGGACACAGGAGGACGGGAGGACACAGGAGGACACAGGAGGACGGGAGGACACAGGAGGACGGGAGGACACGGAGGACGGGAGGACACAGGAGGACGGGGAGGACACAGAGGGAGGACGGGAGGACACGGGAGGACGGGGAGGACGGGGAGGACACAGGAGGAGGAGGGGAGGACACAGGAGGACACAGGACACAGGAGGACGGGAGGGACACAGGAGGACGGGAGGACACTGGAGGGACGGAGGACACAGGAGGACGGGAGGACACAGGAGGACGGGAGGACACAGGAGGAGCACTTAATGATTTACTGGGGCAGCACCAAAGTCCAGATAAAAATGCTCCATTGACAAAAATATTTCAAGCTCAAAGAACCAGAAAAAACAACGACTCAGCAGCTCAGCCGTGATTTGTCAAAGTGAAGTTGTGTCTTTGGTGATGATGTATCATGTATAACCTCACATATTTCCTTTTTGTTGAAGTCGTATTAAAAGAATCACATGTATAACCTCACATATTTCCTTTTTGTTGAAGTCGTATTAAAAGAATCACATGTATAACCTCACATATTCCCTTTTTGGTGAAGTCGTATTAAAAGAATCACATGTATAACCTCACATATTCCCTTTTTGTTGAAGTCGTATTAAAAGAATCACATGTATAACCTCACATATTCCCTTTTGTGTATCTTCTTACTGGTTTGACCCGTGATAAGGTCAAATCGCCCGATGTCGTTGGACGTAAACTTCGAGCGCGTTCACTGTTGACCGTCGTAATTGTTTTTAGCCCACGTGACGTCCACTTTAAATATTTACCTGCTCAGACGTGACCCGGCGCGTGTGGGACGGGGTCAGAGCCGCCGCGGTGCGTTCAGGGGCAGATAACAGCGGGACGACTTCAGACTCTGTAAATATTTGAAACAGCCTCAGAGACACAGCCACTAATGGGTTTTATGAATGAAAAGACACGTCAAAGAAGTAAAACACACAAAACCACTGCAGGTTTAGGCTGAGTTCTTCTCTCAGACTGAAAACACTCTGTTCCCCCTTGTGATGTCATCATGTGGTGATACAGGAAGTGCTCCACTGTGTTTTTAAACTTCACACACCCTCATTTCTAGAATCATCTGGATCATTTCAGTCCTGGAGTTGCCACTTATCTTGACTAAATTAAAAGATAAAAGGAGATGTTTAACTTGAAAACTACCACTTGATGACATCACAAGGTGGAACAGAGCGTTTTGAGCTTTGTAGATGTTACAGACTAATAATAAAGTGTGACTCAAACATGTGAATGAAACAAAACATGCTAGTTGTTATTAGCCTGTTCAGGGCCGGCCCAGACTAACAGACTAAGCAGCTGATTAGGGCCGTGGCCACCAGAGGGCCCCCAAGAGCCATAGATTTATATTGAAAATAACAATTGGGTGATGTAGGCTTGTGGGCGGAGCCTCGTACATGGGTGATGTAGACTTGTGGGCGGAGCCTCGTACATGGGTGATGTAGGCTTGTGGGCGGAGCCTCGTACAGACTCGTACTGCTGACTGTCAGGAGGGTTTGAATAGGACCTGGGGGAGATCTCTAGATGACTCAAACATGGAGGACATCTAAAACCTCTTCAGACGTGTTTTTGATGAGGAACAGTGGGGAGAAAGCTCAAAAAGCCACTTTTCCTGTCAACCTCGTCTTTTAACACAAACTCTGAGCTCAATAAAACATTTATTTGAAATTAACTGGATTTTTGTGGCGACATTGTTTGAGCAGAAGTCTCCGTCTCCGGAGTTTGAATATTTCCCAAACATCTGCTCATTATTTTTATTCAAATCCTCCTCTGCAAATACGAGAATTTATGACAAAAACTACGATGGGTTTGAGTCGTTTGGGCCAAAATTCACAGCAAACGTTTTGAGAGTCGCAGAAGGACCTGATGTGTCTGTTATTAATGTTCATATGTTGATTTACAGACACAGACGTGAAATAAAAACCCCAGGATCATGTAGAGGGTTAATACGAACATTTAAGACCAACATGAGTCTGACAGACGCAGGGACAGAGAGAGAGGGACATGGTTTTTATATAGAAAGTGAACTGGAGCCAGAGTCGATGGAGCAGGAAGTGCACCATGATCACTTCCTGTTTGTAGCACGATGCTAACAGGTTAGCTCTGCCCATTTACATCAACAGACTGTGTTCAAAGCACAGTCAGTCTTTACTAGAAATGTTGTTCAAAATAGAAAGAACTTTCCAGTGGCTCATTTCATTTAAACTGGTTTAAAACATCGACTCAAACGTGAAGGAGCTGGAGGAGGTGGAGGAGGTGGTGGGGTTATGCTCCACTGTTAAAAGACTCTAAATGAATCTCTAAATGAGTCGTCCCCCCCCCCCCCCGAGCCTTCCCCCTGTCCTCCCCCCCCCCCCCCCCTGTGCCTCCCCCTGACCCCCACCTGAGCCTCCCCCCTGCGCCTCCCTGAGCTCCTCCAAACACAGATCTGGCTCCTGGTTCTGGTTCGTTTTTCTGTTTTTATATTCTCAGTTTTTTCGTCTCTGGCATAAACCCAAAAACATCCAATATTTAAAGTTAAAATAAACTGAACACATCATAAAATAATTCACGACGTGTTCTTCTCCTCCTGGCACCGTCGCTCCTCCTCCTCCTCGCTGTAGTGAGGATGTGACTCCTGTGTGAGGAGATGATCACCTCCACCGTCTGAGGGAGAACAAAAAAAGATCCTGAAGTTTGTGATTTCGATTTGATTTGTGATTCAGGTTTTAAACGTCCAGAATTACACAAAACATGAGTCTGTGAGGTTTAATCCTGCTGTGTCCTCCTCAAACACCGACTCGTGTTTGTTTCATTCACATGTTTGTAGATGTTACAGATTATTAATAATCTATGACATCTACAAAGATCAAAACGCTCTGTTCCACCTTCTGATGTCATGAAGTGGGAGTTTCCAAGTTAACAGAGGGAAGAGGAGGAGGAGGAGAGGCAAGAGGGGGAAAGGAGGAAAGGAGATGTGGAGAGGAGGAAAGATGTGGAGAGGAGGAGACGAGGAGGAGACAAGAGGAGGAGAGGAGTTTTGAAGTGAACAGCTCCTTTTACCTTTAGTTCAGTTGAGATAAGTGGATATTCCAGATTCTCTGAAATGATCCAGATGATTCTAGTGAAGGTGGAAATTAAAAACACAGTGGAGCACTTCCTGTATCACCACATGATGACATCACAAGGTGGTATTTTAAAGTGTATAATCTTTGTGTTTTTCTGTGTTTGAGGAGCCGCGAGCCTGAGTCTGAGCCGCGAGCCTGAGCCGGTTCATCGACTGAGTCTGAGCCGCGAGCCTGAGCCGCGAGCCTGAGTCTGAGTGCGAGCCTGAGTCTGAAAGGAGAGAGGAGGAGTCTGAGCATCGAGCAGAGAGCCGCGAGCCTGAGTCTGAGCCGCGAGCCTGAGTCTGAGCCGCGAGCCTGAGTCTGAGCCGCGAGCCTGAGGGAGGGTAGTGCGAGCCTGAGTCTGAGCCGCGAGCCTGAGTCTGAGAGCGAGCCTGAGTCTGAGCCGCGAACAGCCGCGAGCCTGAGTCTGAGCCGAGCCTGAGCCGCGAGCCTGAGAGCGAGCCTGAGTCTGAGCCTGAGCCGGTTCATCGACTCAAACAGGGAGAGTTTAAATGTTTCACATAATGAAGTTTATGTGACTGAAAGAGTCAAAGGAGAGAGGAGGAAATGACATCATCAGAGGGAAGGAAGCAAGGGAACAAGGGAGTGAGGGAACAAGGGAACAAGAGAGCGAGGGAACAAGGGAACAAGAGAGCGAGGGAACAAGGGAACAAGAGAGCGAGGGAACAAGGGAACTGGGAAATGAGGAGAGACATTTTGAACCTGTCTGAGTCACATGTGAGAGGAGGACATGACATCACCGAGAGGGCAAGGGAACGAGGGTACGAGGGAACAAGGGAACGAGGGAACAAGGGAACGAGGGAACGAGGAAACAAGGAGACTAGGAAACTTTTTTAGTATTGATACCTGTGAAAAATTAATATTTATTCAATATTCTTCCTCCTCTTCCCTCCTCCCCCCTCCTCCTCCTCCCCCTTCTCCTCCTCATCCTCCTCTTCCTCCTCGTCCCCCTCCCCTTTCTCCTCCTCATCCTCCGCTTCCTCCTTCTCTCATCCTTTCTCCTCTTCCTCCCCCCTTCTCCTCTCCTCTTCCTTCTCCTCATCACCTCTCCTCCTCTTCCTTCTCCACTTCTCCCCCCCTTCCTCCTCCTCCTCTTCCTTCTCCCCCTTCCTCCTACTACTGCTCCCCCCCCTCCTCCTCCTCCTCCTCTACTACTGCTCCCCCTTTTCCTCCCTTCTTCTTCCTCCTCCCTCCCTCCTCTCTTCCTCCCTCCTCCTCCTGCTCCTCCTCCTCCTCTTTTCAAACAGAATCATTTTGTTAAACTCGTGTTAATGATTCTCCCACAGAGTCGAGCTTCATTTAGATTCAGCTCTGAGCCTCGTTTATCAGAGACTTGCACCAATGTGAATCAAACTTAGATTTAAAACATTCATGAAGCTCTGAGGACCCTGTGGACCTCCTCCTCCTCCTCCTCCTCCTCCTCCTCCGGAACACATGCTCTGGAGCTCCAGGGGAAACTCGTCAAGAATGATCAGATGTTTGGTGTTGGAGCGATTTGGGATTAAGTCACAAAATGATGATTAACGAGAGAAGAAGAATATTTACTTCTATATGACCTTTATAAACCTGCTTTAGTCCCCGTTCAGTCCCGGTTCAGTCCCGGTTCAGTCCCCGTTTATGTCCCGGTTCTGTCCCGGTTTATGGCTGATACTAGTTTAAGTAGGTTTTCTCCTCAGGGGCTGGACTCTCCCTCAGACACAGAGTGGGAGGAGCTTGGAGTAGAGCTGCTGCTCCTCCATGTGGAGAGGAGCAGTGGCTCTATGCCAAACTTTGAGGGACTATGTCTCTTGACTGGCCCCAGGGTCCCGTTGGAGGAAGTGTCTGGGGAGGGTAAAGTCTAGGAGTCTCTGCTCTGACCCAGAACATGGAGGATGTTCTTTTCACAGACTCTGAGGCTTTGGGCTGTTTTCATAAATCTGTGAGATTTAATGTAATTAAAAGTTGTTTTTAATTATGAAGATTCACTTATAAAAGTCCTGGAGCCGAGACTCGTCCAGACGCCACCGACCTGAGCCTCAGCTCAAAATAATCAGAGAAACAGATTTACGTTTGTGTGACTCATCATCCTCATCACCACCCTCATCATCCTCACCATCACCATCACCATCATCCTCATCACCATCATCCTCATCCTCATCACCTTCCTCAGGACGAGTTTCACTTGAGCCTCATGAGCCAGAAATCAAAACATAAATTTCAGGGTTTAAACCCGTCACGTGCACGTCTGCGGGGGTCACGTGCACGTCTGCGGGGGTCACGTGCACGTCTGCGGGGGTCACGTGCACGTCTGCGGGGGTCACGTGCACGTCTGCGGGGGTCACGTGCACGTCTGCGGGGGTCACATGTCTGTAGTTTTGCTGCTAACATCAGAACAACATTATCGTTGCTCCTTTGATCAAACACATTGAAACATTCACGTTTTTCTTCATAAACTGAGAAGTGTTTGTTTCAGGTTCATGTCAGATTCACAAAGAGCCAAAATTTAAAACTGACTGAGTCTCAGGCCAAACCAAATATTTATTGAAACATTTCAACAACATCTGCATGTTTTTCAGACGGGCTGGATTAAATGTGTCTGAGGCGACAGGAGCAGATAAGTTTGAACAGAAGTGATGGAGGCTCATGTATTTGCAAAGCATTCTGGGATTCGTAGTATTAGCGGTGCATGAGTTACACTGGCACGAGGGCAGCTCTGAACATGTTTAATATGATCTCACGGCCAAATATACTTGTATCAAGGGCCAGAATGTGGCCCGCGGGCCTGAGTTTGACATGTCGGGTTTATATAAATGAAACTTAACCTCAAGATCCACCGACTCTCCTCGTTTTTACGTTGGTTTTACTCCTCGTTGCTCCTCCGTCTCTCCTCGTTTTTGCGTTGGTTTTACTCCTCGTTGCTCCTCCGTCTCTCCTCGTTTTTACGTTGGTTTTACTCCTCGTTGCTCCACTGACCTCGTTTTTTTGCGTTCGTCTCTCCACCGACTCTCGTTTTTACGTTGTTTTTACTCCTCGTTGCTACTCTCCTCGTTTTTGCTCCTCTGACTCGCAGCTCCTCGTCTTGTGTTTGAGGGCTTCATCTTTGGAGCTTTGAGCCTTAGTTCTCCTGAGACCTCCTCCTCCTCCTCCTCCCTCACCTCTGCTTTCTCTCTGCTTTTCTCCTTCCCTCCCTCTCTCTCTCTCCTCACCTCTCCTCTCCTCTTAGTCTATACCCCCTCTCTCCCTCTCTCTCAAACATGTTCGTTCTTTTCTCTCGTTTTCACGAGGTCCGACTCAGAAGAATTTGAGACGTTTGTGTTTTCTTCTTTTATTCTTTTCATGTTTTTCGTTGCCGTTTGTCGCCTTCAGGATTTAGTTTGTCTCGTTTCCGTCTCTTTGAATAAAAACACATTTTATTGTAAAACATTTTGTCTTAAAACAAGAAAAACAAGTTTGTTTTACATAGTTTGGTCCAACGTTCCTCCTCATCAGAACATCCTGATGACTCACAGTGATGAGTTTATAAGCTCTTCAAATCTCATCTGATTCTTTTTGTGTCTGTGCTTCTGTCACATGCCTAAAAAGACTGGGGTTGTTCTACATGTATGTCTAGGGTGGAATGTTCAGCAGTTGCCGTGGTGACACAGTGTTCACATTTGTAAACTTGGCCAAAAGAAAAAAGGTTTTAAAATGTTCTGAAAACTCACAAAAAAAAACAAAACACAAAAGTGATTTAAAGAGCTCGTGTCCAGGAGCCTGTGTCTGATCATGGTTCTGTTTAAGAGTCTGATTTTACACAAAAAGGTGAGACTCACTGAAAAACCACATGTATTTGAGTGCCATCTTATATTTATTAATTAATTATTAATAAAAAGAAAAGTTATTGTGTGAATTGGGCTGAGTTTGACTGAGATCAGAAGATTGACATTCGACTGGAGCTGGTGTAAGAGACAGTCTGCAGATTAGAACCGGTAAGATGTGATGGGTTAAGTGCACTTTAAGTTCTAGTTGGTTGAGATGAGTTGGTTGCAACAAAAGGGAAAAAAATGAAAAGTAATCCGTACAGGCGGCGTCCACTTATTACTGACTTTTCAGTATTTGAGAGTATGAGTTCTTTGCATAATATCCATTCTTATTGTCGTTATTGAATAGTGTCCATTTGATTATAGTTAAAACGTCAGCGACAGATAGAAAGAGTGAGGGGGGGGCGGCTGTGTCAGCCTCCTACCAGACCCGGAGGTGATGAAGCTGTAGGTTCTGGTCTTAGCTCAACATCGTGATCAAGAACACCTGGCCTGGATTTGAACAAACACGACTAAATAAGTGACTTAAATAAATAAAAATCAAATGTCTAGAGTAATTAACCTTAGCTGAGTTAGTGTTCAGTTCCACTGTGTACACAAAATACTTTAGCAGTCAAATAAAATTAATTAATTGCTTAATTGCAAATAAATAATCTGAACAATCAAAATAAACATTTAGCACATGAATGTCTTAAATTACCGACATAAACATTGAATAACACGGTGCTATATGCTCCAAAAAGGCATTCAATGTGTTTTACAATAAGCACAAACAAGAAAACAGCGTTAGCCCGAGCATGCTAATGCTAAGCTAGTTAGCTTAGCATCGGATGCTAGCGGCACTTCACATTCAATCAACTCACCAATTCCTCAGTTTAACGGCGCATGATGGCGGCAAACGGACTCCCCCCGGACCGGAGGTCAGCTCTACAATGTGAAGAGTGGAACTACTTAGTTTGTCGAAGCTTAAAACACAGAAAAGAGCGAATATTGTAAGTTGTTTGTTACTGACCTTTTCACACCTGCCTCGGAAGCTTCCCCCACAGCTCTGACCAGGACGCCGCAGACACAGGTTGAAAAGACGCTCGTGAGCTGTGATTGGCGGACTCGGGTCACGTGATTAGGGGCGCGGTCACGTAACGTGCCTTACGTGAGAGACGCGGAGGGCAGAAATAAATATATAAATGTGGCTTTTTTATAAACAAGATTTAACGGCAGGTCAATGCAGGAGTTTAATAAAAATGAATTTTAACCTGGGTTACACCATGCTAATGCTAATGCTAATGCTAGCTTGTGACTGTGATGTTATTTGGGGGACTTGTTTAACAGCACAAATCACCTGTTGTAGTTCAGATCAGTCAGATCTTTATGGTCAGACTGAGGTAAAATAAAACTCAGATTAAAGTTTAACAGAGCTTCAGACAGAGCAGTGCCTCAGTTAGCATCACACCCCTGGGGCATGATGAGATCAGCTGCAGTATCAGTGATCCCTGTTGTGCTCTGTGTTTTTGTGCTTTCTGCCACTTCACTGATCACAAACACATTTACATGTTGTTTTTGTTCTCATTTCTTGTTCATTTGAGCTGAAACTAGAGCCCCGCCCCCTGCAGCGGTGGCACGAGAGCTCCGCCCCCTGCAGCGGCGGAATGAGAGCTCCACCCCCTGCAGCGGCGGCACGAGAGCCCCGCCCCCTGCAGCGGCGGAACGAGAGCCCCGCCCCTGCAGTGGCGGCATGAGAGCCCCACCGAGAGCTCCTGCCTGCAGCGGCGGAACGAGAGCCCCGCCCCCTGCAGCGGCTGCACGAGAGCTCCTCCCGCTGCAGCAGCAGCACGAGAGCTCCGCCCCTGCAGCAGCAGCACGAGGGCTCCGCCCCCTGCAGCGGTGGCACGAGAGCTCCGCCCCCTGCAGCGGCGGCACGAGGGCTCCTCCCCCTGCACATTTTAAGACCAAAATGAGTCTGACAGCAGCAGTTACAGAGAGACACAGTTTTTACACAGAAAGTGAACTGGAGCCAGAGTCGATGGAGCAGGAAGTGCTCATGATCACTTCCTGTTTGTAGCGCGGCGCTAGCAGGTTAGCTCTGTCCGTTTATATAAACAGATGTTCTTTATCTCAGACCAGATAAAGAACATCTGTTTTATCGATGACACTCTGCAGGTTAATATCACCGTGTGACTCACAGGAAATTGGACAATAGTTTTTACAACGAGCTGTTGACACGACATTTCACAGACCTGATAAGTCCTGGAATCTGATAAAGACCCAACAGAGAAGTGAAAGTGTGTGATATTAAACCCAGAACAGGTTTAAACCAGCCCTGTTGAGCTTGAGTCTCTATGGTTCTCATCTCTGTGGATCATTCTGTAATAATTTAGACATTTTAAATCACAATAATGTCACAGTGGCATCAATGCATTATTAAATTAATAATATATTTTTTTTTTTTTTATTTCAGTTAAACGTAGCAGAAAAGCTTTGAACAGGTTTGACTTTTACCTGTTTTAATATAATTTGGTCACGTTCGGCCGGATTAATGATCCCAAAGGGCCGTGTGTGGCCCAGGGGCCGTAGTTTGTCCATGTCTGAACAGTTTGAACAGGGACCATTTAAAATGGTAGATTCACATGACATTGAAAACTGAGCTGTTAGGAAGTGTGTGTTAGCATGCTAGTTGTTTTTAGCAGGACTGTGGCAGATCTCCGCTCTGGTCTCTGACAGTTGTGGAAAGTGCTTATAAACTCATCATGGTGAATCATTAGGATGTTCTGAACAGACAAATACATTTTCAAAAAGTCTCTTTTAAATCACAGACGTGAAGTCGTTGTATGACTGATGTTGTTCGTTTCAAGGTCACATGGTGAAATGTCCTGTCGCCATGGAGACCAGACTCATAAATGTCCCGTGTTTTTGAATCTCGAGGTCGTGATGCAACAGAATCGATTCTTTAATGTTTCGATTGTTCTTCAAGAAATGTCTCATTTTGTCTTTGTTATAATGTTAAAGAAGCTCGTCATACCTCCTCCTCCACCTCCTTCTCCTCCTCCTCCTCCTCCCTCTCCTCCACCTCCTCATCCTCCTCCTCCTCCTCCTCCTCCTCTTCTCCTGTCGTCTCATAAAATCAGCTGAAACATGTCGATAGTGCTGCCCTAAACCTCCAGGCTGGTGTCTGTGGTAGAGATTGGCATGTATGTCTATGGCAGAATGTTCAGCAGTTACCATGGAGACACAATGCACACGTTAGCAACAAAAAAAGTTTTACAAAATGGATTTAAACTGCACATTTTATGAGCTTGTGACCAACACTGAAAAACTGTTGGCTAATGCTAATGCTGATGCTAGTGCTAATGCTAATGCTAATGCTAGTTTGTGACTGTGATGTTATTTGAGAGGGACGTGTTTAACAGCACAAATCTCCTGTTGTAGTTCAGATCAGTCACATCTTTATGGTCGGATTGTGTTAAAATAAAACTCAGATTAAAGTCAGAGCCTCAGACAGAGCAGTGCCGCCAGTTAGCGTCACACCCACAGAGAATGTTGATGACTTTGGTATTTTTCAATATTTCAAATAAAAAAAATCTGTTTTTTATCAAGTTTTCAAAGACATCGTTCATATTTTAAGTTATAGTTCAGATTAGAAGCTGGTTTTGAGATTCTGGTTAAAGGCCCGTGTGACTCTGACCCCTGACCTCTGACCTGTGACCTCTGACCCCTGACCCCTAATGTCGTTTCCTCATCACAAACAGACCTGCAGCTGTGTTTTGTTTCATTTTCACATGTTTAACTCTCAAACCTGCAGATTTAGGCTGTCTTCTTCTCTCAAACTGAAAACACTCTGTTCCACCTTGTGATGTCATCATGTGGTGATACAGGAAGTGCTCCACTGTGTTTTTAAACTCCACCTTCACTAGAATCATTTGGATCATTTCAGTCCTGGAGTTGTCACTTATCTCGACTGAACTAAAGGTAAAAGGAGCTGCTCATGTGAAAACTACCACTTGATGACATCACAGTGTGGACACAGTCTCGTTCAGAAGGAGAAAGTGGGTCATGTTTTTGAACGGGGCGTTTTTTTGTGTCGGGCTCGGCGCAGGGTTTTGGGGGCTGGATGGTTTCGGGCGTGTTCAGAGCTGATAAAGCTTCAGACACAAAAACTCAGAGCTGCCGACGAGCAGCGTGAAACAGGTTTAAGTGAAACATTTCACTGGATCCAAACCTTAAAGAGGAAAAAACGACTTTTTTGGAGCTTTGTCTCTTGTTCTGACACTGATCCTCATCAAAAACACGTCTGAAGAGGTTTTAGAGTCACCCATGCATGTTTGAGTCATCTAGAGATCTCTCCTGGGCCCTATAAACTAAAACATGACAAACTGTTCACACAATAGAAGTAAAATACCTCGTCTTTAACCTAAACTCAAACTTTATCCTTTTTAAATCCAGATCTGACCTTTGACCTCTGTTGTTGATGTAATAATTAAAGGATTAATGTCGTTGCTTTAAAAATGTTCAAACTTTGAGTAAATCCCTTTTTTTATGAGGTTTTTATTCACAAACACAAGATAAAAAAACATCCAGGGAGCGAGCACTTAGCAACACTGTCAATCAAACCTGTTGCTAACGCTAAAGGAGCGACGTCGGGGACAGAAGGACCTGATGTGTCTGTTATTAATGTTCATATGTTGATTTACAGACACAGACGTGAAATAAAAACCCCAGGATCATGTAGAGGGTTAATACGAACATTTAAGACCAACATGAGTCTGACAGGGACAGACAGGGGGCGCTGTTCTACACAGAAAGTGATGAAGCAGGAAGTGCTCATGATCACTTCCTGTTTGTAGCATGGCGCTATTTAAGAGGAGAGTGATGG
Source organism: Periophthalmus modestus (assembly GCA_019594935.1). Taxonomy (NCBI): domain Eukaryota; kingdom Metazoa; phylum Chordata; class Actinopteri; order Gobiiformes; family Gobiidae; genus Periophthalmus; species Periophthalmus modestus. The sequence goes on along the minus strand of JAIEZT010001293.1, from coordinate 64,689 downwards.
AGGTGCGTGAGGGTCCTGTGGGTGGAGGTGTGTGGGTGGAGGTTTGTGGGTGGAGGTCTGTGGGTGGAGGTTTGTGGGTGGAGGTGTGTGGGTGGAGGTGTGTGTGGGTGGAGGTCTGTGGGTGGAGGTGTGTGTGCGGGAGGTCTGTGGGGGGAGGTCTGTAGGTGGAGGTGTGTGGGTGGAGGTCTGTAGGTGGAGGTCTGTGGGTGGAGGTCTGTGGGTGGAGGTGTGTGGGTGGAGGTGGTGTGTGGAGGTGGTGGGTGGAGGTGTGTGGGTGGAGGTCTGTAGGTGGAGGTGTGTGGGTGGAGGTCTGTAGGTGGAGGTGTGTGGGTGGAGGTCTGTAGGTGGAGGTGTGTGGGTGGAGGTCTGTAGGTGGAGGTCTGTGGGTGGAGGTGTGTGGGTGGAGGTGTGTGGGTGGAGGTCTGTAGGTGGAGGTGTGTGGGTGGAGGTCTGTAGGTGGAGGTGTGTGGGTGGAGGTCTGTGGGTCTGTGTAGGTGGAGGTCTGTGGTGGAGGTGTGTGGGTGGAGGTCTGTAGGTGGAGGTCTGTGGGTGGAGGTCTGTAGGTGGAGGTCTGTGGGTGGAGGTCTGTAGGTGGAGGTGTGTGGGTGGAGGTCTGTGGGTGGAGGTCTGTAGGTGGAGGTCTGTGGGTGGAGGTCTGTAGGTGGAGGTCTGTAGGTGGAGGTCTGTAGGTGGAGGTCTGTGGGTGGAGGTCTGTAGGTGGAGGTGTGTGGGTGGAGGTCTGTGGGTGGAGGTCTGTAGGTGGAGGTGTGTGGGTGGAGGTCTGTGGGTGGAGGTCTGTAGGTGGAGGTGTGTGGGTGGAGGTCTGTGGGTGGAGGTCTTTAGGTGGAGGTGTGGGGTGGAGGTCTGTGGGTGGAGGTCTGTAGGTGGAGGTGTGTGGGTGGAGGTCTGTGGGTGGAGGTCTGTAGGTGGAGGTGTGGGGGTGGAGGTCTGTGGGTGGAGGTCTTTAGGTGGAGGTGTGTGGGTGGAGGTCTGTGGGTGGAGGTCTGTAGGTGGAGGTGTGTGGGTGGAGGTCTGTGGGTGGAGGTCTGTAGGTGGAGGTGTGTGGGTGGAGGTCTTTAGGTGGAGGTGTGTGGGTGGAGGTCTGTGGGTGGAGGTCTGTAGGTGGAGGTGTGTGGGTGGAGGTCTGTAGGTGGAGGTCTGTGGGTGGAGGTCTTTAGGTGGAGGTGTGTGCGTGGAGGTCTGTAGGTGGAGGTCTGTAGGTGGAGGTCTGTGGGTGGAGGTCTGTAGGTGGAGGTCTGTGGGTGGAGGTCTGTAGGTGGAGGTCTGTGGGTGGAGGTGTGCGTGGAGGTCTGTGGGTGGAGGTGTGTGGGTGGAGGTCTGTTGATCCGACTCATAAAAACTTATCGACGTTTGAACTAAACACGTTTGATGTTGTTGAACATTTAAAACAAACAGTTTGTTCAGTGACATTAAACCGACTCTGATCCAGAACAGACCTGAGACAGAAGGTCACACTCTCATCTTTAAAGACTCACTACGGAACTTTTCAAGGGTCAGACACCAGTCTCCATGGAGATGTGCTGATGTTCCACAGTGCGGCTTTAAGGCTCCTCCTCACAAACACAACTTACACATGAGTCACTTTATTATGAGTCTGTCACATCTCCACACCTCAGAACACTCTGTTCCCACCTTGTGATGTCATCGAGTGTAGTTTAAGTGAACATCTCCTTTTACCTTTAGTTCAGTCGAGATAAGTGACTCCAGGACTGAAATGATCCAGATGATTCTAGTGAAGGTGGAGTTTAAAAACACAGTGGAGCACTTCCTGTATCACCACATGGTGACATCACAAGGTGGAACAGAGTGTTTTCAGTTTGAGATTTGTGAGTTAAACACGATGTAATAATGAAGAGATGAGTTTGAGCTGAAGGAGAGACCGAGGGAGGAGAGGGGAGGAGAGAGGAGGGGAGGAGTAGAGGGAGGAGAGAGGAGGAGAGGAGGAGGAGAGGGAGGAGAGAGGAGGAGAGAGGAGGGGAAGAGTAGAGGGAGGAGAGAGGAGGAGAGGGAGGAGAGAGGAGGAGAGGGGAGGAGAGAGGAGGGGAAGAGTAGAGGGAGGAGAGAGGAGGAGAGGGGAGGAGGAGAGGAGGGGAGAGTAGAGGGAGGAGGAGAGGAGGAGAGAGGAGGAGGGAGGGAGAGAGGAGGAGAGGGGAGGAGAGAGGAGGGGAAGAGTAGAGGGAGAGGAGAGAGGAGGAGAGGGAGGAGAGAGGGAGGAGGAGGGAGGAGAGGAGAGGAGGGGGAGGAGTAGAGGGAGGAGAGAGGAGGAGAGGGAGGAGAGAGGAGGAGAGGGGAGGAGAGAGGAGGAGGGGAGAGAGAGGAGAGGGAGAGAGGAGGAGAGGGGAGGAGGGAGGAGAGGGAGAGGAGAGGAGGGGAGGAGGAGTAGAGGGAGGAGAGAGGAGGAGGAGGGAGGAGAGAGGAGGAGAGAGGGGGAGAAGAGAGGAGGGGAGGAGTAGAGGGAGGAGGAGAGAGGAGGGGAGGAGTAGAGGGAGGAGAGGGGAGGAGAGAGGAGGGGAGGAGTAGAGGGAGGAGAGAGGAGGAGAGGGAGGAGAGGGAGGAGAGAGGAGCAGAGAGGAGGAGAGGGAGGAGACAGGAGGAGAGGGAAGAGAGAGATAGTGTAAAAGGAGGAGAGGGGGATAAAAGGAGGAGAGAGTGAGTCTGAGGAGGTTTGTCTCACACACGACTGGTTGATAATGAAGTGTCAGAAATGACCAAGAACTCCCCCCTCTATCCCTCTTTTTCCCTCTCTCCCTCTCTCTCCCTTTCTCCTTCTCTCCTCTCCTTCTCTCTGTTCTTCTCTGTCCTTCTCTCTGTCCTTCTCTCTCTTCTCTCCTCTCTCTCTCCCCTCCCCTCTCTCTTCCACCTCTTTTCTCTCTCTTCTCACTCTTTTCTTTCTCATTTTCTCTCCAGGATCCTGATGTTTTTCCTTTTTTCCGGTTCAGTGCCACTCGGCCGTAGAAGTGGAAATACCTGGAGACCCCCCTCTGCTCCTTCCTTCTCCTCCCTCCGCTCCTCTTCCCCCTCTTTTTCTCCTCCTCTCCTACCACACTCTCTCTCTTTCTCTCTCTCGCCCTTCCTGTTCTTATATAAAATCCTGCCGCCTTCTCTTTTCCCCTCTCTCTTTTCTCTTCTCTTCTTCTCTCTTCTTTCTCTCTCCACTCCTCTTTCCCCTCACCTCTCCCCTCCTCTCCCTCTCCTCCTCTTTGTCTCCTCCTCCCTCTCTTCCCCCTCTCTTTCTCTCTTTCTTATATAATTCCGGCGCCTGAGGAGTCGTTTATTTGTTAGTGTCATTTCCATTTTTCATCTGTGATTAACCCGATGGAAAAAGCAGCACTCTCCCTCCTCCTCCTCCCCCTCCTGCTCCTCCTCCCTCCTTCTCTCTCTCGCTCTCTCCTCTATTTCTCCAGTGATTACAGTATTCCCCTCCTCCTCCTCTCCTTCCTCCCTCCCCTTCCTCCTCCTCCCCTCCTCCCTCGTTCTCTCTCTCTCTCTCTCTCTCTATTTCTCCAGTGATTACAGTATTCCCCTCCTCCTCCTCTCCTCCTCCTCCCCCTCCTCCTCCTCTCTCTCTTCTCCCCCTCCCCTTCCTCCTCCCCCTCCTGCTCCTCCCTCCTCCTCTCTCTCTCTCTCTCCTCTATTTCTCCAGTGATTACAGTATTCCCCTCCTCCTCCTCGTCTCTTCATGATTATTCTCCTCTTTTCTTTATGATTCTTCCAGTGGAAAAGCAGAAACGAGATAAAGTCAAAGTGTGAACGACATAAACTGAGACTGAGGCTCTGAGGTTGTGGGTTTGATTCCCTCTGTCTGCTCTGAGGTTGTGGGTTCGATTCCCTCTGTCTGCTCTGAGGTTGTGGGTTTGATTCCCTCTGTCTGCTCTGAGGTTGTGGGTTCGATTCCCTCTGACTGCTCTGAGGTTGTGGGTTCGATTCCCTCCGTCTGCTCTGAGGTTGTGGGTTCGATTCCCTCTGTCTGCTCTGAGGTTGTGGGTTCGATTCCCTCTGTCTGCTCTGAGGTTGTGGGTTCGATTCCCTCTGTCTGCTCTGAGGTTGTGGGTTCGATTCCCTCTGACTGCTCTGAGGTTGTGGGTTCGATTCCCTCTGTCTGCTCTGAGGTTGTGGGTTCGATTCCCTCTTTCTGCTCTGAGGTTGTGGGTTCGATCTGCTCTGAGGTTGTGGGTTCGATTCCCTCTGTCTGGTCTGAGGTTGTGGGTTCGATTCCCTCTGTCTGCTCTGAGGTTGTGGGTTCGATTCCCTCTGTCTGCTCTGAGGTTGTGGGTTCGATTCCCTCTGTCTGCTCTGAGGTTGTGGGTTCGATTCCCTCTGTCTGCTCTGAGGTTGTGGGTTCGATTCCCTCTGTCTGCTCTGAGATTGTGGGTTCGATTCCCTCTGTCTGGTCTGAGGTTGTGGGTTTGCTTCCCTCTGTCTGCTCTGAGGTTGTGGGTTCGATTCCCTCTGACTGCTCTGAGGTTGTGGGTTCGATTCCCTCTGTCTGGTCTGAGGTTGTAGGTTCGATTCCCTCTGTCTGCTCAGAGGTTGTGGGTTCGATTCCCTCTGTCTGGTCTGAGGTTGTGGGTTCGATTCCCTCTGACTGCTCTGAGGTTGTGGGTTCGATTCCCTCTGTCTGCTCTGAGGTTGTGGGTTTGATTCCCTCTCTCTTGCCAGTTGTTTTGCTCTGACACTGTTGTTCACAGACGCAGAGCCAGAGAAACGTGGACGGAATATTTATGAATGAAAAACTCAGCCCCAGAGAATCAGCCCCAGAAAGAACCCTCAACAAGAACAAGGTTGTGGGTTCGAACACAAAAACAACAACAAGAACAACAGGTTCGAAAACTCAAACAACAACTGAACAACAGGGTTCGATTCCCTCAACAAGAAAACTGAGGTTGTGGGTTCAGAAAACAAGAGAAACAACAGCTCTGTAGGAACAGCTGTGTGTTCAGATTCCCTTACTCTCACGATACTGAAAGGTCTGACTCCATTTTGATCCTGAGGAAACAGACTTTACACACTGTGATGTTCCACATAAATGATGTACTCTGTGTTCTGTTACATGTGTGTTACATGTGTGTTACATGTGAGTTCCGTGTGTTACGTGTGTTTTACATGTGTGTTACATGTGTTTTACATGTGTGTTACATGTGTTTTACATGTGTGTTCCATGTGTGTTCCATGTGTGTTCCATGTGTGTTCCGTGTGTTTTACATGTGTGTTACATGTGTGTTCCATGTGTGTTCCGTGTGTGTTCCGTGTGTGTTCCGTGTGTTTTACATGTGTGTTACATGTGTTTTAATATGTGTGTTACATGTGTGTTCCATGTGAATCCGTGTGTGTTCCGTGTGTGTTCCGTGTGTGTTCCGTGTGTGTTCCGTGTGTTTAAAAACAGGTGTGTTACAGGTGTGGTTCAACAGTGTGTTCAGTGTGTGTTTACAAGTGTGTTACAAGGTGTGTTCCGGTGTGTTCAGTGTGTGTTCCGTGTGTGTTCCTGTGTGTGTTCCGTGTGTGTTACAGTGTGTGTTCAGTGTGTTCCGTGTGTGTTACTCTGTGTGATTCCGTGTGTGGTCCGTGTGTGTTCCATTGTGTGTTCCTGTGGAAACAGTTCCGTGTGTGTTCCACATGTGTGTACTCTGTGTGTGTTCCATGTGTGTTACGTGTGTGTGTTACGTGTGTTTACAGGTGTGTGGTACATGTGTGTTACATGTGTGTTACATGTGTGTTGTGTTACATGGTGTTACATGTGTGTTACATGTGTGTTACATGTGTGTTCCATGTGTGTTCCATGTGTGTTACATGTGTGTTCCGTGTGTGTTACATGTGTGTTCCGTGTGTGTTCCGTGTGTGTTCCGTGTGTGTTCCGTGTGTGTTACGTGTGTGTTACGTGTGTGTTACGTGTGTGTTACGTGTGTGTTACGTGTGTGTTACGTGTGTGTTCCGTGTGTGTTCCATGTGTGTTCCATGTGTGTTACATGTGTGTTCCATGTGTGTTCCATGTGTGTTCCATGTGTGTTACATGTGTGTTACATGTGTGTTCCATGTGTGTTCCATGTGTGTTCCATGTGTGTTACATGTGTGTTCCATGTGTGTTCCATGTGTGTTCCATGTGTGTTACATGTGTGTTACATGTGTGTTACATGTGTGTTACATGTGTGTTACATGTGTGTTACACGTGTTAATCCTCAGAGCAGCAGGTTCACACTGGTCCATGTTTTTATTCTCGTCTGTGTCTGATTCTTGTGACACAGACACATCAGTTTAAACAGGTTCAGGAAAGACTCGTTTATGACAATGGGACTTTTTTTTAATATCGATACCTGTGTGTCAGATTGTGTCAGATGCCCTCCCCGTGGGTCAGATTGTGTCAGATGCCCTCCCCGTGTGTCAGATTGTGTCAGATGCCCTCCCCGTGTGTCAGATTGTGTCAGATGCCCTCCCCGTGTGTCAGATTGTGTCAGATGCCCTCCCCGTGTGTCAGATTGTGTCAGATTGTCCCGTGTGTCAGATTGCCAGATGCCCCGTGTGTCAGATTGTGTCAGATGCCCTCCCCGTGTGTCAGATTGTGTCAGATGCCCTCCCCGTGTGTCAGATTGTGTCAGATGCCCTCCCCGTGTGTCAGATTGTGTCAGATGCCCTCCCTCGTGCTGACGTCCTCTCTTTTTCCAGGTGAATGCGTTCCTGTCTTTCGTCGTTCCCATGGTCACCATCTCCGCCCTGAACGGGGTCATAGCCAATCAGCTGCAGCGGATGTTCAAGGAGGCGGAGCAGGAGAACCGCATGTGCGTCATCAGGGGAGGAAAATCCACAATGCTCAGCGTGAGCGTGGAGCCCAACCGCGCCCAGTCCCTGCGCCACGGCGTCCTCGTGCTGAGTAAGTCCTGGGTCTTTGCTCTGTAAAAAGAAACATGTGGGTTAAAAAAAAGACTGTTTATGTAAATGGACAGAGCTAATGTGCTAGCACCGCGCTACAAACAGGAAGTGATCATGGAGCACTTCCTGCTCCATCGACTCTGGCTCCAGTTCACTTTCTGTGTAAAAACAGCGCCCCCTGTCTGTCCCTGCTGCTGTCAGACTCATGTTGGTCTTAAATGTTCGTCTTAACCCTCGACATAATCCTGGGGTTTTTATTTCACTTTTTAATCCCGAAATCAAGATCTGAACATTAATAAGAGACAAATGACGCGCTCCTGTTAGCGTTAGCAACAGGTTTGATTGACAGCGTTGCTAAGTGCCCGCCCCCTGCCCCGTGTGGTGCGGCGTGAAGGGGCGGTACTTTCCACGTCCTCGCTCCTGATGTGGAGGTGCGTCAGATGCCCTCCCGTCCTCCTCTGTCCAGAGAAGTTTGTTCTTGAGATTTAGACCAGATTAAGTCGAAATGAGAGAATCAGAAAAACCTGTCGCTTTAAATCATTCAGGAAAACTGTCAGAAAGAAACATGGCTCCTCCTCCTGCTCCTCCTCCTCCTGCTCCTCCTCTTCACACAGGAGCATTTACAGAGCAGTCGTTCATTTTGTTGATGTGTTTTTATCTGTTCAAACATCAGTCTCTCTGCAGCCACACGCTCTTCATCACTGTCCCTCCTCCTCCTCCTCTCGCCTGTCCTCCACCTCCTGTCGTCCTTCCTCTTCTTCCTCCACCTACTCCTCTCCAGTCTCCTCCTCCTCCTCCGCCTCTAGTCTCGCCTCCCTCTCCTCTCTCCTCCTCATATCTTCTCTTCTCCTCCTCTTCTTCCTCCTCCTATCTCCCCTCCTTTTCCTCCTCTTCCTCCTCCTCCTCTCTCTTCTTCTAGTGCTCCTCCTCTTCCTCTCTCTTCCTCCTATCTTCATCCTTCTCCTCCCGTTCCTCTTCCTCCTCCTCTTCCTCTGTCCTCTTCCTCTCTCCCCTTCTTGTTCTCTTCCTCTCTCCTCTTCCTCTCTCTTCCTCCTATCTTCATCCTTCTCCTCCTCCCGTTCCTCCTCATCCTCCTCTTCTCATCCTCTTCCTCTCCCCTCTTCTCATCCTCCTCCTCTTCGTCCTCCTCTCCTCCTCTCTCCCTCTTCTCCTCTTCCTCTTCCTCCTCCTCTTCCTCTCTCCTCTTCTCGTCCTCCTCCTCTTCTCGTCCTCTTCCCCTCTCCTCTTCTAGTGCTCCTCCTCTTCCTCTCTCTTCCTCCTATCTTCATCCTTTTCCTCCTCCCGTTCCTCCTCATCCTCCTCCTCTTCTTGTCCTCGTCCTCTTCCTCTTCTCGTCCCCTTCCTCTCTTCTAGTCTTACCTCCTCCCCCCCTCGTCCTCCCCTTCCTCCTCCTCTTCTTCCTCTAGTACTCGAGTATTAGTACTGTTACTTCAGTAATAGTAGTACTCGAGTAGTGTCAGTACTCTTTTCTTCTGGACGTTTCAGAAGTTTCAGAAACCCTCCAGAAGTCGACTGGAATGAGTTTACATCCCCAACTACACGTCATCATTTACTGAAACTCACATTATCTGGAAGTGTGACGCTAACTGGAGGCACTGCTCTGTCTGAGGCTCTGACTTTAATCTGAGTTTTATTTTAACTCAATCTGACCATAAAGATGTGACTGATCTGATCTACAACAGGTGATTTGTGCTGTTAAACACGTCCCTCTCAAATAGTATTACAGTCACAAGCTAGCATTAGCATTAGCATTAGCATTAGCTTTAGCATTAGCATTAGCCAACAGTTTTCCAGTGAGTCGCTCTCACTTTTTTGTGTAAAATCAGACTCCTGCACAGGGCCCTCTCTGACATCCCAGGGGGTCTTTATCGTCGTCCGTCTGTCATTAAGCGCCGCTCTACCTCCACGCACAGGAAGGGGCGGGGCTTCACAGACGTGTTTAATTCACTTCCTGTTCGTTTAATGCACTTCCTGTCCTTCCTCTTGCACTTCCTGTTCTGCAGATTAGGACCAAACATGTGAGTCCCGTGTGTCAAACTCAGGCGTACGCACAGTTATGTCATCAAACACAATCGTCCAATCACAGCGCAGCACAGGCCAGGGGGCGGGACTTAATCTGCTAATACTTTAAATCTGTGTCTAATGTTTCCTCGTCACAAAAGAAACGCCTCCTACTGATCATGTGACACAGAGCACCTCCTCATCCTCAGACATAAAACAAACACCTCCTACTGATCAACAGCACCTCCTACTGATCAAACACTGATCATGTGACACACAGCACCTCCTCATCCTCAGGCATCCTCAGACATAACACACCTCCCCACAAAAACACCTCCTACTGATCATGTGACACAGACACATCAGCACCAAACTCCTCATCCTCGTCACATCATCAAAATAACACAAACACCTCCTACTGATCATGTGACACACAGCACCTCCTCATCCTCAGACATAACACAAACACCTCCTACTGATCATGTGACACACAGCACCTCCTCATCCTCAGGCATAAAACAAACACCTCCTACTGATCATGTGACACAGAGCACCTCCTCATCCTCAGACATAACACAAACACCTCCTACTGATCATGTGACACAGCACCTCCTCATCCTCGTCACAAAACAAACACCTCCTACTGATCATGTGACACAGCACCTCCTCATCCTCAGACATAACACAAACACCTCCTACTGATCATGTGACACACAGCACCTCCTCATCCTCAGACATAACACAAATACCTCCTACTGATCATGTGACACACAGCACCTCCTCATCCTCAGACATAACACAAACACCTCCTACTGATCATGTGACACAGAGCACCTCCTCATCCTCAGACATAACACAAACACCTCCTACTGATCATGTGACACACAGCACCTCCTCATCCTCAGACATCCTCAGGACACATAAAACAAACACCTCCTACTGATCATGTGACACAGAGCACCTCCTCATCCTCAGACATAACACAAACACCTCCTACTGATCATGTGACACAGAGCACCTCCTCATCCTCAGATCACAAAACAAATCATGTTGACACCTCCTACTGATCATGTGACACAGCACCACCTCCTCATCCTCAGACAAAGCACCTCAGACACTCCTCCTCCTCAGACACTCCTCCTCCTCATGTCTCCTTCTCCTCGTGTCCTCCTCCTCATGTCTGCTCCTCCTCCTCCTCCTCCTCCTCATGTGTCCTCCTCCTCATGTCTGCTCCTCCTCCTCTTCCTCCTCCTCATGTGTCCTCCTCCTCATGTCTGCTCCTCCTCCTCTTCCTCTCCTCTTCCTCTCCCGTTCTTCAGTTCAGTCTCTACATTATTGATCAGATTCAGGGGCCTCGTGTCTGGAGCCTGTGACGGAGGAGCAGGGACCATAATGCTTCACTCTCTCTCTCTCCCTCTCTGTTTCTCCCTCTCTCCCTCTGTCCTCGTCTTTCTCTCTCTCTCTGTCTCTGTTTCTCTCTCCCTCTGTCCTCGTCTTTCCTTCTCTCTCTTTCTCTTTCAATCTTTTCAAATGAGCAGAAAATGTAAATCAGTGAATCTTTGTAAACAGGATTAAAATGAGCTCCACCGTGAACATGAAGATCACATGTATGTTACAGTACATGTATGTTTCATCGCATGTATGTTTCATCGCATGTATGTTTCAGTACATGTATGTTTCAGCACATGTATGTTTCAGCACATGTATGTTTCAGCACATGTATGTTTCAGTACATGTATGTTTCAGCACATGTATGTTTCAGTACATGTATGTTTCAGCACATGTATGTTTCAGCACATGTATGTTTTAGTACATGTATGTTTCAGTACATGTATGTTTCAGTACATGTATGTTTCAGTACATGTATGTTTCAGCACATGTATGTTTCAGTACATGTATGTTTCAGCACATGTATGTTTCAGCACATGTATGTTTCAGCACATGTATGTTTCAGCACATGCATGTTCAGCACATGTATGTTTCAGCACATGTGTTTCAGCACATGTATGTTTCAGTACATGTATGTTTCAGCACATGTATGTTTCAGTACATGTATGTTTCAGCACATGTATGTTTTAGTACATGTATGTTTCAGCACATGCATGTTTCAGCACATGTGTTTCAGCACATGTATGTTTCAGTACATGTATGTTTCAGCACATGTATGTTTCAGCACATGCATGTTTCAGCACATGTATGTTTCAGCACATGTATGTTTCAGCACATGTATGTTTCAGCACATGTATGTTTCAGCACATGTATGTTGTATTTCTATAAATAAATCCGAGAAAAACATGGGTGATGTAGGCTTGAGGGCGGAGCCTTGCACATGGGTGATATAGGGTTGTAGGCGGAGCCTCGTACATGGGTGATGTAGGCTTGTGGGCGCAGCCTGGATTCAGGAGAGATCACTAGATGACTCAAACATGCATGAATGACCTAAAACCTTCCTCTTCTTGATTTTGATGAAGAACATTTTTAGAACATGGGAGAAAGATACAAAAAAAGCAGATTTTGCAGATCTCGCCTCTTTAAAAACGTCTCAGTTAAACTCGAGGTGAATCATTTTAAATTCTGCTGTTTCTTCAGTCGATAAATAAAACTCTTCAAATTGATTTTGACTTTTCACTTCCTGATTTCACAGACACTTAAACTCAGAGACTCTGAGCTGCAGCGTCGACATTTATTCACTCTCCTCCTTCATGCCTTTATCTCTCTCTCCTCCTCCTGTTCTCCTCTGCAATTTTTTTCTCTCCTCCTCTCTCCTCCCCTGTTTCTCCTCCTCTCTCCTCCGCTCTCCTCTCCCCTCCCCTCCCCTGTTTCTCCTCCTCTCTCCTCCTCTCCCCTCTCCTGTTTCTTCTCCTCTCTCTCCTCTCCTCTCTCCTCCTCTCTTCCCCTGTTTCTCCTCCTCTTTCCTCCTGTCTCCTCCTCTCCCCTCTCTCCTCCTCTCTCCTCCCGTTTCTCCTCTTCTCTCCTTTCTCCTCTCCCCTCTCTCCTCCCGTTTCTCCTCCTCTCCCCTCCTCTCTCCTCCCGTTTCTCCTCCTCTCCCCTCCTCTCTCCTCCCGTTTCTCCTCCTCTCTCCTCCTCTCTCTCTCCTCCCGTTTCTCCTCCTCTCCCCTCTCTCCTCCTCCTCTCCTCCTGTCTCCTCTCTCCCTCCCCTGTTTCTCCTCCTCTTCTCCTCCCCTGTTTCCCTGAATGACTCTGGGGGACTCCTGAAGGACCCCTTAGGGACTCCTGAGGGACTCCTGAAGAACCCCTGAGGGACTCCTGAGGGACCCCTGAGGGACCCCTGAGGGACCCTGAGGGACCCCTGAGGGACTCCTGAGGGATTCCTGAGGGACTACTGAGGGATTCCTGTGGGACTTCTGGGCCAGTTGGACTCAACTATAGTCTCCAATCGGCAAGGTGCAACAGACAAAAGATCATCAGACTAGAAAAAACACAGACGTGCTTTGTTTTCAGGACAGTCCTGAGATTAGACAGATTTAACTCAGACACTGAAGGACGAGTCAAATGCAAATCTCTTTGTATTCTAAACATATTATACATATACATTCTCCGCCTTCATGTCTTTTCCAAAGTCAGAGACTTTGTGCAGAGGTGAAAACCAACAAGACGAAACACACAGACACGATAATTACAGAAGTTAGAGCGACACTTGGACAATCAGAGCAGACGGCAAAATCAATATAATCAACACAAAGCGGCAAAACCAGGTCAGAACTTAAAGTGGAGAGTGAATAAGACTGGGGAGCAAACACACCTCTGTGGAACCCCTGAGGGACTCCTGAAGGACTCCCGAGGGACTCCTGAAGGACTCCCGAGGGACTCCTGAGAAACTCCTGAGAGACTCCTGAGGGAATCCTGAGGGACACCTTGAGGATTCCTGAGGAACTCCTGAGGGACTCCTGAGGGACTCCTGAGAAACTCCTGAGAGACTCCTGAGGGAATCCTGAGGGACACCTTGAGGAACTCCTGAGGGAATCCTGAGGGACACCTTGAGGATTCCTGAGGAACTCCTGAGGGACTCCTGAGGGACTCCTGAGGGACCCCTGAGGGACTCCTGAAGGACTCCCGAAGGACTCCTGAGAAACTCCTGAGGAACTCCTGAGGGACTCCTGAGGGACTCCTGAGGGACTCCTGAGGGACTCCTGAGGGACAGGACTCCTGTGGGACTCAAGAGGGACTCAAGAGGGACTCATGAAGGACTCATGAAGGACTCCTGTGGGACTTCTGGGCCAGTTGGCCTCAACTATTGTCTCCGATCGGCAACGTGCAACAGACAAAAGATCATCAGACTAGAAAAAACACAGACGTGCTTTGTTTTTAGGACAGTCCTGAGACTCAGAGACGCTGAAGGACGAGTCAAATGCAGATCTCTTTTTATTCTAAACATTCCGCCTTCATGTCTTTTCCTCAGCTGTGTCAAAGGTCAGAGGTCACTCCACATCTGCTCTGACGATGAAGAGAGAGGAAAGAGTCAGGGGTCAGAGTTCAACGAGCTGTGACTCCCTCTAACGACAGGGCTGTGGGTTCTGTTTCCGGAGAGAGGAGAGAAGTGAGGAGAGGATTAGACAAACGACTAGGGCTGGGTATCACCAAGAAGCTGCCGATACGATACGTACCTCGATACACAGTCCACGATACGATACGTATCTCGATACAGTGCCATTTCGATTCGATACGATATATTTCAAATCGATACGATATGATTCAGAAAAAAATAAAGGCCTTCAACCTTACTTAAATGGTCAACCCAATTTTCACAAAAAAAAACAAAACAAAAAAAAAAACATTAAATGGTGCATTTATCTTCCATTTATTGAAGATTAAAGAACACAATAAAGTGGTTTTTGATTAATGCATGTTTCTAACTAGAGGGAGGAAGGCGGTTGAAACATTTTTTCTGACATTTTCGTTTCTCTTGCTTCTCGCTTCTCTTCACCCGTAAAGAGTAACGTTTGGGGGTAATATCGATATCGATACTAGGAAACAAAGAATCGATACCGTATCGATTTTAATAATATCGATACATATCGGTGTATCGATATTTTAGCACACCCCTACAAACGACTGAGTTTATTTCACGTCCTGTCGCCTCAGACTCGTCAACAGGATCCAAAACACGGATCGATACTGAAACGAGTCTCGAGACTAGAGACAGGAGGCAGGAGACAGGAGGCAGGAGACAGGAGACAGGAGACAGGAGACAGGAGGCAAGAGACAGGAGGCAAGAGACAGGAGACAGGAGACAGGAGACAGGAGACAGGAGACAGGAGACAGGAGGCAGGAGACAGGAGACAGGAGGCAGGAGGCAGGAGACAGGAGGCAGGAGGCAGGAGGCAGGAGACAGGAGGCAGGAGACAGGAGACAGGAGACAGGAGACAGGAGCCAGGAGCCAGGAGGCAGGAGGCAGGAGGCAGGAGACAGGAGACAGGAGACATGTCCTCAGAGTCTCACTTCGTGCAGCTCTAACCTCCACCGTCTCTCCGAGCTTCATGGGTAAAGACTATTTTTAAAAACCTGAGCTATTTTCAGTTTGTCGTTTTGATGCTTCAGTGAAAATTCTGTCGAAACCTTCGACTTTTATCTTGACTCAGACTCAGGTCCATTTTTAAAAGACAGTTAAACATTTCAAAAGAAGCTCACACTGTCACAGCTGAAACTGAAGCTTTTATCTGTGACGTGATTATGTCAGACGCCAGTTCACTTCAGAAAAAAAGTCTTAAATGTTCAACTTAACTCCACAGGATCATTTTATGTCACGTCTGTGTCTAAATCAACATATGAACATTAATAACAGACACATCAGGTCCTTCTGTCCCCGACGTCGCTCCTGTTAGCGTTAGCAACAGGTTTGATTGACAGCGTTGCTATGCGCCTGCCGAGGTGTTACCAGCAGCCTCGCTCTGATTGGCTCTTTGGTTGCTATGATACTCACTGTGTGAGTCCAAATATGGACCTGTGCTGCTGGGAGTGAGTTTATGACGACGATGACGACGATGATGATGACGATGACGACGATGATGATGAAGACGATGATGAAGACGATGACGATGATGATGATGATGTTCTTCCTCTCGTTTTCAGGGGTGGTGGTCATTGCGTTCGTGGTTTGCTGGTTGCCGTATCATGTGCGTCGTCTCATGTTCTGCTACGCAGAGTGAGTATCACTGTGGATTATGTACATTTTATGTGTGTGTGTGTGTGTGTGTGTGTGTGTGTGTGTACATGTGTGTATATGTGTGTCTGTGTGTGTGTGCCTGTGTGTGTGTACATGTGTGTATATATGTACATATACATGTGTGTATTTATGTGTGTGTTTGTGTGTTTTCATCCTTCTCTCTGTCGTGGTTGTGGTTGATCCATCTCTCTGATTGGATGGGCTTCATTAAACATTCACATTGTGGCCCCCCCTCCTCCTCACTCCCTCTCCTCCGGTGCTCTCCCTCTCTCTCCCTCTCTTCCCTCTCTCCCTCCCTCTTTCTCTCTCTCTCTCATAATAACTATAGGTCGTTCCGCCCGTCCATTCTTCTCTTAATTAGATCAAAACGACAAGCCATTTAAGTCGAATTGTGCTTGTGGGAAACGCCCGGAGAATGAGAATGTTCCAGAGAACGGGAATGTCCCGGAGAACGGGAATGTCCCAGAGAACGAGAATGTCCCGGAGAACGGGAATGTCCCGGAGAACGGGAATGTCCCGGAGAACGGGAATGTGAATGTGGTGGAACATGAGGCACGTGAGTCAGGAGCCGCGTCGTCAGAAGAGCCGTTATCCATGAGTTATGGCTCCTGCGGCGTTCGGACACAAACGAGAGTCTCGTTCATGAAGCTCTGATCACACACGATTATAATCGTTTATTTAAGGAGATAAAGTTTAATGAGCCGCACAGCGTCTCAAACTGTGGGCCGCGGGCCGCTGCTGTTTAACTGGAGGAACTTCTGTCCATTTTATTTCACTCAGACCAACACCGAGGTGCTCACAGAGACAGACGTCCGGGCCTCAGCTCCTCTCCACGAGGAGGAGCAGCAGCTCTACTCCGAGCTCCTCCATGTGACTCCTCCCCCTCCCCCCAGGGAGAGTCCAGCCCCTGAGGAGGAGACTCTATCTGACATCCTGTCATCACCCAAACTCATGAGCCGAGAGAACAGTTCTGAACCAGGTCTAGACCAGGACTAGACCAGGACTAGACCAGGACTAAACCAGGTCTAAACCAGGTCTAAACCAGGACTAAACCAGGACTAAGCCAGGACTAGACCAGGACTAAACCAGGACTAAACCAGGGCTAAACCAGGACTGAACCAGGACTAAACCTGGTTCTGTAGATCTCCGACTTCGTCGTCTGGTCTGGACCAAAATGATTCAAACTTGTTGATGTTTTTTGTCTCATAATAGAATCCCAGAGTGAGTCTTTAAATCTCGAGTTTTAAACTAAATGTTTCTGTTTTCAGCAGAAGTAAAAATGACTCGTTCTGTCGGTTTGTTCTCGTGTGTTTTCTGACGCCGTTTGTCTCGTTGCTCCTCGTTAAAGTGACTGATGACATCACAAGGTGAAACAGAGCGTTGTGAGCTGTGCAGAGGGAGACGTGTGTGAATGAAACTCCAGGGACGGTTTGGATGAAAAGTCCCAGAGTGTGGCTTTATCTCCGTGGAGACGAGCTCTGGGACAGTTTCCTGTGTTTTGTTGAGACACAGATTCTGTTGTTTCTAATTAGTTTCATGCTAATCTCTTTATGCATTTTCCATTAGCACAGACGCTATGTGCGCGAATGCTAATTGTACAAATGCTAATGTCTGTTTGATCGTCGTGTTGGAGACTTTTCTGCAGAAGCAGAAGATGCTGCGTGGCACAGATCGTAGGAGGAGATGTCCTGATTCTGAGTCTAAGGAACATTTAAAAGAATCAAACTGAACACGAACTTAAAGCTTTAAATCCAAACATTTCATTTAATAATCACTTAGCTGTTCTCTGCAAAGCTGCACTCTGTCACTTTTGAGGTGAAGAGTTTGCTGCTCGTCTCCATGGAGATGTGTCTCTCAGTCAGGAAAGTTCAAAAGGCCATGTTCCACAGTGGCCGATGGACAATGGTCTACCGTCCCTCAGCCAATCAGGACGCAGAACACAATGGTCTACAGTCCCTCAGCCAATCAGGACGCAGAACACAATGGTCTACAGTCCCTCAGCCAATCAGGATGCAGAACACAATGGTCTACAGTCCCTCAGCCAATCAGGACGCAGAACATGATGCACATTCAAACACTGTAAAAAAAACATGCAAAATTGCACACAAAAAAAAAAATCCACAAAACTGCGATATAGTGAGGGACGACTGAATCATTTTCAAAACACATGACCCGGTCACATGCCCCCGTCACATGACCCGGTCACATGACCCGGTCACATGACCCCGTCACATGACCTGTCACATGACCTGTCACATGACCTGGTCACATGACCCCGTCACATGACCCCGTCACATGACCTGTCACATGACCCTGTTTGGTTTGTCTCTTTTCGTCTCCGTCTCTGCTGGAGACATTGGACAAACCGCGGGGCAGTAATCAGGAAGGTGCCATAAAAACACAGACATCGCCACGGTAACAGCCCCAATCTCCACAGAAACGACTCGTCAATGACATCGTCTCATTTCACACTGAGCTCTCCATCCTAAAGAGAGAGGAGGAGAGGAGAGGGGGAGGAGAGGAGAGAGAGAGGAGAGAGAAGGAGAGGAGAGAGAAGAGAGGAGAGGAGAGAGAGGGGAGGAGAGAGAGAAGAGAGGAGAGGGGGGAGGGGAGAGAGGAGGAGGAGAG
Source organism: Periophthalmus modestus (assembly GCA_019594935.1). NCBI lineage: Eukaryota > Metazoa > Chordata > Actinopteri > Gobiiformes > Gobiidae > Periophthalmus > Periophthalmus modestus. The sequence goes on along the minus strand of JAIEZT010001293.1, from coordinate 46,973 downwards.
GGGGAGGAGAGAGAAGGGAGGAGAGGAGAGAGGAGAGGGGGATGAGAGAGGAGAGGAGAGACAGAAGAGGAGAGGGGGAGGAGAGGAGAGAGGCAGGAAAGAGGGAGTGCAAACGCCAGACTAATACCCCAGTGTATAAGAAACACTCTCCCTCTGTGTCAGATTGAGTCAGATGCCCTCCCGTGTGACTCTGTGCAGAGCAAGTCCTGAGTCTGAAGAATCCTCCCTCTCTCCTTCTCCCTCCCTCTCTCCTGTCTCCCCTCCTCCCTGTCTCCTTCTCCCTCCCTCCCTCTCTCCTCTCTCTCCTCCTCCCTCTCCTCTCCCCCTTCTCTCCTCTCCCTCTCTCCTCCTCCCTCTCTCCTCTCTCTCTCCTTCATGTCATCCCTCGTTCCTTCTCTCTTTCAGTCTTTATGACACATTGAGGCGTCACTTCTGAATCAGTCTGAGCTGCACAAATGAACAGCAGGAGTCCAATGACACAAGAGAGAGAGAACAGACAGAGAGAGAGGGAGAAAGAGAGGGGAGGAGGAGAGGAGGAGGTGCATGGCCCTGTCCCGGTGCTCACACTTGTTCTGTTCAGATGATCGTTCTCGTGCAGTTTGTAGTATGTACTCTGTAGTGTGTACTTTGTAGTATGTACAGTGTAGTATGTACTCTGTAGTGTGTACTTTGTAGTATGTACTGTGTAGTATGTACTCTGTAGTGTGTACTTTGTAGTATGTACAGTGTAGTATGTACTCTGTAGTGTGTACTTTGTAGTATGTACTCTGTAGTGTGTACTTTGTAGTCTGTACTGTGTAGTGTACTATGTAGTGTGTACTCCGTAGTCTGTATTGTGTAGTGTGTACTATGTAGTGTGTACTCTGTAGTCTGTACTGTGTAGTGTGTACTATGTAGTGTGTACTCTGTAGTCTGTACTGTGTAGTGTGTACTATGTAGTGTGTACTCTGTAGTCTGTACTGTGTAGTGTGTACTATGTAGTGTGTACTTTGTAGTCTGTACTGTGTACTGGGGTTTTTTTTTTCTGGGCCTGTATCTCCACATCTCGCTCCACATTGACATGATTAGCGTCGCTGTAGCACGATTAGCGTCGCTGTAGCACGATTAGCGTCGCTGTAGCACGATTAGCGCTGCTGTAGCGTCCTCGTTTCGGTCTCAATCTGGGGCGTGTTATCTGGACCCTGCAGGTCTCAGATCTGGACGTCACAGTTGAATCAGAAACATCAGCACAAACACAATCTGCTCCTCTCAGCGTTTAAACATCTGCAGATGAACCTGAAACACACTGAGCCCAGACACTGAAGGAGGCAGCAAACAGGCCACAACGCTCAGAGGAGGACCACAGAGGAGGACCACAGAGGAGGACCACGGAGGAGGACCATGGAGGAGGACCACAGAGGAGGACCACAGAGGTGGACCAGAGAGGAGGACCAGAGAGGAGGACCACAGAGGAGGACCAGAGAGGAGGACCACAGAGGAGGACCACAGAGGAGGACCATAGAGGAGGACCACAGAGGAGGACCACAGAGGAGGACCACAGAGGAGGACCAGAGAGGAGAACCACAGAGGTGGACCATAGAGGTGGACCACAGAGGTGGACCATAGAGGTGGACCACAGAGGTGGACCACAGAGCGTAGTTGGGCCGTGGCACCTCTGCTGTTTCGTTGTCTGTGTTTTGCTCATGTATTTACACAGATAGGAGGAGGAGGAGGAGGAGGTGCTGGAGTTATCGTCAGGGTGGTTTTGTTTAGCGGTTTAATATTAGTCTAAATTAATTCTATAAATAAATCATCCCCCTTCTGTTTTTTAGACGAATCACACTCTATACAGAGTCATATTAGCCTAGCATACAGTTAGCGATGAGCGCTAACACAAAGGTACATGTGGCCTCTAGTGGAGCCTCTGGTTTAGTCCTGGTTTAGTTCTGGTTTAGTCCTGGTTTAGTTCTGGTTTAGTCCTGGTTTAGTTCTGGTTTAGACCTGGTTTAGTCCTGGTTTAGTCCTCGTTTAGTTTAGAAAAATCTACGGCTCTCGTCTTTCTGAAAATACAAAACATTTTCACCTGAATCACCACAGAGCGACAGGAAAGACGTTTATACAGAAAAGTGAACTCTGCTCCGTCACTTTTTTGCTTTTCTTTTGTGGATTTCAGACATAATAAACTTCAGACAGAACCAACTTTGTCCCTCAGAGCTAAACACAGGTGTTATCTTCTGATTGACACCAGTGTCGTCCAATAAGGTGGAGGTCGTGTGTCACTGGAGCCTCAGAGAATCAGTGATACAGATACTGAAAGTTTACGCCCCACTCTCCCCCTCGTAGAATCGACCAATCACATCACACACGTTTAGTGACGTTTTCCTCTTACAGCCAATGAGCAGCAGAACACGACGATGTGTCACATGCCACGGTTTTATCTAAACAGACGGAGCAGGACGAGTAAACGACGCCGAGCGGATCCAGAAATCTGTGTGTAATTCATGTGCATTTTACTCACTGTTGTTTCACTTCTAAACATGAGGAAACAGACAAAACAAAGGAAGAACAAAGATGGACGACACTGTGGATGTTTAAGTGAAACTAGAGGCGTCTCTGGAGCGTTTGGTGTCAGAGTGAAGACGGCTGTGGACTCAGGAGGAGCTGATGTTTGGATGGATGTTGTTCTCGATGGTGAGCTCGGTTTATTCTGATATTCACACGATTGTGGTAAAATCGTGTGAAATGCTGTTTAACTAGTGCTAACCTAGCGATAGCAAAGTCGACACAAACACGAACCATTATTCACACAAATCCAAACTAACACAGTCGACATCGATAGTTTATGTCACGTGGTTTGTTACTTGGAGATTTTCGGCTCAAGTTTGGCGAACGTCTCGTGTAAGTTTCCCTCGGTCTTAAATGTTCGTATTAACCCTCGACATGATCCTGGGGTTTTTATTTCACGTCTGTGTCTGTAAATCAACATATGAACATTAATAACAGACACATCAGGTCCTTCTGTCCCCGACGTCGCTCCGTTAGCGTTAGCAACAGGTTTGATTGACAGTGTTGCTAAGCACCTGCTCCCTGTTAAACCAGCGGTGTGAGCGGGAAGGGGCGTTACCTTCAACAACCTCGCTCCTGATTGGTTCTCTTGGTTGCTAAGATACTCCAGTCCACTACCTGTACCTCTCTTACGCCTCCTTGTGTCCTGCTCTCTTACGCCTCCTTGTGTCCTGCTCTCTTACGCCTCCTTGTGTCCTGCTCTCTAACGCCTCCTTGTGTGTCCTGCTCTCTTACGCCCCCTTGTGTCCAGCTCTCTAATGCCTCCTTGTGTCCTGCTCTCTTACGCCTCCTTGTGTCCTGCTCTCTAACGCCTCCTTATGTCCGCTCTCTTACGCCTCCTTGTGTCTCGCTCTCTTACGCCTCCTTGTGTCCTGCTCTCTTACGCCTCCTTGTGTCCTCGCTCTCTTACGCCTCCTTGTGTCCTGCTCTCTTACGCCTCCTTGTGTCCTGCTCTCTTTCGCCTCCTTGTGTCCTGCTCTCTTACGCCTCCTTGTGTCCTGCTCTCTTACGCCTCTTGTGTCCTGCTCTCTTACGTCTCCTTGTGTCCTGCTCTCTGACGCCTCCTTGTGTCCTGCTCTCTAACGCCTCCTTGTGTCCTGCTCTCTTACGCCTCCTTGTGTCCTGCTCTCTTACGCCTCCTTGTGTCCTGCTCTCTTATGCCTCCTTGTGTCCTGCTCTCTTACGCCTCCTTGTGTCCTGCTCTCTTACGCCTCCTTGTGTCCTGCTCTCTTACGCCTCCTTGTGTCCTGCTCTCTGACGCCTCCTTGTGTCCTGCTCTCTAACGCCTCCTTGTGTCTCGCTCTATAACGCCCCCTTGTGTCTCGCTCTCTAACACCTCCTTGTGTCCTCCTCTCTGACGCCTCCTTGTGTCTTGCAGAGACATGTTCGTCTTCTACCACTACTTCTACATGTTGACCAACGCCCTGTTCTACGTCAGCTCCGCCATCAACCCCATCCTCTACAACCTGGTGAGCGCCACCTACAGGCAGATCTTTATGTCCACGCTGCGCTACCTGTGCGTGCCGTGTCGCCGCCCACCCAGGAGGAAGCCCCGCCCACTCACACGCCACTCCATCTCCATCTCCAGCAACCACACGCTGTCCACGAATACTATCAAGGAGACCGTGTACTGAGGAGTACTGCAAATACTACTACTACTACTGTCCACGAATACTATCAAGGAGACCGTGTACTGAGGAGTACTGCAAATACTACTACTACTACTACTACTGTCCACGAATACTATCAAGGAGACCGTGTACTGAGGAGTACTGCAAATACTACTACTACTACTGTCCACGAATACCATCAAGGAGACCGTGTACTGAGGAGTACTGCAAATACTACTACTACTACTGTACACGAATACTATCAAGGAGACCGTGTACTGAGGAGTACTGCAAATACTACTACTACTGTCCACGAATACTATCAAGGAGACCGTGTACTGAGGAGTACTATTACTACTACTACTACTACTACTGTCCACCAATGCTATCAAAGAGACCATGTACTGAGGAGTACTACAAATACTACTACTACTACTACTGTCCACGAATACCATCAAGGACACCGTGTACTGAGGAGTACTAAAACTACTACAACTACTACTACTACTGTCCACGAATACCATCAAGGAGACCGTGTACTGAGGAGTACTATTACTACTACTACTACTACTGTACACGAATACCATCAAGGAGACCGTGTACTGAGGAGTACTACTACTACTACTACTACTGTACACGAATACCATCAAGGAGACCGTGTACTGAGGAGTACTACAACTACTACTACTACTACTACTACTGTCCACGAATACCATCAAGGAGACTGTGTACTGAGGAGTACTATTAGTACTACTACTACTACTGTCCATGAATACGATCAAGGAGACTGTGTACTGAGGAGTACTATTACTACTACTACTACTACTGTCCACCAATGCTATCAAAGAGACCATGTACTGAGCAGTACTACAAATACTACTACTACTACTACTACTACTACTACTGCTGCTGCTGACCACCAATACGATCAAGGAATCAAAGAGACTGTGTACTGAGGAGTACTGCGACTACTACTACTACTAAATACTCCTCCTCCTCGTGTTCTTCTTGTTCCTCTTGCTCCTCCTGCTCCTCTTGCTCCTCCTGTTCCTCCTTCTCTCCTGCTCCTCTTGCTTCTCCTTCTCTCCTACTCCTCCTGTTCCTCCGGTTCTTTCTCCTCCTCTTGCTCCTCCTGCTCCTCTTGCGCGTCCTGCTCCTCCTGCGCCTCCTGCTCCTCTTGCTCCTCCTGCAGTTGAGCTGAAGTGTGAGTTTGTCTCAGTTACACGTGTAAAATCTGTTAAAGAGACTTGAACCAAACCTCCTGTGTCAGATGCCCTCCCAGTGTCCCTCTCCTCTCGTCTCCTCTCTCCTCTCCTCTCCTCTCCTCTCTCTCCTTTCCCCCCTCTTCACTCTCACTCCTCCTTTTTTCCCCCCTCTTTCTTCGCTCACTTTAGTTCCTCCTTCTGTGAGTCTTACATCAGTGTAGCTTATCTGCTCCTCTTCTCTCCTCCTCCCCCCTCTCTCCCCTCCTCCTCTGTTCCTCTCCTCCTCCCCCTCTCTCCCTCCGCCTCTGTTCCTCTCCTCCTCCCCCTCTCTCCCTCCTCCTCTGTTCCTCTCCTCCTCCCCCTCTCTCCCCTCCTCCTCTGTTCCTCTCCTCCTCCCCCTCTCTCCCTCCTCCTCTGTTCCTCTCCTCCTCCCCCTCTCTCCCCCTCCTCCTCTGTTCCTCTCCTCCTCCCCCTCTCTCCCTCCTCCTCTGTTCCCCTCTTCTCTTTCTCTCCCGTTTCTTGTTTGATCCCTCCATCTCTGACACACAGTGAGATTAAAGCCGTGGAATCACTCGTCTGTCATCACTCGTTTATTTCAAGATATAAAAACTTTAAATCTCTGGATTTATCACTGACGCCAAAGGTGCTCATGTGGGTGACACTGTTGAAAAATAAATACAGGACTAAACCAGGACTAAACCAGGTCTGAACCAGGACTGAACCAGGACTAAACCAGGTCTAAACCAGGACTAAACCAGGTCTAAACCAGGACTAAACCAGGTCTAAACTAGGTCTAAACCAGGACTAAATCAGGACTAAACCGGGTCTAAACCAGGACTGAACCAGGACTAAACCAGGTCTAAACCAGGACTAAACCAGGTCTAAACCAGGACTAAACCAGGACTAAACCAGGTCTGAACCAGGACTAAACCAGGACTAAACCAGGTCTAAACCAGGACTAAACCAGGTCTAAACCAGGACTAAACCAGGACTAAACCAGGACTAAACCAGGTCTGAACCAGGACTAAACCAGGTCTAAACCAGGACTAAACCAGGTCTAAACCAGGACTAAACCAGGACTAAACCAGGTCTAAACCAGGACTAAATCAGGACTAAACCGGGTCTAAACCCGGTCTAAACCAGGACTAAACCAGGTCTAAACCAGGACTAAACCAGGACTAAAGCAGGACTAAATCAGGACTAAACCAGGTCTAAACCAGGACTAAACCAGGTCTAAACCAGGACTAAACCAGGACTAAACCAGGTCTAAACCAGGTCTAAACCAGGACTAAACCAGGACTAAACCAGGACTAAGCCAGGACTAAAGCAGGTCTAATCCTGGCCCGTGGATTCTTTCGTTCTCGTGGTGCAGATTTTCTGAATCTCTCGTCTTGTTTTTGCTCCTTGGGCCAGTTTCATCTTTTATCTTATTTTCTTTTTCACAAACATCAGAGTAAACAGCCAGGGGGCGCTACAGGGCGGCCCTGGAAATGTGCTGTTCTCCTCAGATTTAAGCAAGTTTTACATTATAACCCAACAACACGACACAGGGAGGGCATCTGACACACTCTGACCTGTCTCAGACTCGCGTTCGTCTCGGACTCGCGTTCGTCTCGGACTCGCGTTCGTCTCGGACTCGCGTTCGTCTCGGACTCGCGTTCGTCTCGGACTCGCGTTCGTCTCGGACTCGCGTTCGTCTCGTCTCGTGGTCTCTCGTTCGTCTCGGACTCGCGTTCGTCTCGGACTCGCGTTCGTCTCGGACTCGCGTTCGTCTCGGACTCGCGTTTGTCTCAGACTCGTGTTTCATGGACAGATGTTTTAATGTTCTGTGTTTTTTTTTTATTTAAATATTTCTTTTTGTGTCACATTAAAATAAAAATCTGATTTACTGTAAATAGAAACTTAATATAAACAAAAGCACGAAAGAGGAAAAAGAGGAGGTGTAAAAGAGGAGGTGTTAAAGAGGAGGTGATAAAGAGGAGGTGTTAAAGAGGAGGTGTAAAAGAGGAGGTGATAAAGAGGAGGTTTAAAGAGGTGTTAAAGAGGAGGTTTAAAGAGGAGGTGTTAAAGAGGAGGTGATAAAGAGGAGGTGTTGTACATATTCACCCAAAACAACGTATTAACATGTTTTATAAGTTTCTCTGAGTCTCTCTTTGCTCTCTGCTCTAAGCCCCTCCCCCTTCAGAGTGACATCACAATCAGCTGCATCTAATGAAACTCCTGCACATCACTCCAGGTTTGTGAAGTCGTAGTGAACAGTTTGTGTCATGTTTGTTTATTTATGTAGGATTGTCGTGGGGAGCACAAGTGATGTAGGCTTGTGGGCGGAGCCTCGTACATGGGTGATGCAGACCTGGGAGAGATCTCTAGATGACTCAAACATGAATAAAACCTCTTGAGACGTGTTTTTCCTTAGGTGAGGTTTAAAGGTCCATTATGTAACTTTTCTTATTCGTTTGTCTCATTGGAGATTTTATTCCTTATTTTTCTTTCTGATGTATGACAAATATGTTGAGGATGCTCTGCCAAAGTTGTAAAATGCTCCTTTAAATAAACCGTTTAAAGTCGAACTAAACGATAATGACTCTGCTCTGCCACTAAACTGTATGTGGAGTTTGAATAGCGCCATCTACTGTTACTATTGGCTCATTTTAGAAAAAAAACAGGTACATTTGCAGTTTTTGGTCCAAAAACAGAGGCTTTGGAAATTTCAAGTAGTTTGTGACATCACACAGAGCTGCCCTGATCACAGACACCTGCTGTAGGGGCGGAGTCTGAAGTGTGTGACACCTGTTTGACCAATCACACTGCTCCTTACACCTCCAGGCCCCGCCCCTCCTGAACCTCCACTCCTCCAGGCCCCGCCCACTTTCTCTGCTCTATTTGAAATGTGATTGTGGGCGGAGTTTAGGTGTTTAGTTTCACTTTAAATGTCTCTGAGGTGCTGACGACACGTTCGACGACTCGAGTCACAGTGAAGATCGTTATATTTAAGATTTTACAGAATAAAAATGAAAAAGTTCCCATTATATTTTCGTATTTTAGGTTTTAAATTTCACTTCCTGGTTTGAAATCATGACATCACGCTGGGGAATTACATAACTTTTACCTAGCACAGCAGCGTGTTAGCTAGCATGTTAGCTAGCGTGTTAGCTAGCGCACTATGCCTCAAAGCTAACCGTGACTTTTACTCAAATCAGAAAATAAACAACCGAGTGAAATTCTAACTCTCCTAAATGTAGAATACTTCAGTTTGTGATTCTGTTTTAATGTTTATCACGCCTCAAAGCATTAGCATTAGCGTTAGCATCTTCTCCGTGCGGTGCGTCTCTTTTCTCTGCAGAGTTTCTGACGGTGTTTCATCAGTTTGTCTGTGTAAACTCTTGTATCTAAGTTGAATAATTACATGATATTTAATCTCATCCAGACGACAGCTGCTCTGAATGAAGCGTCGGCCTGTTCCACTGCAGCGAGACACGGGCTAACCACTCTGCCAGCGCTCGTCACAGCAAATTAAAGCTCCTACATCACACAGACTGACTCTTGTAGCTTTAATCCATGTTTCCTCCTCAAAAACAGACCTAGAGTCGTGTTTTTGCTTCATTCATATGTTTGAGTCACACTTTATTATTAGTCTGTAACATCTGTAAAGCTCAAAACGCTCTGTTCCACCTTGTGATGTCATTAAGTGGTAGTTTTGAAGTGAACAGGTCCTTTTACTTTTAGTTCAGTCGAGATAAGTGACTCTCCAGGACTGAAATGATCCAGATGATTCTAGTGAAGGTGGAGTTTAAAAACACAGTGGAGCACTTCCTGTATCACCACATGATGACATCACAAGGTGGAACAGAGTGTTTTCAGTTTGAGAGAAGAACTCAGCCTAAATCTGCAGGTTTGTGTTAAACATGTGAGAATGAAACAAAACACAACGACATCAGAGGTCTGAGGTCACACGGCCCTTTAAACCTGACTCCGCCCCTGACTCCGCCCACAGCCGCAGTGGGACACGCCTTTGTACAAACCCTTTAATGTTGAATGTAAAAAATGTGATTATAAATGTTCACTGTGTCGTCACTTTTTATCACATTTCTACAGAATCCAAACCCACAAAACGACGTCGAACAAAAACGACTCGAGTTTGTGTTTCCAGACGGACATTTCCCGCTGATTTTAAACGTTTGATCATTTACACTTTTGAATCGATCCTGTTTGAAAAGTCTGTTTGTCTCATTTGTATTTTGAAAACTCTGTGATTAAACGTTGGATTTACGTCGACTTGACTCCGGGGGTTTTATTCGAGATCAGAAAACGACACTTTTTCCTTTAAGGTTTTTCTTTATCTCCATGATTTTCAGTAACAGTCACATTTATACAGAGAGAGGGGGCTTAAGTGTCTTGCCCAAGGACACAACGACAGCACTGATCAGGAGCTGGGTCGGTGATGTGAGAAACAAAGAAAAACTAAAATGTAGTGAGTCCAGACTTTTGACTTTTTGGCTTTTCAGGAACCAGCAGATCAGGTCAAATCAAAGACTGAATAAAGAAGAAACTGAGACGTCACCACAGCTTCAGCTCCAGGTGAAGCTCTTCGATCCTCGAGTTTAGAGACCGATTTGGAGCCAAGTTCCATATTTACAATTCTGACCTCGAGTCTCAAAACAAAGTGGTGAAGAAGGAGCCGAGTCGAGAGGCAAAGCTCTCGATTTACCTCAGTCTGTGATCACCTCATCTCTGATCATGAATCTGGGTCAGTTTCCTCCTCAGGAAGGCTGGGCGCTCCCTTAGAGATAGAGTGAGGAGCTCTGAGTAGAGCCGCTGCTCCTCCATGTCGAGAGGAGCAGCTGAAGCATCTGTTCTGGACACCTCCTGGACGCCTTCCTGGGAAAGTGTTTGCGGGCACATCCCACCAGGAGGAGGCCCCAGAGAAGACCCAGGACACACTGGAGGGACTATGTCTCTCTGGCCTGAGAACACCTCCCACCACTGGAGGAGCTGGAGGAGGTGTCTGGGGTGAGGGAAGTCTGGGACTCCCTGTTTAGACTGATGCCCCCGTGACCCGGCCTCGGAGAAGAGGAAGAACATGGATGGATTGATGGGTGGGATCAGAGCAACTATAGAGCCAACGCCAACGACGTCGGGGACAGAAGGACCTGATGTGTCTGTTATTAATGTTCAGATGTCGATTTACAGACACAAACGTGAAATAAAAACCCCAGGATCTAGGATCTAGATGATATTTAACTCTATATCGTCAGATGTTACCGCTGATGGTTGTGGACTTTCCATCACCGTAGCTCCAGAACCGATTGTCCTTCATGTAAATTCAAACGGCGTCTCCGAGCAGAGAGTTACGGTGATGGAAAGTCCACGGCGGCGATATCACCCGACGCTGTGGAGTTAAACTAAACAAAGACAAACACATTCATCATCCAGGACGTCGTTACCATGGAAACCCACCATCGGGGCGACAGAGTGTTTGTCCACCGATCTGAAGGTTCAAATCTCACTCTCGACAGTCAGATCCATTGACCCAGAGGTTTGTGGTTCAATTCCAGCTCCCACAGATGAATGTTGTTGTTGTGCTCATGGGCAAGACACTTAACCCCCTCACCCCCAGTGTCCGTGTGAATGGGCTGAAGGTGGAAAAGTACTAAATAAAAACAGAACAATTTTTACCATATTTCTGGCAGTTTTGTAAAACTCTCTGCGGGATTTTAGCCAAGTTTAATATTTAACGTCTGAAAATCTCCGTTAATCTCAGTGGGAAAGAGAGTGTCCCCCCCACGTGTCACAGGGGCCCCACGTGTCACAGAGGCCCCACGTATCACAGAGGCCACCTGACGACTGCGCCCGGTCCCACAGTTTGAGAAACACTCCTCCAAGTCAAGAGACACTTCACCCCACGGCAGGAACATTCTGCATTTGACCAGAGTCGTCACGATACTGAACTTTCAAACTCGATAATAAGGAAAAGATTGGTGGCCATTAGCAGTAGGATGTGGGCAGAACACGGCAGCTCGGGGCGTGGGACACAAGTTTTTTTTATTTCTTTTCCATCAAAGTACAATGTGCAGTGGAGGTTAGAGGAGCAGCGTCTCCAGCAGAACAGAGAGTGAGCGTTCAGGCGCCTTTTATACTGTTCCACTGACTGGGTTAAACTCCTGCTGATTAATCTGAGTGTTTAAAAAAGAAAACATTAGAATAACATTTAAACTTTAACCTTCATAAAAAACAAATAAACCAAAACACCACATTCATTTTATACAGACACATAAACCATAAAACCAACACCAAATATGCTTAAAATGCCTAAACCATTAAAAATGCCCCACGTCTCCCCTGCACCTGCCCCGTCCTGCCCCGACCTGTCCCGTCCTGCCCCTGCACCTGCCCCGTCCTGAAAGGTGCGAGGGACACCGCGGAGGGAGCGAGAGAGGAGCTGATGAAATGTTACATCTGCACATTTGAGCCGGGTCACATGAGACTCTGATGTTCCTCAGTGTCAGGAGGTTCACACTGGTCCCTGGTGTTGTCCTCGTCTCTGAGTCTTATACAGAGACACATCAGTTTAAACAGATTCAGGAAAGAGTCATTTTATTATCGATACAACACAAGGAAATAGGTCAGATTCTCGTCCCTCAGTGTCTCTGGGTTTGACTCGTCCCTCAGTGTCTCTGGGTTTGACTCGTCCCTCAGCGTCCTCAGCGTCCCTCTCTCTGGTTTTGACTCGTCTCTTCCTTCAGCGTCTCTGGGTTTGACTCGTCCCTCAGTGTCTCTGGGTTTGACTCGTCCCTCAGCGTCTCTGGGTTTGACTCGTCCCTCAGCGTCTCTGGGTTTGACTCGTCCTTCAGCGTCTCTGGGTTTGACTCGTCCCTCAGCGTCTCTGGGTTTGACTCGTCCCTCAGCGTCTCTGGGTTTGACTCGTCTGGAGCTGTGGGACTCGTCTCCGTCTGGACTCCTTCAGCTGGAGGATTTGACCTGTCTTTTTCGGGGTCGTGTCTTATTTATTTTTCCTTCTCGAGCTCAAACCGCAGGTAAAACCAAAGCTCTGAGGTGAAGTTTGAAATCGATCGGAGGCTCGTGGAGGTGGAGGCTCTTAGCGGCTCAGTGTGACTGACCTTTAAGAACAGAGGCTCCGAACAGCTCCGGGGTTTAGACGAGAACTGCGGGGCTAAAGAGCGTTTGGTAATGTTCAAACTCGGGCTTAAGTTGGTGCGATAACGTCTGCTGTAAATATTAATGAGGAAAATCCATTGTTCACAGGAATCGATAGTAAAAAAAAGTCCCAGTGGCAGAAATGAACCTCTCCAGAATCTGTTTATACTGTTGATCTGTATCTGAACAAGTATAAGACACAGACTAGAATAATGTCGTAACGTGCAGACTGGCGGACCAAAAGATGTAGTACCCAGGGAAAGTTTTAAACACTCTCAAAGTTCAAACCTTGGTCATAGATAAAAAAAAAAATAAGCACAGTATTATAGAGGGAAGCCAAATACTATACTGTACTGGAAATAAAAATGACTTTTTTTCTTTTTTTTTGGGGGGGGGGGGGGGGGGGGGGGGGGGGCTCCCCCAGACTCTGCCTCCAGCGGCCCCCAGCTAATTTGAGTTTGAGACCCCTGATGTAGAGGGTTAATACGAACATTTAAGACCAACATGAGTCTGACAGCAGCAGGGAAAGTGAATTGGAGTCGATGGAGCAGGAAGTGCACCATGCTCACTTCCTGTTTGTAGCGCGGCGCTAGCAGGTTAGCTCTGCGCATTGATATAAAGTGTATGAAGCTGAGCTTCATGTTGAAACACGGAGCTGCTGATGTTTTCATGTTAATTACAAATATGACACGATATGAATGTAACCCTTTTACCAATCTGCTCGTTTTTGAAAAGGAATAACTAATTTGTATAGGACTCCTTTAACCTTAAATTAAAACTATGGAATGTCTCTTTTACTAATGTATAAAACTTTTGTCTATGGTAAGTATGATTCTCTTAAATTTTGCAAACAACTCCAGGGAATACAATCATTAATGCCAAGAACCAAATTTAAATGATATCCTAACTATTTCTACTTTTGTTAATATTTTCCACAGTGTCTGTTTTTATATTGTACAAACAAGAAACACACAGTAAATACGTTTTGAACTTTTCTTATTTAGAAAATAGTTATGAACTGAACAAAACACATTAAACATAAAATGTCCCCACAAAATATGAATCTATGAGTCTATTTGTCCATTTATCTCAGAGTGCACTCTTTTGATTTTATGCAAGCTTGCTTTACGTTGGCGCGCGTTGGAGCTCATACAAAGGATCGTTAGGAAAATACGTGGAATAATCCTACCAGTCCGTAGTTCACTTTCACGTGTGAATGAAAAGAAGATTTATGAAGATGGTACACAGAATCTGCTCTCCTGTCCGTCGTCCCCAACGCAGGTGAGTGTAGAATCGTCCGTGGCCACACCGTCTCTCCCTCTCTCCAACTGGTTCTGAAGTGAAGTAGCAGAAATACGGCGCTAGCTTTAGCTTAGCTCTTTTCAGCACGGTCCTCGGAAGACTTTGTGAAAACTCACCCCCAGGCTGTCCGTTAAGTCCCGCGAGTTCCCCTCGAGTCCTCAGCAGTCCTCCAGAGCAAGGGGAATCTTCAAAGTACGCTGAAAACGCGGCTTTCAATAATGTTTCTGTATTTTCGTACGAGCTTTTCTTCATTGAGTCGCTCCGGCCATTGCAAGGCAGTCTCTGAGTTTTTCGCGCTTCTCTTCGCTCTTCTCTCATACGTGCGTCACGTCATCACGTAAACTCAAACCAAATAAAATATTTATCATGGGGTATTTTTTTAGCTTTTAACAATCATGAAACTTTACATTTATCTGTTTTTAACACCATACAAAATACATATTTAACTATTTAATGAACTTACATATTTGAAATATTACTGTATTTATAATATGAAATTAAATATACATTCTCAATGTAAATGAAAACAAATAATGCTAATATAGAAAATATTAAGGTTATTACATGAATAATTACACGGCTCATTTACTTAAATTTACATAAATCTGTTGTTGATCCGTATAAAGTGTGACTCTGCACTTTGGTTATAAATGTTTATGAAGTTACACCACAAAACACACAAACCAGGACTGAACCAGGACTAAACCAGGACTAAACCAGGACTAAACCAGGACTAAACCAGGTCTAAACCAGGACTAAACCAGGACTAAACCAGGTATAAACCAGGACTAAACCAGGACTAAACCAGGTCTAAACCAGGTCTAAACCAGGACTAAACCAGGTATAAACCAGGACTAAACCAGGACTAAACCAGGACTAAACCAGGACTAAACCAGGTCTAAACCAGGACTAAACCAGGTATAAACCAGGACTAAACCAGGACTGAACCAGGTCTAAACCAGGACTAAACCAGGTATAAACCCAGGACTAAACCAGGACTGAACCAGGTCTAAACCAGGACTAAACCAGGACTGAACCAGGTATAAACCAGGACTAAACCAGGACTGAACCAGGTCTAAACCAGGACTAAACCAGGACTGAACCAGGTATAAACCAGGACTAAACCAGGACTAAACCAGGACTAAACCAGGACTGAACCAGGTATAAACCAGGACTAAACCAGGACTAAACCAGGACTGAACCAGGACTAAACCAGGACTAAACCAGGACTAAACCAGGACTGAACCAGGTATAAACCAGGACTAAACCAGGACTGAACCAGGACTAAACCAGGACTAAACCAGGACTGAACCAGGACTAAACCAGGACTAAACCAGGACTGAAACCAGGACTAAACCAGGACTAAACCAGGACTAAACCAGGACTAAACCAGGACTGAACCAGGTATAAACCAGGACTAAAACAGGACTAAACCAGGACTGAACCAGGACTAAACCAGGACTAAACCAGGACTAAACCAGGACTAAACCAGGTATAAACCAGGACTAAACCAGGACTAAACCAGGACTGAACCAGGTCTAAACTTCTGTACTTTCTTCTGTCTTTTTTTCTAATCCTCTGGGACTAAACTTCATTTTCATAATGATCTTTATAATTAGCACAAAGCTCATGATGTAATTATCTTTGGCCTTTTCTTAATCGTCAAGCTAACATTCGATTAGCGCTAATACAATGTTAGCTAACAGCATGCTAGCTAACCCCACATTTCACTGTGAGCCGTTGATAAGACTTTTATCAATATGAACCGGAGCTGGTGCGTCGCAGGATTAGCTTCGCAGGATTAGCTTCGCGCTCGCGCCTCTCGTAAAACTAATTGTGTTTATGGATTTAAAACGAGCCGTGAAATAATCGTTTTTAATCGTTTAATCGTCTGTAATTGGACAGGATCATGTTTACAGCACCTTCTACAGCAGATTCTGTCGATTTAACTGCAGTAAAAACACATCCATATGAACCGACTCGAGTGTGAGATGTCTCAAGCCTCCATTCCATAAACAGGAATGGAGGCTTGAGACATAATCTCTCCCCCATCTACAACTCCATTCTTAGACCCAGAACAATGGGGACAATAGCAGGGTCGTTAAGGGCTGAATAGGGTAGTTTCAGCTGAAACTGGAGACAATAGGTGTTTACAGTTTCAGTGCAGTGAGCCCCCTCCCTGCAGAAAGAGTTAGCCCCGGGAGATAGATATAAGGCAGTGTTCACCAGCAATCTGATCAGAACTGAAGAAGCGGCTTGGATGAGCAGCGAAACGTCTTCACTCCTACAACGATTTGTCCGGTTGACAGATTTGAACTTCGTTTTGCTATGGATCAGACCTGGACGACTGAGGGTTTACACAGATTTCTTTCAGGTAGCATGTAGCCGGCACAGTGATAAGTTTGAGGAAGTTAGCATGTAGCCGGCACAGTGATAAGTGAGAGGTCGTTAGCATGTAGCCGGCACAGTGATAAGTTTGAGGAAGTTAGCATGTAGCCGGCACAGTGATAAGTTTGAGGAAGTTAGCATGTAGCCTGCACAGTGATAAGTGAGAGGTAGTTAGCATGTAGCCTGCACAGTGATAAGTGAGAGGTAGTTAGCATGTAGCCTGCACAGTGATAAGTGAGAGGTCGTTAGCATGTAGCCTGCACAGTGATAAGTGAGAGGTCGTTAGCATGTAGCCTGCACAGTGATAAGTGAGAGGTAGTTAGCATGTAGCCCGCACAGTGATAAGTTTCAGGTAGTTAGCATGTAGCCTGCACAGTGATAAGTTTGAGATAGTTAGCATGTTGCCTGCACAGTGATAAGTGAGAGGTAGTTAGCATGTAGCCTGCACAGTGATAAGTGAGAGGTAGTTAGCATGTAGCCTGCACAGTGATAAGTTTGAGGTCATTAGCATGTAGCCTGCACAGTGATAAGTGAGAGGTAGTTACCATGTAGCCTGCACAGTGATAAGTTTGAGGTCATTAGCATGTAGCCTGCACAGTGATAAGTGAGAGGTCGTTAGCATGTAGCCTGCACAGTGAAGTTTCAGTTAGCCTGTAGCCTGCACAGTTAGCAGGTGCATGTAGCCTGCACAGTGATAAGTGAGAGGTCGTTAGCATGTAGCCTGCACAGTGATAAGTGAGAGGTCGTTAGCATGTAGCCTGCACAGTGATAAGTGAGAGGTCGTTAGCATGTAGCCTGCACAGTGATAAGTGAGAGGTCGTTAGCATGTAGCCTGCACAGTGATAAGTGAGAGGTCGTTAGCATGTAGCCTGCACAGTGATAAGTGAGAGGTCGTTAGCATGTAGCCTGCACAGTGATAAGTGAGAGGTAGTTAGCATGTAGCCTGCACAGTGGGCCTGACAGGCTCAGGGTGATGCATGGAGCTGGGGAGTGGGGAGTGTGAACTGAAAGCTAATGTGCCTGAAACACATCAGGAGCAACAGGAGGAACAGCAGCAGACGCTCCGCAGATCTCTCCTCTTCTTCCTCCTCTTCCTCCTGTGGTTTTAATGCGTCTTTCGTGCCTGTGGTGATGGATGTGTGTCCTGTATCTGTGTATCAATCAAATCAAAATCGCAATTTGCACAGATCACGAAGGCTGTCGTTTTTTAAGTAAACATCATTTTCTCCACAGATAAAACCCCGTCTCTCACTTCTGCATAAAAATCTGTACAAACATGCCTCCCTGTGTGTCAGATGCCCTCCCCGTGTGTCAGATGCCCTCCCTGTGTGTCAGATGCCCTCCCCGGGGGTCAGATGCTAACCAGCTACATGCTAACCAGCTACTACTGTCGTTTCCTCGTCACAAACAGACCTGGTTTTGTTTCATTCTCACATGTTTAAGACACAAACCTGCAGATTTAGGCTGAAAACACTCTGTTCCACCTTGTGATGTCATCATGTGGTAATACAGGAAGTGCTCCACTGTGTTTTTAAACTCCACACACCTTCATTTCTAGAATCGTTTGGATCATTTCAGCGAATGTGGAGTTGCCACTTATCTCGAGTGAACTAAATGTAAAAGGAGCTGTTCACTTGGAAAAACTACCACTTTATGACATCACAAGGTGGAACAGAGAATTTTGAGCTTTGGAGATGTAGAAAAACGACAACTCCAGGTCTGTTTTTGAGGAAAGAACAACATTAGAACATGGATCAGTTTTGCGTGATATTGGAGATTTAAGTCCAAAAAACAAACATAAAACAGAAGATTTGGTGAAGCTTTAAGAAATTTGAGTTTTATAAAGTTTCATAAACACATTTTAAATATAAGTTTGTTTCTTGTGTCATTAATTCCTTGGAGCTGATCAGCCCTGAGCTTCCACAGCCTTTAATATATTTATTTTTGAAAGTGTGTAGGAGACATGAAGCAGAGCGTGGGCGTTCAGAGGAGAGAGGGATTCAGGAGGAAGAAAAACTCTTATCATGTTAAAGAGGGATTTACATCAACGCTCTCTGTGCTAAACCCCTCCCCCTTTTACTCTCTCTCCCCTAAACCCTCCCCCTTTTACTCTCTGTGCTAAACCCTCCCCCTTTTACTCTCTGTGCTAAACCCCTCCCCCTTTTACTCTCTGTGCTAAACCCCTCCCCCTTTTACTCTCTGTGCTAAACCCTCCCCCCTTTTACTCTCTGTGCTAAAACCCTCCCCTTTTACTCTCTGTGCTAAACCCCCTCCCCCTTTTACTCTCTGTGCTAAACCCCTCCCCCTTTTACTCTCTGTGCTAAACCCCTCCCCCTTTTACTCTCTGTGCTAAACCCCTCCCCCCCTTTTACTCTCTGTGCTAAACCCCTCCCCCTTTTACTCTCTGTGCTAAACTCCTGTGCTCCCCTCCCCCTTTTACTCTCTGTGCTAAACCCCCTCCCCCTTTTACTCTCTGTGCTGAGCCCCCCCCCCTTTTACTCTCTGTGCTAAAACCCTCCCCCTTTTACTCTCTGTGCTAAACCCTCCCCCTTTTACTCTCTGTGCTAAACCCCTCCCCCTTTTACTCTCTGTGCTAAACCCCTCCCCCTTTTACTCTCTGTGCTGAACCCCTCCCCCTTTTACTCTCTGTGCTAAACCCCCCTCCCCCCCTCTTTTTTACTCTCTGTGCTAAACCCCTCCCCTTTTTTACTCTCTGTGCTAAACCTCCCCCCTTTACTCTCTGTGCTAAACCCCTCCCCCTTTTACTCTCTGTGCTAAACCCCCCCCTTTACTCTCTGTGCTAAACCCCTCCCCCTTTTACTCTCTGTGCTAAACCCTCCCCCTTTTACTCTCTGTGCTAAACCCCTCCCCCTTTTACTCTCTGTGCTAAAAACCTCCCCCTTTTACTCTCTGTGCTAAACCCCTCCCCCTTTTACTCTCTGTGCTAAACCCTCCCCCTTTTACTCTCTGTGCTAAACCCCTCCCCCTTTTACTCTCTGTGCTAAAACCCCTCCCCCTTTTTACTCTCTGTGCTAAACCCCTCCCCCTTTTACTCTCTGTGCTGAGCCCCTCCCCCTTTTACTCTCTGTGCTAAACCCCTCCCCCTTTTACTCTCTGTGCTAAACCCTCCCCCTTTTACTCTCTGTGCTAAACCCCTCCCCCTTTTTACTCTCTGTGCTAAACCCCTCCCCCTTTTACTATCTGTGCTAAACCCCCTCCCCCTTTTACTCTCTGTGCTAAACCCTCCCCCTTTTACTCTCTGTGCTAAACCCTCTCCCTTTTACTCTCTGTGCTAAACCCCTCCCCCTTTTACTCTCTGTGCTAAACCCTCCTAAAAACCCCTCCCCCTTTTACTCTCTGTGCTAAACCCCTCCCCCTTTTACTCTCTGTGCTAAACCCTCCCCCTTTTACTCTCTGTGCTAAACCCCTCCCCCTTTTACTCTCTGTGCTAAACCCCTCCCCCTTTTACTCTCTGTGCTAAACCCCTCCCCCTTTTACTCTCTGTGCTAAACCCTCCCCCTTCAGAGCGACATCACAACAGCTGCATCTAATGAAACTCCTGCACATACACCAGGTTTGTGAAGTCGTAGTGAACAGTTTGTATCATGTTTTTGTTTATTTATGGAGGACCGTCGTGGGTGATTTTGGCTTATGGGCGGAGCCTCGTACAGGCTCGTACTGCTGACTGTAAGGAGGGGTTGAATAGAGCCCAGGAGAGATCTCTAGATTACTCAAACACAGATGACATCTAAACCCTCTTCATGTTTTTGATAAGAGAACGACAAGAGAGAAAGTCAATTTTGAAAGTTCTTTCAGTATTAATATAAAAACACAGACTCTTATTATTGAGGAACTAGAGGAGGGACTAGAGGAGGAACCAGAGGAGGGACCAGAGGAGGGACCAGGACAAGAGGAGGGACCAGAGGAGGAACCAGAGGAGGGACAAGGGGGACCAGAGGGACCCAGAGGAGGGACCAGAGGAGGGAGGGACCAGAGGAGGAACCAGAGGAGGAACCACGAGGAGGAGGGACCCAGAGGAGGAACCAGAGGAGGGACCAGAGGAGGGAGGGGCCAGAGGGGAGGAGGGACCAGAGGAGGAACCAGAGAGGAGGGGGACAGAGAGGGAGGAGGGACCAGAGGAGGGACCAGAGGAGGGACCAGAGAGGAGGAACCAGAGGAGGGACCAGAGGAGGGACCAGAGGAGGGACCAGAGGAGGAACCAGAGGAGGAACTAGAGGAGGAACTAGAGGAGGAACCAGAAGAGGGACAAGGGGAGGGACCAGAGGAGGGACCAGAGGAGGGACCAGAGGAGGAACCAGAGGAGGAACTAGAGGAGGGACCAGAGGAGGAACCAGAGGAGGGACCAGAGGAGGGACCAGAGGAGGAACCAGAGGAGGAACCAGAGGAGGGGCCAGAGGAGGAACCAGAGGAGGGACCAGAGGAGGGACCAGAGGAGGAACCAGAGGAGGGACTAGAGGAGGAACCAGAGGAGGGACAAGAGGAGGAACCAGAGGAACCTGAGGAGGAACCAGAGGAGGGACTAGAGGAGGAACCAGAGGAGGGACTAGAGGAGGAACCAGAGGAGGAGGAGGACAAGAGGAGGACCAGAGGAGGGAGGAGGAACCAGAGGAGGAACCAGAGGAGGGACCAGAGGAGGGACCAGAGGAGGAACCAGAGGAGGGACCAGAGGAGGAACCAGAGGAGGGACCAGAGGAGGGACCAGAGGAGGCCCAGAGGAGGAACCAGAGGACAACCAGAGGAGGGACCAGAGGAGGACCACCACCAGAGGAGGGACCAGAGGAGGGAGGGGACCAGAGGAGGGACCAGAGAGGGACCAGAGGAGGGACCAGAGGAGGAACCAGAGGAGGAACTAGAGGAGGGACCAGAGGAGGGACCAGAGGAGGGGGACCAGAGGAGGGACCAGAGGAGGGAGGGACCAGAGGAGGAACTAGAGGAGGGGCCAGAGGAGGAACCAGAGGAGGGACCAGAGGAGGGACCAGAGGAGGAACCAGAGGAGGGACCAGAGGAGGGACCAGAGGAGGGACCAGAGGAGGGACCAGAGGAGGAACCAGAGGAGGAACTAGAGGAGGGACCAGAGGAGGAACCAGAGGAGGGACTAGAGGAGGAACCAGAGGAGGGACAAGAGGAGGAACCTGAGGAGGAACCAGAGGAGGGACTAGAGGAGGAACCAGAGGAGGGACTAGAGGAGGAACCAGTGGAGGGACAAGAGGAGGAACCAGAGGAGGGACAAGAGGAGGGACTAGAGAATAAACACAGAAGACAAAATGTGAACAAACTGAAGTGAGACTCAGAATGAGGAGGAGTTCTGCTCAGTTTAATCTTTCTCTCATGTTCGAACACGTCTGAAGAGATGCATGTTTGAGTAATCTAGAGATCTCTCCTGGGCCCTACTCAAACCTCCTGACAGTTTGCAGCGAAACGCGTTGCCCCATAAAAGTGAAAAGCCTCGTCTTTAATGAGGTAAAATACTCTCTCAGTTCAGAAAAGCCGGTGAACATGTTTTTACTACAATAATCATGTCCGGTCTTTAAAAACCCAGAGGAGCTGCTGTTGTTTCCAGCCTGTGAGCAGAGGGAGAGTGAAGGCTCAGAGGAACCTGACAGAAACACACTCACATATCGACTTTCGCACAATGAGTTTTTCTGCACAATAGATTCTTCTTCTTCTTCTTCTTCTTCTTCTTCTTCTTCTTCTTCTTCTTCTTCTTCTTCTTCTTCTTCTTCTTCTTCTTCTTCTTCTTCTTCTTCTTCTTCTTCTTCTTCTTCTTCTTCTTCTTCTTCTTCTTCTTCTCCTTCTTCTTCTTCTTCTTCTTCTTCTTCTTCTTCTTCTTCATCTTCTTCTTCTTCTTCTTCTTCTTCTTCTTCTTCTTCTTCTTCTTCTGAAATGAGCCACAGGAAATGACCGAGGCCACAGCGAGCAGACGTGACCCGTTGAAATTCTGTGATGCTCTCATACTTACATTTACATGTATGTCTATGGAGGAATGTTCAGCAGTTACCATGGCGACGCGACGCAGCCTTATAACACAAAAAAACAGACCTGGAGTCGTGTTTTGTTTCACTCACACATGTTTGAATCACACTTTATCATTAGTCTGTAACATCCCCAAAGCTCAAAATGCTCTGTTCCACCTTGTGATGTCATCAAGTGGTAATTTTCATGTTAACGGCTCCTTTTACCTTTAGTTCAGGAGAGATAAGTGGCAAATCAAGGCCTGAAATGATCCAAATGGAGCCTGTGGTCAATCCGAGCGTTCATGGCTAACTGAAAAACTGTTGGCTAATGCTAATGCTAATGTTAGCTAGCTTGAGGGACGTGTTTAAATCACCTGTCGTACTTCAGATAAGTCACATCTTTATGGTCAGATTGTGTTAAAACAAAACTCAGAGCTTCAGACAGAGCACTGCCTACAGTTAGCATCACAGCCAGAGGGAACGTGAAGGACATCAGCTGCAGAGTGTCAGTGTCAGTTAATTCGCTGAGGGGCTGTGTCGGTGCGTTCAAAATGGCGGCTTCCATCGATCACAGTGTATTGACCTGTCAGAGCTGCTTTGTCTCTAATGAAAATGTGAAAACCCAGAGCGTCCACTGAGCTGAGGCGACGTTAATACAGCGAAATAAACTCAAACTCCAACAGAAACGACCCACGCCGCCTGGGAATCGAACCCAAGACCATCTCACTGTGAGGCAAACGCTGAGACACTGGTTGAAAGCCTCTGAACCAGATTTTTCTGTCTTAAAAACCTGAAAAACTTGGTCCAAAGTTACTCCTCATTTATCCTATGAATTCAGAACATCCTAATGACTCACCGGGATGAGTTTATAAGCACTTAGGCCATGCTAACTGTGCACTTCCTGATTATGGGGCAGGTATAGCAGAAATCAGGCACAGGGCCTTTAACATGTTCAGTGCAGTTGATTTAAGTCCACACGACCAGAGCGACGCTGACGCTCCGTCCAATAAACATCAGACTCATTATTCAGTATCGACTCTGACCTCTGACCTCTGACCTCTGACCTGTACCCTCTTCACATGTGAAACTCTCCTGGGAAATCTCCACCTTCACTCCACCTCCTAAGAACATTTAATAAGACCTAAACCAGGACTAAACCAGGACTGAACCAGGACTAAACCAGGACTAAACCAGGTCTAAACCAGGACTAAACCAGGACTGAACCAGGACTAAACCAGGACTAACCCAGGTCTAAACCTGGACTGAACCGGGACTGAACCGAGATCAAATCAGGACTAAACCAGGACTAAACCAGGACTAAACCAGGACTAAACCAGGACTAAACCAGGACTGAACCAGGACTAAACCAGGACTAAACCAGGTCTAAACCAGGACTAAACCAGGACTGAACCAGGACTAAACCAGGACTAAACCAGGTCTAAACCTGGACTGAACCGGGACTGAACCGAGATCAAATCAGGACTAAACCAGGACTAAACCAGGACTAAACCAGGACTAAACCAGGACTAAACCAGGACTGAACCAGGACTAAACCAGGACTAAACCAGGTCTAAACCTGGACTGAACCGGGACTGAACCGAGATCAAATCAGGACTAAACCAGGACTAAACCAGCCTTTAGCCTTGATGCTAGCCTTTAGCGTTGATGCTCCTAAGTTGCTGCTGTTTGTAGCTCATGTTTTTCTGCTTCTTCTGGACAATGGCGTCTCTCCATCAGTCGGAGCGCAGTCTCTGATTGGCCGACGCAGCGTCTCAAACACTTTGGACACGAACTGTCACAAAAACACAGGACGTCTAAACTCTGGTTCAGCTCTTCTCTGAGGCCCTGGCTGCTGGACCTCCTCACAAACTGACCACAGTCAGTGTGGATCGGCAAAAACACCTCCAGTGTCACCTCTCTCAGCTCTGGGGTTCCTCAGGGGTGTGTCCTGAGCTCGCTGCTGTTCACATTCATGACACGAGACTTTGTCCACAGGTCTGGGACGAACCTGAGTGTGAAGTTTGCAGACGACACAATAGTGGTGGACCTCGTTAGGGACAAGAACGAGCAGGACTACGGAGAGAAGGTGGAGCAGTGACAACAACCTGATCCTGAACTCCACCAAAAAAGAAAGGTCATCATGGACTTCAGGAAGAACCGGCCTCGTCTCCTCCAGGAGGTTCTGGCAGTGGACATCACGGACCTCACCTGGTCTGAGAACACCAGGGCCTGGGTCAAGAGAGAACAGCAACTTCTGGACTTCCTGTGCCCGCTAAAAAGAGCTCATCTGCCCCGCCCATCTGCCCCGCCCATCTGCCCCGCCCATCTGCCCCGCCCATCTGCCCCTGTCCGCCCTGACAACATTCTACAGGAGCACGATAGCGAGCGTCGGGGGGAGGCTGCACTGGACGAATGTGAGGAGAGAGGTGAGGACCACAGAGAAGATCCCTGTGACCACCCTCCCTGAAGACGCCATCACCGTCTGCTCTGAAGACGCCATCACCGTCTGCTCTGAAGACCTCCATCACGGTCCGCTCTGAAGACCCCATCACCGTCTGCTCTGGACCTCCATCACGCTCCGACCTCCAGGCTCTGCACTTTTATCCTCCGGCTGTTTTTGTCTGAATGTTTCGTTTTACTCCTGGTTCAGTTCGGCCTTGAACCTTTATGAACGTTGTATATTTGTCCAGCTGTAGAAACGTGGATGATGTTTGGGTCAGATCCTGGAGGAGCTGTGGATAATTAAAGAGACGAGACGCTGAAGGAAATGAGCCCAAACATGTGACCTATGACCTCTGACCTTTATGAACTCAACAGAATGTGCCAGAATAATAACAATAATGTACAGAGCATGAAAGTGGAACAAGACTCTACAGGGACCTGGTTTAGTCCTGGTTTAGACCTGGTTTAGACCTGGTTTAGTCCCGGTTTAGTCCTGGTCTAGACCTGGTTTAGTCCTGGTTTAGTCCTGGTTTAGTCCTGGTTTAGTCCCGGTTTAGTCCCAGTTTAGTCCTGGTTTAGTCCTGGTTTAGTCCTGGTTTAGTCCCGGTTTAGTCCCGGTTTAGTCCCGGTTTAGTCCTGGTTTAGTCCTGGTCTAGTCCTGGTTTAGACCTGGTTTAGTCCTGGTTTAGTCCTGGTTTAGTCCTGGTTTAGTCCTGGTTTAGACCTGGTTTAGACCTGGTTTAGTCCCGGTTTAGTCCTGGTCTAGACCTGGTTTAGTCCGGGTTTAGTCCTGGTTTAGTCCTGGTTTAGACCTGGTTCAGTCCTGGTTTAGTCCTGGTCTAGACCTGGTTTAGTCCTGGTTTAGTCCTGGTTCAGTCCTGGTCTAGTCCTGGTCTAGTCCTGGTCTAGTCCTGGTCTAGTCCTGGTCTAGTCCTGGTTCAGTCCTGGTTTAGACCTGGTTCAGTCCTGGTTTAGTCCTGGTCTAGACCTGGTTTAGTCCTGGTTTAGTCCTGGTTCAGTCCTGGTCTAGTCCTGGTTCAGTCCTGGTCTAGTCCTGGTCTAGTCCTGGTTTAGTCCTGGTCTAGTCCTGGTTTAGCCCTGGTTTAGTCCTGGTTTAGACCTGGTTTAGTCCTGGTTTAGTCCTGGTTCAGTCCTGGTCTAGTCCTGGTCTAGTCCTGGTCTAGTCCTGGTCTAGTCCTGGTTCAGTCCTGGTTTAGACCTGGTTCAGTCCTGGTTTAGTCCTGGTCTAGACCTGGTTTAGTCCTGGTTTAGTCCTGGTTCAGTCCTGGTCTAGACCTGGTCTAGTCCTGGTTTAGTCCTGGTCTAGTCCTGGTCTAGTCCTGGTCTAGTCCTGGTTTAGTCCTGGTTTAGTCCTGGTCTAGTCCTGGTCTCTTTCTCTTTCTCTTTCTCTTTCTCTTTCTCTTTCTCTTTCTCTTTCTCTTTCTCTTTCTCTTTCTCCTCTTCTTCTTTCAGACGTGTTTGTTTCTTTATCACTTTTCCTCGTGTCGTGTTTGAATCGTTTCTCTGATTTCTACGATAAAAGTTCCGTCTCTCTTCAGATCAGACCCGTCAGGACGAGCGACGCTTCAGGAGAAACGTCTGAAACGCCACGAGTTTAGACAGAAGAAGAAACAGATTAAAGTCTCTGTCCCTCATGTTTACAGAGTTTAGAAGCTGTGCGCCCCCTACAGGCAGAGACAGAGACAAGAAAAGGAAGGAAAAATACACAAATGAGGAGGTGAGGAGAGGAGGAGGTGAGGAGGAGGTGAGGTGAGGAGGAGAGGAGGAGGAGAGGAGGTGAGGAGGAGGAGAGGAGGTGAGGAGGAGGTGAGGTGAGGAGGAGAGGAGGAGGAGAAGAGGAAGAGGTGAGGTGAGGAGGAGAGGAAGAGGAGAGGAGGAGGAGGTGAGGTGAGGAGGAGGTGAGGAGGAGAGGAGGAGGAGAAGAGGAAGAGGTGAGGTGAGGAGGAGAGGAAGAGGTGAGGAGGAGAGGAGGAGGTGAGGAGGAGGTAAGGTAAGGAGGAGAGGAGGAGGTGAGTTGAGGAGGAGGAGGTGAGGAGGAGAAGAGGAGGTGAGGAGAGGAGGTGAGGTAAGGAGGAGAGGAGGAGGTGAGTTGAGGAGGAGGTGAGGAGGAGGAGGTGAGGAGGAGGTGAGGATGGGGTCATTGCGAGGGCATCGTGATCATAATTTTCCAGAGATAAACAGCATACATCTGTTCTTAAGTGAGAGTAACAAAACTTTAAAGCCACAATCTGGAACATTTCAGCCTAAAATAGTTTTGTTTGTTTTATTTTTGTTGCGTTTATTGGTCTGAAGAACACGTGTCCGCCTCTCGCATCTCCACAAACCCGACTCTTCCATGGAAATGTTAACAACTCCAGGACTGAAATGATCCAGATGATTCTAGTGAAGGTGGAGTTTAAAAACACAGTGGAGCACTTCCTGTATCACCACATGATGACATCACAAGGTGGAACAGAGTGTTTTCAGTTTGAGAGAAGAACTCAGCCTAAATCTGCAGGTTTGTGTTAAACATGTGAATGAAACAAAACACAGCTCCAGGTCTGAGACGAGGAGACAGTAGAGCAGAGGTCAGAGGTCAGAGGTCAGAGGTCAGAGGTCAGAGTCAGGTCGATGTTTAAAGTTTTATTTGAGGATGTTGTAAAGTCCGTGTGTCTCTGACGTGTCTGAGACTCGTTTTTCATCTGCTCCAGGATCATTACGTCAGATATTTTTAACGTCCATTTGTCATAAACGTGTTTCATGATCTATTTTTACGTTTCATTTCGACTTTAAAACATCAGACTCGGGACATGAAGGTCTGAGTCTGAACGTCCCACCTCCTCATGAACGTGTCTGATGGAGCAGATCAGCCTCACCTCTGTCTGTCCCAGGGCAGCTGTGGCTCACTCCTGTGTTTTTAAATCCTCCTGTTCTTCAGACTCTTCAGATGTTTCTCCAGGTTCTTGTCCCGAGGCGTCAAACAAAAATTAAAAACAGACAATTTCACGGCAAACTCAATATTTACTAAAAGATTGACTGCACCTGATGTGTGACCTTTAACCTTTTCATCTGGAAACAAACTTTAGTTTAGCTTAAACACAAAATCTGGAACAACTCGAGCTCAGATCACATTTAAATAAATAAAATAAATGACTCTCTCTGTAGTGGGTCATGTGGTCGCGGACCAGCAGCTCGGTCACTTATGAGTCTTAAAAGGACGAGCGCTCGCTGGTCTCGACTGCAGTGCACCAGCAAAGCATTCTGGGATTTGTAGTATTAGTGGTGCATGTGCTGTATACTGGTGGGCCACTCTAATGCACATTTGATGTGATCTCACGGGCCAAATATAATTACACCGCGAGCCAGATTTGGCCCCCGGGCCTGAGTTTGACATGAATGTTCCCGTCATTTCTTCTCGTTGAGCCTCTGAAGTTTTATTTAGAGTGATTCATGTTTGAGTTTGATCTTTAATCCACTATTTTCAAGACGCCATTTTGCTGATCTACTGCCGTTTAACCTCCACTGTGACACGCCCCCTGCGACACGCCCCCTGTGACGTCCGTTCTTCCTTCTCCAGTTTTATTTTCTTAATCGTTGATACTCGTAGGATTCTGCAGCGTCGCGTCGTCATTTTGGTCCAAATGTTAAAAAAAAGTGCTGCTGACTCACTGCTGTTTCCGTAACTCAAAACATGGACAGATGTGACACTCGTTTCCACTTTAGTCGCTCCAACTGCTCTAACCTCGATGAGCTTCATTTAGAGCCGAACGGCGTGGTGACGTCTCACTCCATCTCACTCCGTCTCACTCCATCTCACTCCGTCTCACTCGTCTCACTCCGTCTCACACGTCTCACTCCGTCTCACTCCGTCTCACACGTCTCACTTCGTCTCACTCCGTCTCACTTCGTCTCACACGTCTCACTCCGTCTCACTTCGTCTCACACGTCTCACTCCGTCTCACTCCGTCTCACTCCGTCTTACTCCGTCTCACACGTCTCACTTCGTCTCACTCCGTCTCACACCGTCTCACTCCGTCTCACTTCGTCTCACACGTCTCACACCGTCTCACTCCGTCTCACTTCGTCTCACACGTCTCACTCCGTCTCACTTCGTCTCACACGTCTCACTCCGTCTCACTCCGTCTCACTCCGTCTTACTCCGTCTCACACGTCTCACTTCGTCTCACTCCGTCTCACACCGTCTCACTCCGTCTCACTTCGTCTCACACGTCTCACTCCGTCTCACTCCGTCTCACTCCGTCTCACTCCGTCTTACTCCGTCTCACACGTCTCACACATCTCACTCCGTCTCACTCCGTCTCACACGTCTCACACGTCTCACTCCGTCTCACACCGTCTCACTCCGTCTCACTTTGTCTCACTCCGTCTCACTCCATCTCACTCTGTCTCACTCCGTCTCACTCTGTCTCACTCCGTCTCACTCCGTCTTACTCCGTCTTACTCCGTCTCACTTAATCTCACTCCGTCTCACTCCGTCTCAC
Organism: Periophthalmus modestus; assembly: GCA_019594935.1. Taxonomy (NCBI): domain Eukaryota; kingdom Metazoa; phylum Chordata; class Actinopteri; order Gobiiformes; family Gobiidae; genus Periophthalmus; species Periophthalmus modestus. The sequence continues at coordinate 17,850 of JAIEZT010001293.1, read as the reverse complement.
TCCGTCTCACTCTGTCTCACTCCGTCTCACACGTCTCACTCCGTCTCACTCCGTCTCACTCTGTCTCACTCGTCCTTCACGCAGCCTGTGGTTCACACATGTTAAAACACAGGAGAAAGCTCCAAGTGTATTTACAGAGTTCTTCCTCTTTAAGTGTTTTCACAAAGTTAAAGTTCAGAAAAAGCTCTGAGACGCTCCGTGTTTTGAATGTAAACAGCTCCATCTTCAGCCCAACGCCTCGCGCCTTTGAAACTCTGATTTACCTTCACCGTCATGACACAAAGAATGCGTTTATTTCACTGTTTCCATAGCAACCGGTTAAGGCTTGTGTTTTCCTGAGTGTCCCTGAACGCTGCGGAGTTATGAAGCCTTTGAAACAACAGACGAGTGAAGGACTGATGCGAGCGGATCCTCCCCGTTTAACAAGTCAAACATGAAAACGTCAAAGAAAATGTCCACGAAAACGTCAAAGAGAAGAAGACGACGCGTGAACTTTGAACTCAGCAAGAATCTGAACATGTTTGAACATCTGAACTACAGAATATCTCCACATGGAGACGGGAGGGCGTTTATTTATTTATTTCAGAAAGTCTATTGAAAAAAATGAATGAAAAATGTACTTGTGGAGCCAGGAGGTGTGGACGCACGATACCAGGCGCCAGCACTCGTACTCATCAATGGGCTGCCGATACCAAGAGCCGATACCAAGAGCCGATACCACTGTACCTGCCCTGTGTTTTATTTGAGGCTCACAGTTCGTCTCTGAGCCGTGCGGCTCACAGCAGGTATCAGCACAGCGCTTGTGTTTCCAATAGCAGTATGCTAACGTTGCTAAGTAGCACTTGTACATTCATTGTAACTTATTGTAATTCACAAACAGTTCAGTGACAGAGCTTTTAAAAGAGGAACAGCAGGTCCATACTGGTCAAAGTAAGGTCGTAGTAAAAGTAAGATCGTTAGCTGTTAGCACAGGGCAGTCTGTAAAGACAAAATGTAAATATTAAATCCAGGTTCTGATCTAAATAAATCATATTTGAATTATCCAAAACTACAGTGATTTCAATAGAATTATAAATCCACCTGACATAAATATCACATAAATATCACATAAACATCACATTAGTATCACATAAATATCACATAAATATCACATAAGTATCACATAAATATCACATAAATATCACATAAATATCACATTAGTATCACATAAATATCACATAAATATCACATAAGTGTCACATAAATATCACGTAAATATCACGTAAATATCACATAAGTATCACATAAATATCACATAAATATCACATAAGTATCACATAAATATCACATAAGTATCACATAAGTGTCACATAAATATCACGTAAATATCACGTAAATATCACATAAGTATCACATAAATATCACATAAATATCACATAAATATCACATAAGTGTCACATAAATATCACGTAAATATCACGTAAATATCACATAAGTATCACATAAATATCACATAAATATCACATAAGTATCACATAAATATCACATAAATATCACATAAGTATCACATAAGTGTCACATAAATATCACGTAAATATCACATAAGTATCACATAAATATCACATAAATATCACATAAATATCACATAAGTGTCACATAAATATCACGTAAATATCACGTAAATATCACATAAGTATCACATAAATATCACATAAATATCACATAAGTATCACATAAATATCACATAAGTATCACATAAGTATCACATAAATATCACATAAATATCACATAAGTATCACATAAATATCACATAAGTATCACAGAGGTGTGAAAAAGGCTGAACTATAAAAATGTGATGTTTATTAGATGTTTATGTGATGTTTATTAGATGTTTATGTGATGTTTATTAGATTCTCTGCTGTGATCGAGTCTCTGTCAAATATAAGTCCATTATCGGTATCGGTATCGGTATCAGTCGGACTGAAATGCTCGTTTTAGAAAAAATGGCATCAGTTCATCCCGAGTGTTGAGCTCCATAAGCACACAGCAGTGGGTGGAGATAGGGGGTAGGGGAGAACAGGATTTTTCTGAGCGTTCAAACAGTGGCAGAGGCGGCAGTAGCTCAGTCTGTAGAGTCTTCGTCCTTTGACGAGAGCGTCGCTGGTTCAAATCCCACTCTTGACATAAACATCGTTATTTGAGTGGTCAGATCCACGGACCCACAGGTCGGTGGTGTGATTCCAGCTCTCACAGATGAATACTGTAGATGTGTCGTTGGGCAAGACACTTGACCCACCTTTACCAAGCAGAACGTTCATCTCGTTTCTCCTGAGGCAGCAGGACTCACACATGAATCTCTCCTCCTTCTCTCACTCGCTTTGATCTGACAAATTGTGTTTTCATCATAAACTCACAAAAACTATCGACTCGTCCCTGGTCCCTCTCCAACATGGCGGCCGCTGACCACAGAGTGCTCTCCTTTTCACGACAGCGGCATTAAACCTGCGGATATGGATCTGTGGAGGCTTTCATCTCTCTGCTCTTCTTCAAGAAATTTTTTGTTTTTAAGAATCCAATTCACTTTTGAGGTTTAAGGACACGGCAGCACAAGTGACACACGCAAAGTACACTTTAAAGAGGAGGTATTGTGCAAAAAGAAAAGAGCTTTCTGCCATGTTCTAACACTGTTCCCTCATGATAATCTTTGATATGGTAGATCTCTCCCGGGCCGTATTCAAACCCTCCTTACAGTTAGCGGTACGAGTCGGTACGAGGCTCCGCCCACAAGTCTACATCCCCCATGCTCCACACGACAATCCTCCATAAATCTACACAAACATGATACAAACTGTTGACTATGACGTGACAAACCTGGTGTATGTGCAGTAGTTTCATTAGTGGGATGCAGCTGACTGTGCTGTGATACTGGCTCTGAAGGGGGAGGGACTTAGAGCAGAGAGCAGAGTGTCAGATGCCCTCCCGCTGCTGTGTCGTGTGTCATACTGATCTCAGGTTTTGTTCAGTTTCTGTTTTTCTCTCCGGAAACACGAGGACGACGTTTTGATTCAGACATAATCGTCTTTAAAGGGCAGCTGTCCCAAATCTCAAAACTGACTTTATTTTTCAAAAAAGAAACTTTTCAAAAATGTCCAGCTGAAAGTTTCCAAAATGCTGAGGGTGTTTACAGTGAAAAGGTCATAACTCTGCACAAACTCTCAAAATGTCCGCCCTGAAAATTAGAAGATTCTGCTAAAACTGTTCTGTAAACAAATTTTTTATTTTTAGTTTTTTTGTTTTCTCCCATGTTCTAAAACTGTTCCCTCAAAAACACGAGGTTTTAGAGTCATCCATGTTTGAGTAATCTAGAGATCTCTCCCGTTCAAACCCTCCTAACATGATACAAACTGTTGACTCTGACGTGACAAACCTGGTGTGATGTGCAGTAGTTTCATTAGCGTGACAGTGCTCTGAAGGGGGTGTGATTCAGCACAGTGAGCAAACAGAGGGGAGAACACCAAAAACGAAAGTGAACGTGTGGACAGTGTGATGGTCTTTTTTCACTCAGCAGCAGCTCGAGTGTCACCTGCTCCTCCAGATGAAAAGAGCAGAGCGAGATTCAGAGCGAGATTCAGAGTGAGATTCAGAGCAAAGCGAGATTCAGAGCGTCTCCTTCAGGACGCTGAGTTTTACAGAATGTTTAGTTTATCTGAGAACATAATGAGCCAATAAGTCAGAAATAGAATAAACACAAACCCTCCTCTTTAAACCTCCTGACTCTATGGTTGTTGTCCTTCCTGCTTGTACTTCCTGCTTGCACTTCCTGGTTGTACTTCCTGGTGTTACTTCCTGGTTGTACTTCCTGCTTGTACTTCGTGGTGTTACTTCCTGCTTGTACTTCCTGGTGTTACTTCCTGGTGTTACTTCCTGCTTGTCCTTCCTGCTTGCACTTCCTGGTGTTACTTCCTGGTTGTACTTCCTGGTGTTACTTCCTGCTTGTACTTCCTGGTGTTACTTCCTGGTGTTACTTCCTGGTTGTACTTCCTGGTGTTACTTCCTGGTGTTACTTCCTGCTTGTACTTCCTGGTGTTACTTCCTGGTGTTACTTCCTGGTGTTACTTCCTGGTGTTACTTCCTGGTTGTCCTGAGCGCGTGCGGACATTCTCAGCTCGTTGATATTCCTGCTTCGTCGTGTCACAGTTGGAGTCTGACTTCTCTGTTATTACATTTACATAAAATCTTTTAAAGCTCAAATGTGACGCACGGGTCTCATTTATCGCCGGAGCCGTGATTATTCAAATATGGGAATTCTTTCAAAATTATTCAGGCTGTGAAATCAGACTCTGACAACTGTATTTTGTGTTTTATATTTTAAATCGGCCCCATTGAACTTGTGTCTCTGTAGTTTCTGTCATAATTTACACATTTTAAATCACAATATTCATGTAAAACTTCAGAAAACAAAATAATCCAAAGGAGCTGACGCGATGCTGTAGCGCCCCCTATGGACAGCAGCACGTCACACTCAGCGCCCCCTATGGACAGCAGCACGTCACACTCAGCGCCCCCTATGGACAGCAGCACGTCACACTCAGCGCCCCCTATGGACAGCAGCACGTCACACTCAGCGCCCCCTATGGACAGCAGCACGTCACACTCAGCGCCCCCTATGTTGTTTTGTTGTAAATGATGAGCGACCAATGAGTTTCTTTGTTTCTCATGAGTCACTGAAATAAAGCGATCTGATTGGACGATGTGTTTTTGGTTTGAGGCTCGACCCCAGAGTCACAGCGACGTGACGGACGATCGAACGATGAGTAAAAACACAGAATTATCTTTTTACACGATGAGAAAAGTCATGTGACATAAGAGACATTCTCTCCACGTCTGGACCATTCAGACGAACATCTGAGGATTTACAAAAACTATTTATGAAGAGCCTGAAACAGCAACATTCGTCCTGAGTAAAAACAAAAAGAGAAACAACAACTGAGCCTCTGGAAAAATGTGTCTGATGTGAAGATGAGGAGCCGGAGACGTGAGCCTGAGTGAATAAATACATAAAACATACAGACAGAACATTTTTACATTGTTGCTTTTTCTTCTTGTAAAAATTTTTCATTGAGGCCCAAACGACCCAAAATGTCCCGTCCACAGGAGGACACCAGGAGGACACCAGGAGGACACCAGGAGGACACCAGGAGGACACCAGGTCCCAGTAGGACACCAGGAGGACACCAGGAGGACACCAGGTCCCAGGAGGACACCAGGAGGACACCAGGAGGACACCAGGAGGACACCAGGTCCCAGTAGGACACCAGGAGGACACCAGGAGGACACCAGGAGGACATCAGGAGGACATCAGGAGGACACCAGGTCCAGAAGGACACCAGGAGGACACCAGTCCCCATAGGACACACCAGGAGGACACCAGGAGGACACCAGGAGGACACCAGGAGGACACCAGGTCCCAGGAGGACACCAGGAGGACACTGGATGTTTAAAGCCTCAGTCTGGACTTTTCCTAAACTTCTTTTGGTTCTGATTAAATTAAAATCTGAAAGTGTCGTTTTAGGTCAGAGACTCGTCTGCTGCTGTTCACTCTGTCAGCACCTCACACTGAGTCTGCCTCCTCCTCCTCTCCTCCTCTCCCTCCTCTCCCTCTCCCCTCTCCTCCTCTCTCCCTCCTCCTCTCTGGACTCTTGACTCTCTAACCTCTCTCCTCCCCTCCTCCTCCTCTCCTCCTCCTCTCTCCCTCCTCCTCTCTGGACTCTTGACTCTCTAACCTCTCTCCACAGTTCGGTTCTGTCTGTGCAGATGGTCGAGTGTCTCTGGTTTGTTTGGTTTCTGTCGTTTTCTGACTTTTCCCTCGTCAATAAATTTAAATATAATTACACCACATCTCCATAAATACACAAAAACATGACACAAAACACTCTATGACTTCACAAACCTGATGTGATGAGCAGGAGTTTCATTAGTGCAGGTGATTGTGATGTCGCTCTGAAGGGGGCGCTGCAGAGGTCGGGTGAGTTACACTCAGTGTGTCTGAGTTACACTCAGTGTGTCTGTGAGTTACACTCGGTGTGTCTGTGAGTTACACTCGGTGTGTCTGTGAGTTACACTCAGTGTGTCTGTGAGTTACACTCAGTGTGTCTGTGAGTTACACTCAGTGTGTCTGTGAGTTACACTCAGTGTGTCTGAGTCACACTCAGTGTGTCTGTGAGTTACACTCAGTGTGTCCTGAGTTACACTCAGTGTGTCTGTGAGTTACACTCAGTGTGTCTGTGAGTTACACTCGGTGTGTCTGTGAGTTACACCTCGGTGTGTCTGTGAGTTACACTCAGTGTGTCTGAGTTACACTCAGTGTGTCTGTGAGTTACACTCAGTGTGTCTGAGTTACACTTAGTGTGTCTGTGAGTTACACTCGGTGTGTCTGTGAGTTACACTCAGTGTGTCTGTGAGTTACACTCAGTGTGTCTGTGAGTTACACTCAGTGTGTCTGAGTTACACTCAGTGTGTCTGTGAGTTACACTCAGTGTGTCTGAGTTACACTCAGTGTGTCTGTGAGTTACACTCAGTGTGTCTGTGAGTTACACTCGGGTGTGTCTGTGAGTTACACTCAGTGTGTCTGAGTTACACTCAGTGTGTCTGTGAGTTACACTCGGTGTGTCTGTGAGTTACACTCGGTGTGTCTGTGAGTTACACTCGGTGTGTCTGTGAGTTACACTCAGTGTGTCTGAGTCACACTCAGTGTGTCTGTGAGTTACACTCAGTGTGTCTGAGTTACACTCAGTGTGTCTGTGAGTTACACTCAGTGTGTCTGTGAGTTACACTCGGTGTGTCTGTGAGTTACACTCGGTGTGTCTGTGAGTTACACTCAGTGTGTCTCTGAGTTACACTCAGGTGTGTCTGTGAGTTACACTCAGTGTGTCTGAGTTTGTTGACACTTAGTGTGTCTGTGAGTTACACTCGGTGTGTCTGTGAGTTACACTCAGTGTGTCTGTGAGTTACACTCAGTGTGTCTGAGTTACACTCAGTGTGTCTGTGAGTTACACTCAGTGTGTCTGAGTTACACTCAGTGTGTCTGTGAGTTACACTCAGTGTGTCTGTGAGTTACACTCGGTGTGTCTGTGAGTTACACTCAGTGTGTCTGAGTTACACTCAGTGTGTCTGTGAGTTACACTCGGTGTGTCTGTGAGTTACACTCGGTGTGTCTGTGAGTTACACTCGGTGTGTCTGAGTTACACTCAGTGTGTCTGTGAGTTATACTCGGTGTGTCTGAGTTACACTCGGTGTGTCTGTGAGTTACACTCAGTGTGTCTGAGTTACACTCAGTGTGTCTGTGAGTTACACTCGTGTGTCTGTGAGTTACACTCGGTGTGTCTGAGTTACACTCGGTGTGTGTCTGAGTTACACTCAGTGTGTCTGTGAGTTACACTCAGTGTGTCTGTGAGTTACACTCGGTGTGTCTGTGAGTTACACTCGGTGTGTCTGAGTTACACTCGGTGTGTCTGAGTTACACTCAGTGTTTATCTGTGAGTTACACTCGGTGTGTCTGTGAGTTACACTCGGTGGTGTGTCTGAGTTACACTCGGTGTGTCTCTGAGTTACACTCGGTGTGTCTGAATTACACTCGGTGTGTCTGAGTTACACTCAGTGTGTCTGTGAGTTACACTCGGTGTGTCTGTGAGTTACACTCAGTGTGTCTGTGAGTTACACTCAGTGTGTCTGAGTTACACTCAGTGTGTCTGTGAGTTACACTCGGTGTGTCTGTGAGTTACACTCAGTGTGTCTGTGAGTTACACTCGGTGGTGTCTGTGAGTTACACTCAGTGTGTCTGAGTTACACTCAGTGTGTCTGTGAGTTACACTCGGTGTGTCTGTGAGTTACACTCGGTGTGTCTGAGTTACACTCGGTGTGTCTGAGTTACACTCAGTGTGTCTGTGAGTTACACTCGGTGTGTCTGTGAGTTACACTCAGTGTGTCTGTGAGTTACACTCGGTGTGTCTGTGAGTTACACTCGGTGTGTCTGTGAGTTACACTCGGTGTGTCTGTGAGTTACACTCGGTGTGTCTGTGAGTTACACTCGGTGTGTCTGTGAGTTACACTCGGTGTGTCTGTGATTACACTCGGTGTGTCTGAGTTACCTCAGTGTGTCTGTGAGTTACACTCGGTGTGTCTGTGAGTTACACTCGGTGTGTCTGAGTTACACTCGGTGTGTCTGTGAGTTACACTCGGTGTGTCTGAATTACACTCGGTGTGTCTGAGAGTTACACTCAGTGTGTCTGTGAGTTACACTCGGTGTGTCTGTGAGTTACACTCGGTGTGTCTGTGAGTTACACTCAGTGTGTCTGTGAGTTACACTCAGTGTGTCTGTGAGTTACACTCAGTGTGTCTGTGAGTTACACTCGGTGTGTCTGTGAGTTACACTCAGTGTGTCTGTGAGTTACACTCAGTGTGTCTGTGTTACACTCAGTGTGTCTGTGAGTTACACTCAGTGAGTTACACTCGGTGTGTCTGTGAGTTACACTCGGTGTGTCTGTGAGTTACACTCGGTGTGTCTGAGTTACACTCGGTGTGTCTGTGAGTTACACTCGGTGTGTCTGAATTACACTCGGTGTGTCTGAGTTACACTCAGTGTGTCTGTGAGTTACACTCGGTGTGTCTGTGAGTTACACTCAGTGTGTCTGTGAGTTACACTCGGTGTGTCTGTGAGTTACACTCGGTGTGTCTGTGAGTTACACTCAGTGTGTCTGTGAGTTACACTCAGTGTGTCTGTGAGTTACACTCAGTGTGTCTGAGTTACACTCAGTGTGTCTGTGAGTTACACTCGGTGTGTCTGTGAGTTACACTCAGTGTGTCTGTGAGTTACACTCGGTGTGTCTGTGAGTTACACTCGGTGTGTCTGTGAGTTACACTCGGTGTGTCTGTGAGTTACACTCGGTGTGTCTGTAGAATGACACAGATGCTAAATACGACTCAGTTTCTTTTGTGTAAATAAACATCGTGGCTCTGCTCACACTGTGCACCACAGATTGAGATGTGCTGAAGCAGAGTTTTCTGACTCCTCCTGCTCCTCCTCCTGCTCCTCCTCCTGCTCCTCCTCCTGCTTCTTCTCCTGCTCCTCCTCCTGCTCCTGCTCCTCCTCCTGCTCCTCCTCCTGCTCCTCCTCCTGCTCCTCCTCCTGCTCCTCCTCCTGCTCCTCTTCATCTGTGGCGGGGCATCTGGCTCTCTCTTTCTTCACTCTGCTCGTGGTTGTTCTGTTCATTTTCCTCGGGTTTTTTCATCCTGTTTTGATTCAGTTTTCTGTGTGTTTGTTTTTACTTCCTGTCTGGTCACTGGCCCCGCCCCCTGTCTCACCTGTGTCTTGTTCGTGTTTCTGCTCATAAACCCTGTGCTCTCCGCTGCCTCTGCTGGTCAATCGTCAGCGTCACGTCCTGGAAGTTTCCATTTTAGATTTTTGTGTTGAGTTTTTCTTCTGGTCTTTGTCTAAATTTACCTTGATGAACATTTTAAGGAACATTTTCGAGTTCCAAGTCCAGTCGTGTGTTTTTGTGACGTCAGAGTTCAGCTTCATCACGGTTATATCTGCAGCTCTGACCTGGATCTCGTTTATATGAACAGTCCCTGATCCTCCCTGTGTTTAAACGTGACATAAGGAGCCGGCGCCGCTCACCACGTGCGGCGGGAGGGTCGGGGTTCATCTGTCTCATCGTCCGTCTTCGTTTCGCTCACACAGAATCTTAACATCTGTGATTTAAAAGTCATTTTGCTCCAAACACAAACCTCCTCCATCAGAGTGAGGTCACGGCGGGAACAGGGCGTCAGAGAGGCGGGGCTTAAGTATCACAGACAGAGGATTTAAAAACACATTTATCTTTGTTTCTACAGGGACCAATGAGAGACTCGACACGGCTGATCAAACACAGAAACAAACCGACGAGTTTCATAAGTCCATGAAACATTAAAGTGTGTCAAAGTTTGATCAGATTATTAAACTGCGACTGTGGCTCTACAGTCTCCAGCGTCGCTTGTTCTTGGAGCGTTTTCTGTTTTTGTCAAAAGCCTTGGCCTCGTGGAGCCGTGTGTCTGGGAGTAAATTTTCCCAAATCAATGAAGAACAAACAGCTGAAGGATCCAGACGGTGGTGTAACATCTGAGTAAACCCCCCGTCTGATCCACAGAAAAGATCTAAAACTGTCTGAAAATCCTCTGGAGTTTTTCAGACACTGTGTGAGGAATCGTAACAGTTTCTTCTCGGTTCAGATTCTCTGTCGTCCTGTTTTTTGTCTTAGATCTGTTGAAGGTTCATTCTGGATCTCCACAGAGACTTTCTCCTCGTGCTGCTCCTTCACTTTTCCCTCTGAGTTTGTGGACTCTGCTGTAGAGACAGACTCTGAGTTTGTGGACGGTGCAGGTGTTGGTCCGTGTGTGTTTGTCAGTTTGTCTTTGGTTTCTTCTGTGTGAACCTGATGTTTGGATCCACAGCTTTAAGATCTTGAGTTTAGATTTTAGTCCAGTTTTCATCCACATCGGTACCAATGTGGGCGGAGCCTGGAAATGAGGCTAGTGCCTCCTGTTCATGTATAATTTAGACATAATAGAGACTCTACATGATCCTGGGTTTTTATTTCACGTCTGTGTCTGTAAATATGAACATTAATAACAGACACATCAGGTCATTTGAAGAAGAGTCTTAAGTGTAAATAATATAAAAGATCTAATGAACCTCATCAGATCAAAGACGAGACGACAGTGAATCAGAGCGAACAGGACGAGAGCAAACGAGAAGGTGCAGCCTGTGGAGCGAAACGAGACTGTGACCTTTAACCAGGACTAAACCTGGTCTAAACCTGGACTAAACCAGGACTAAACCAGGTCTAAACCAGGACTAAACCAGGACTGAACCAGGACTAAACCAGGACTGAACCTGGACTAAACCAGGACTAAACCAGGACTGAACCAGGACTAAACCAGGACTGAACCTGGACTAAACCAGGACTAAACCAGGACTGAACCAGTTGTAGTTCAGTGTGGAGTTGGTGCCCTCTGGTGGTGACAGGAGAGACTCACAGTTCTGCTCTTTGCTCTTTTCACACCAAGTATCACCAAAGAAAAGATGTGACTTTCTGAGCCCCACCAGATCTAAACTAAGTCTATGAAAGGACTAAACCAGGTCTAAACCGAGATCTAAACCAGGTCTAATCTAGGACTAAACCAGGACTAAAACTATTCATTATAAAACACACATTTTTATGTATTTAGAATTCATTTAAACTTCAGAAACTGCATCTCTGAAAACCGTTTGAGTAATCTAGAGATCTCTCCTGGGCCCTATTGAAAAGCTCCGCCCATAATCCTACATCACCCATGTACGAGGCTCCGCCCATAATCCTACATCACCCATGTACGAGGCTCCGCCCATAAACCTACATCACTCATGATCCACACGACAATCCTCCATAAACAAAAACATGATACAAACTGTTCTCTATGACGTGACAAACCTGGGGTGATGTGCAGGAGTTTCATTGGTGGATGCTGCTCTGAAGGGGGAGGGGCTTAGCACGACTTAGAAGGAAACATAGTCCCTCTTTAAAGTGTCGTTTCAGAAACTCGAGATTGGAGCATTAGTCTTGACACATTTTCTTGTTGAACGCTGCCACCTGCTGGTCTGACCCTCTCTCTACAGGAGCAGGTTCATGTAAAATCAAGTAAAATTATGTAAAATTATGTAAAATGATGTAAAATGAAAATGATGTAAAACGACGACCTTTGCCATAGGAATTGACCATTTAAAACCAAATAGTGAGTCTTTTTAATGATGAAAGGTCTTCAAAATGTCCTGAAGCTCACGACATGACTCCAGTTTTTCATAATAAAACATCATTATTTACTTCAACTCCAGGGATGAAATGATCCAGATGATTGTACTGAAGGTGTGTGGAGTTTAAAAACACAGTGGAGCACCTCCTCACGCTCCTCTTTACTCCTCCAGACCTTCACTGTTTCAGTTCCTAAAGACGAGGTGGAGCAGTGAGTCGGACCTGACGAACCGGACGAGCAGAAAACAGAGGCGTGTTCACTCAGAGCTCAGAGCACGGGACAGAATGAGACGGACAGGTGAGGACAGGGGACAGGTGAGGGGGACAGGTGAGGACAGGTGAGGACAGGTGAGGACAGGTGAGGACAGGTGAGGACAGGTGGTGAGGACAGGTGAGGGACAGGTGAGGGACAGGTGAGGACACGTGAGGACAGGTGAGGACAGGTGAGTCATAGGTGAGGACAGGTGAGGACAGGTGACAGGTGAGGACAGGTGAGGACAGGTGAGGACAGGTGAGGACAGGTGACAGGTGAGGACAGGTGAGGACAGGTGAGGACAGGTGAGTCATAGGTGAGGACAGGTGAGGACAGGTGACAGGTGAGGACAGGTGAGGACAGGTGAGGGACAGGGGACAGGTGAGTCATAGGTGAGGACAGGTGAGGACAGGTGAGGACAAGTGAGGGACAGGTGAGACAGGTTTGACCCGCCCTAGGACCCGACCTGAACACTTGTCATTTTTTGTTTGGTTTTTGAGAGCGTCTTGTTCAGAGGAGACCAGAGTGTGTGTGCTGAGAACTACAGACGATGAGCGAAGACAAGCAAACAAACACGTCCAGGTGAGTTTTACCTGTTTGATATAAGTCAGCCCCATTGTGCTTGTGTCTCTATGGTTCTCATCTCTGTGGATCATTTTGTTATAATTTACACATTTTAAATCACAATATTCATCTAAAACCACTTCATAAAGGAAACACGTCCAATGGAGCTGACGTCACCATAAACATCATCACAGCAAAGCGCCGCAGGCTGTAGCGCCCCCTGTGGACAGACACGTCACAGCAGCACTTTTTTTTTACATTTGGACCAAAATAACGACGCGACGCTGCAGAATCAGCGATTAAGAAAGTAAAACTGGAGAAGGAAAAGGGCGTGTCACAGGGGGCGTGTCACAGGGATCGTGTCACAGGGGGCGTGTCACAGGGGGCGTGTCACAGAGGGCGTGTCACAGGGATCGTGTCACAGGGGGCGTGTCACAGAGGGCGTGTCACAGTGGGCGTGTCACAGGGGCGTGTCACAGGGGGCGTGTCACAGGGGGCGTGTCACAGAGGGCGTGTCACAGGGGGCGTGTCACAGGGGGCGTGTCACAGGGATCGTGTCACAGGGGGCGTGTCACAGGGGCGTGTCACAGGGGGCGTGTGACAGAGGGCGTGTCACAGGGGGCGTGTCACAGTGGAGGTTAAACAGCAGTAGATCAGCAAAACGGCATCTTGAAAATAGTGGATTAAAGATCAAACTCAAACATGAATCACTCTAAATAAAACTTCAGAGGCTCAACGAGAAGAAACGACGAGAACCTGGAGAAACATCTAAAAAGCAAAAAGAAGAACACGTCTGGTTTACGTCACATGGAGAAGCAAAAGACCAAAAGACTTGAGTGTCGTCAAAGGACTTTAAAGTCGTCATGTGGGAACTCGGGATGTTGTCAGACGGTGGATGAAATACTGAGGATCTCCTCAATCCCACCATCACGTCTTCCGAGGAGGAAACAGAGACTGGGGACCTGGAGTCGGACTTGTCCATCACCCTGACTGAAGTCACTGAGGTGGTTGGCAAGCTCCTCAATGACAAGATCTCGTCCACCTCCGGAGCCTAGTCGAACCTCAGATCCAGGAGGAGCAGTGTGGTTTTCATCCTGGTCGTGGAACACTGGACCAGCTCTACACTCTCCATCAGGTCCTCGAGGCTCATGGGAGTTTGCCACAGTCCAAAGGGCTGTCCGGTCCACTGCTGTGTGACCGGAGCAGGAGCTGTGTTCTCTGCAGTGAGTCAGACTTGTTCCTGGTGCATGTTGGATCCACCAGGGCTGCACTTTGTCACCGGTTCTGTTCATTGTTTTGGTGGGCAGAATTTCTAGGAGCAGCCAGGGGCCGGAGGGGGTCTGGTTCAGGGGCCGGAGGGGGTCTGGTTCAGGGGTCGGAGGGGGTCTGGTTCATCGCTGCTGTTTGCAGATGATGTTGTCATGATGCTTCTTCAGGACCTGCAGCACTGGGGGCGGTTTGGGGCGGTTTGGTTTGCAGCCGAGTGTGAAGCGGCTGGATGAGAATCAGCTCCTCCAAATCCGAGACTATGGTTCTCGACCGGAAAAAGGTGGTTTGCCCTCTCCGGGTGGGTGGTGAGCCCTTGCCTCAAGTGGAGGAGTTCAAGTATCTCGGGGTCTTGTTCACGAGTGAGGGAAGGATGGAGCGAGAGATTGACAGGCGGATCGGTCCAGCGTCTGCAGTGATGTCTCTGTATCGTCTGTCGTGGTGAAGAAGGAGCTGAGTCGAAAGGCAAAGCTCTCGATTTACCTCAATCTACGTTCACCTCACCTATGGTCATGACTCTGGGTCATGACCGAAAGGACAAGATCACAGATACAATCGGCCGAAATGAGTTTCCTCCACAGAGTGGCTGGGCGCTCCCTTAGAGACAGGGTGAGGAGCTTGGAGTAGAGCCGCTGCTCCTCCACGTCAAGAGGAGCAGCTGAGGCTCGGGCATCTGCTCTGGATGCCTACTGGACACCTCCTTAGGGAGGTGTTCATGTCCCACCGGGAGGTGGCCTCGTGGAAAAACCAGGACACTAAGGAGGGATTATGTCTCTCAGCCGGCCTGGGAACACTTTGGGATCCTCCACGAAGAGCTGGAGGAAGTGAGTGTGGACAGGGCAGAGCCTCTCCGTGACCTGGCCTCAGATAAAGTGGAAGAGAATGGATGGATGCTTTGTTCTTTTTCTCTCGTGTTTTGTTCTTTTTCTCTCTCAGATCGTGTCCTGAGCCGTTCGAGGCTCTTCTCAAAGACGAGGCTTTGCTCCAGCCCCTGGTGGAGTTTGCTCGAGATGCAGCCTGTTTACATGGAGTTCTGATGAGGCCTCCACCCACCATGAAACCTGCACATGTGAGCTCCTCTCTGCTCCTCTCTGCTCCTCTCTGCTCCTCTCTGCTCCTCTCTGCTCCTCTGTATTTTACCCGGTCTCTCTCTCTAAGTGCAATGAGTTTGCAGGATTCTTTAATGACATCAATTCCACGACACAAATAACATCCAGCTCCACCTGGACACTTAGAGCTGACTCACTCTGCTCCTGTAACTGACAAAACTGTCCCAGAGATGGTCACAGTCTGAGTTCATCTACCTGCTGCCTCCATGTGTCACATTTATAAAGTCTGAGCTCAGTTTGTGTCTCTCGTTTGTAAAGTTAATATGTCACTTCAATCTGGAACATTCCCAAGAGCTTTGAAAACTGCAGTTATCAAGTCTGTCCTAAAGAAGAACAGTCCTGATGCCACAATATTGAACAATTATCGACCAATCTCAAATCTGCCGTTTTTTCAAAGTCCTAGAAAAAGTATTTTACCAACAGTTTATTCACTTCCTCCAAATGAACAACTCCTGATATTTTCCAGTCGGTTTTAGACCCACCACAGACTGAGATGCTCTGATCAAGGCGACACATCCTCCTGACACTGATGAAGTCTCAGTGTTGATCCTGTTAGATCTGAGTCTTTGACTCTGTGGATCATGACAACCATGTGTCCTACCACAACTCTGTGTCCTACCACAACTATGTCCTACCACAACTATGTGTCCTACTACAACTCTGCAGAGACTCAGATCTATGTGTCACTGCAGCAGGTGAATCTGGACCAGTGGATTCACTCTGACACTGATCAGATCAGTGTGTGGATGAAAACTACTTTCTCCAGATAAACTCAGACAAGATGAAAGTCACAGACCCACAGAAACATAGAGAAAGTGTCAGAGTCACCTCCAGTCTCTCTCTCTAAAACCTTCAAATCAGTCTGAAATCTAGAGGTAATAATGGACTCAGACTTGAACTTTAAGCAGCTTTTTACATCTAAAAACACGTCAAAAATCAAAGGTAAACTGTCCAAACCAGAGTCAGAGAGACTTATCCTGCATCTGTCTCCAGGAGGTTAGACGACTGTAACGTCTCACTGGCCTCTGCAAACGAGACAGAACAGAACATCCAGAACACTGCTGCGAGAGTCTGACTACAACCAGGAAGTACTTCACACATGTGTCTGTGTCAGGTGAAGTACTTCACACATGTGTCTGTGTCAGGTGAAGTACTTCACACATGTGTCTGTGTCAGGTGAAGTACTTCACACATGTGTCCTGTGTCAGGTGAAGTACTTCACACACATGTGTCCTGTGTCAGGTGAAGTACTTCACACATGTGTCTGTGTCAGGTGAAGTACTTCACACATGTGTCTGTGTCTCTCACACTCTGAGGACTTCAGGGACTGACTCCTGCTGGTCCAGACTCAGGACTAAACCTGGAGAATCAGAGTTTGAGTTTTTCTGCAGCTAAAACCTGGAACATTCTCCCTGAAGATGTGACACAGACTCGACTTTGACAATGTCTAAATCCAGGCTCAGTTCTATTTTTCTGTGCATGTGACTGAAAAGGTTTTTATAAAGGTTTTTATTCTGCCTCTTCTGTTTTAATGGTAATTTTATGATGATTATTTGTAATTATTTATGTTTTGATTTGTGTGATTTTAACGTCTTTCTTATTCTGTAAAACACTTTGAATCACCTCGTGTATGAATTGTGCTGTACAAAAACTCGCCTTGCCTCTCTGCAGGTCACCCTCCTGCCCTTTACCCATCCTGCCCTTTACCCTCATGCCCTTTACCCTCCTGCCCGTCCCGGTGCCCCGGGCTCTGTACCTTCAGGCTGTGGAGGTCCAGACTCTGTTCAACACGTTGGTGGATCGGGTCAGTCAGGACGAGGTGTTTCTGGAGCAGGCTCTGTCCAGGTAACGCTCCTCACAGATGATCGACTGTAGAGCTCTTAAACTGACCACGGACCACAGACTGTTACAGACATGGACTAAGTGAGAGTCACGTCAGCTTCAGCTTCAGACAACAACCATCATGTAAACAACCATCATGTAAACAACCATCATGTAAACAAGGCCAAACGTGTCTAAACGACACAGTTGTGATCAGACTCAAATAAAAGACGACAGCTTTAATGAGTGAAGTGCAGCTTTAAACTGTCACAAACATGTCCCCTGTGTCTCTGTACTTTTATTTTCAACTTTTCTCCCACAAACTGACACTGAAGTAAAACTCTGAAACATGACAGTACAGGGACGATCCCCCAGACTCAGACTAACACCTGTGACGTGACCTTTGACCTTTGACCTGCTGCCCTCTCTGAGTCTTTAAACTCTGTGTTTTCAGCACCATCGAAGTGGACGACTTCACCGCTCGACTGTTCCACATCTACAAACAAATCCAGAGAGAAGGAAGAACCCCGGTGAGAGAAGAGCCCTGTGTGAACACGGCTAACCTGCTAGCATAGCCTCTTTATATGTATGAACACGGCTAACCTGCTAGCATAGCCTGTTTATATGTATGAGCACAGCTAACCTGCTAGCATAGTCTGTTTATATGTATGAACACAGCTAACCTGCTAGCATAGCCTGTTTATATGTATGAACACAGCTAACCTGCTAGCATAGTCTGTTTATATGTATGAACACAGCTAACCTGCTAGCATAGCCTCTTTATATGTATGAACACAGCTAACCTGCTAGCATAGCCTGTTTATATGTATGAACACAGCTAACCTGCTAGCATAGCCTGTTTATATGTATGAACACATATTCTCTCTTCTCTCTCCTCTCTTCTCCTCGTTCTCTCTAACCCTCTCTTCTTTCTCTCTCCTCTCTCTCTAACCATCTCTCTCTCCTTCTTTCACTCCTCTCTTCTTTCTCCTCAGTCCATCGTGTTGGGTCTGATTCGCTGTGACTACCTGCT
>JAIEZT010001292.1:0-21245 GCA_019594935.1 Periophthalmus modestus | reverse complement strand
CTGTTTTAATATGTTATTAACAGATCTTTTTGTATCTTTGATTGGTGTATTCATTTATGATGTTAGTGTTTTTCATTATACTTTGATCCAGTTCTTTGAGTTTTCTGGAGTAATCCTCATAAGCTTTGCATTTTTAGTTTTTCAACCAGGTTGTTTTTAGATATTAGTTTTTCCTCTGGCTGCTGCCTTTAAGGTGTCCCCACACCCTCTGTTGGACCAACCGTCTCCATTATCATTTTGCCTCTCATATATTGTTTTATTCTCTTTTTATTTCTTGAACTATTGCTTCGTTGTTCAAATTCCTACATTTAATTTCCATAAAAGTTTGTTCTTTCCTACTGAAATATTAATTTTTCATATTCACTGGGTTATGGGGCCTGACACATCTGCTGTTCTACTTTATATTGATCTGATTTCCTTTAGTAAAGAAAATTCATCTACCCCTGCATCATCTCTGCAAGGGGTATCGTGATCAAAGTTAATCAACCGGTCATCTACACGTATTTCTCTTCTGCCAGGCTTTTTTGAGATCATTCCCTTTGTTTCAAACCTCAAAAAATTCATCACTATCGCTCGGGGCCGCTCACACTTCCTTTGGTTTGAAGGGAGGAGTCCGTTGGTGCGCTTTGGATGTGGAGCTCCGTGTCCTTCTGGCAAATCCAGTTCTGGCTTAAAACAGCTGATCCAGGACACGTTATGACGAGTCCCCTTCACTGTTCTGAGGCAAACCAATAAACGGATGTTATTTCTCCTATTTCTTGCTTCGAGTTCGGTGATTTTGTCTTGCATGTTTTCTCTGTGCGGGCTAGCATATTTAGCAGTGAAAATCATTAGCCTCCTTCTGCCACTCTTCCAGTCGGTGATACGGGCCTGAGCCTCTCGGTCAGGCTTTACCCTTTGTTTCTTCTAGCTCCTTGTTACTTTCTTTAAATTTCGTTTTCCATATCCTGGTGAAGTGATGTTCTATCTTGTTTGAGGTCTGCTTTAAGCGAGAGGTCGCCTCACATCGATGTTTGGAAGCCTTGTAGCTCTTAGTGAGCTTTGCTAACCCTCGAGCATTAGCTTAGCTAGCCTGGATCCGTCTCTCTCCCGCTTCCCTCCATCTCCTCGTGGTCACTCTCTTCATTCTCATGCGACCTCCGTCATGCTTGCTTTTTTGGTTTTTAAAGGCTTTTCCGCCCCAGCCACGCACTCCTTTCCACTCACTCTACGTTTTCATCTATTTAGTTTCCAGTTTTCGAGTTTTTGTGGAGTTTTAGTTAACCGACTTTACCGAGACACTTTTTTATTTGGAATGCGGCTGTACAGTCCGCCATCTTGTAGGAAGGCCCACGTGTATGGCCATTTTAGATCTTATTGAGACAATTAATGAAGCTTTTGAAAAAGGAGAGTACTGTATTGGAGTGTTTTTGAGATCTTTGAAAGGCATTTGATATGATAGATCATGAAACCCTTCTTGGTAAACTAACGCACTATGGTGTCAGAGGAGTAGCACTCCACTGGTTCAGAAGCTTTATCTGTGGAAGAGAGCATAATTGTCGAGGAACAAATTCAGACACAAAATCAGAGAGAGGAGTCCCACAAGGATCCATTTTGGGGCCACTCTTTTTTTATTATTTATATAAATGATTTTGTTTTTTGTTCCCACGACATTCACAAAGTTCTATTTGCTGATGACACAAATCTGTTTATATATCACACAAAAACCTGGATCAGTTTGAGAACTTCTAAAGGAACATCTAGTAAAGGTAACTACTTGGTTCAAATGCAACAAACTGTCCTAAATATTAACAAAAACTTCTTTATCATCTTTAATTTAAATTGATTAATTAATTAATTTTGACTGGACAATGCATATTAATGAACAAACATGAACACATGATGTAAATACACCAGATTATAGCCAAGGGCTAGTTTCCATCTGTCGTCATCTTCTTGCCAATCAGACATAAAACCCGTGATGGAATATATGTATAAAAATAGACGGTCAAGTTATCCAACAAGTTGATTCTACTAAATTTCTTCGGAGTCTAATATCGATCAATCTTTAAATAAAAAAATGAAAAAAAACACATTGATGAGCTGGTAAAAAAATATCAAAAATCCAGTAAGACACATACTTCCTTGGCAGCTCTGCTGAACTTATATAGATCCCTGTTCCAGACTCATCTAAATTATGTAATGTGATATGGTGTAACATCTGTCCCACTGACACAGAAAAAATACTTCAGGTATCACAAAAAAAGAGAAGACATAAGGGCGATCACCGTCCTTGCCTAACTCTCCAAACAGATCCACTCTTCCACAGACTTGGCCTTCTCAAGCTTTCTCAAAAGTCACATATATCACAATGCTTCTCAGTCATATATATCACAAAGCTTCTCAGTCATTATATCACAAAGCTTCTCAGTCATATATATCACAAAAGCTTCTCAGTCATATATATCACATGCTTCTCAGTCATATATATCACAAAGCTTCTCAGTCATATATATCACAATGCTTCTCAGTCATATAATATCAAAAGCTTCTCAGTCCTATATATCACAATGCTTGTATCATGTATAGTGTGGTCCACAAATTAAACAGTGGGGTTATTATGTGACTTTATCCCACTGCAGTCACCCTCTCATCAGCACAACACAAGGACAAAGTGCCTGTTAAAAGGACATTTGGGAAGTTAAAGTGCACAGGCTTTAGTCTCCGTGTCGTAGAGTCCACAGATATGAATTGAAACAGTGATATTAAACAGCCTCATTACAGATATTTAAAAGAAATATAAAAAGCAAACTACTGGAAAAACTACAGTGTCTGACGGAGCTGAGTGCGGCTCAAGTTCTCCTGCAGTGGGTTTTTCTCTTTGTGTGTGTGTTTGTGTGTACCTCTGTGTGTGCGTGTGTGTGTCCCCTGTGTGCGTGTGTGCGTGTTTGTGTGTACCTCTGTTGTGTGCGTGTGTGTGTATGTGTCCCTGTGTGTGTGTGTGTGCGCTGTGTGTGTGTGTATGTGTCCCTGTGTGCGCGTGTGTGTGTGTGTGTCCCTGTGTGTGTGTGTATGTGTCCCTGTGTGTGTGTGTGTGTGTGCGTGTGTGTGTGTGTGTATGTGTCCCTGTGTGCGTGTGTGTGTGTGTGTGTGTGCGTGCGTGTGTTGTTCGTGTGTATGTGTGTGTGTGTTTGTGTGTACCTCTGTGTGTGCGTGTGTGTGTGTGTGTCCCTGTGTGCGTGTGTGCGTGTTTGTGTGTACCTCTGTGTGTGCGTGTGTGTTGTATGTGTCCCTGTGTGTGTGTGTGTGTGTGCGTGCGTGTGTGTGTGTGTGTGTATGTGTCCCTGTGTGCGCGTGTGTGTGTGTGTGCGTGCGTGTGTGTGCGGTGTGTATGTGTGTGTGTGTTTGTGTGTACCTCTGTGTGTGCGTGTGTGTGTGTATGTGTCCCTGTGTGTGTGTGTGTGTGCGTGTGTGCGTGCGTGTGTGTGTGCGCGCGCGCGCGTGTGTGGGGTGGTATGTTATACATATGGATGTATGGTTATACATATGGATGTATGTTATACATAGGGGTGTATGTTATACATATGGATGTATGTTATACATATGGGTGTATGTTATACATAGGGGTGTATGTTATACATATGGGTGTATGTTATACATAGGGGTGTATGTTATACATATGGATGTATGTTATACATATGGGTGTATGTTATACATATGGATGTATGTGTTATACTACATATGGGTGTATGTTATACATAGGGGTGTATGTTATACATATGGATGTATGTTATACATATGGCGTGTATGTTATACATATGGATGTATGTTATACATATGGGTGTATTATACAGGGGGTGTATGTTATACATAGGGGTGTATGTTATACATATGGGTGTATGTTATACATATGGGTGTATGTTATACATAGGGGTGTATGTTATACATATGGATGTATGTTATACATATGGGTGTATGTTTATACATATGGATGTATGTTATACATATGGGTGTATGTTATACATATGGGTGTATGTTATACATAGGGGTGTATGTTATACATATGGATGTATGTTTATACATATGGGTGTATGTTAATACATATGGGTGTATGTTATACATAGCGGTGTATGTTATACATATGGATATGTATGTTAACATAGGGGTGTATGTTATACATATGGATGTATGTTATACATATGGGTGTATGTTATACATATGGATGTATGTTATACATATGGGTGTATGTTATACATATGGTATGTTATACATATGGCGTTGTATGTTATACATATGGGTGTATGTTATACATATGGGTGTATTATACATAGGGGTGTATGTTATACATAGGGGTGTATGTTATACATATGGGTGTATGTTATACATATGGGTGTATGTTATACATAGGGGTGTATGTTATACATATGGGTGTATTATACATAGGGTGTATGTTATACATAGGGGTGTATGTTTATACATAGGGGTTGTATGGGGTGTATGTTTATACATATGGGTGTATGTTATACATAGGGTGTATGTTATACATATGGGTGTATGTTATACATATGGGTGTATGTTATACATATGGGTGTATGTTTATACATATGGGTGTATGTTATACATATGGGTGTATGTGTATACATATGGGTGTATGTTATACATAGGGGTGTATGTTATACATATGATGTATGTTATACATATGGCGTGTATGTTATACATAGGGGTGTGTATGTTATACATATGGGTGTATGTTATACATAGGGGTGTATGTTATATATATGGGTGTATGTTATACATATATGGGTGTATGTTATACATATATGGGTGGATGTTATACATATATGGGTGTATGTTATACATATGGGTGTATGTTATACATATGGGTGTATGTTATACATATGGCGTGTAGTTATACATAGGGGTGTATGTTATACATATGGGTGTATGTTATACATATGGGTTGTATGTTATACATATGGGTGTATGTTATACATATGGATGTATGTTATACATAGGGGTGTATGTTATACATATGGATGTATGTTATACATAGGGGTGTATGTTATACATATGGATGTATGTTATACATAGGGGTGTATGTTATACATATGGATGTATGTTATACATAGGGGTGTATGTTATACATATGGGTGTATGTTATACATATGGATGTATGTTATACATATGGGTGTATGTTATACATATGGGGGTGTATGTTATGTTAGATTTGCCTTTATCGTCTCCTTTAGGAGAAATTTGTCTTGGGACAAGGGAACTCATGCCACATATAAAAACATACACATAACACACACACACACACACACACACACACACACACACACACACACACACACACACACACACACACACACACACACACACCACACACACACACACCACACCACACACACACACACACACACACACACACACACACACACACACAGTGGACACATCAACTAATGCAGTTCATCATCAGAAAAAAAAAGTGCATACATGGATAAATGTAGGTTATGATTATGTCATAGATATTATATATGTTTGGGTATGTTATGCATATGTTTTATATTATATCCATCATGTTTTATATTAATATAATTTATGACAACAAGTCTCACTTACCCAAAGTGTAGACGAACCAGACCAGGACCAGTGCTGCCAGAGCCATGACCAGGAACGAACCAGGAACGAACCAGGACTAAACCAGGTCTCAAACCAGGTCTAAACCAGGTCTAAACCAGGTCTAAACCAGGACTAAACCAGGACTAAACCAGGACTAAACCAGAATTAAACCAGGACTAAACCAGAACTAAACCAGGACTAAACCAGGTCTAAACCAGGTCTAAACCAGGTCTAAACCAGGACTAAACCAGGACTAAACCAGGACTCAACCAGGACTAAACCAAAATTAAACCAGGACTAAACCAGAACTAAACCAGGACTAAACCAGGACTAAACCAGGTCTAAACCAGGTCTAAACCAGGTCTAAACCAGGACTAAACCAGGACTAAACCAGGTCTAAACCAGGACTAAACCAGAACTAAACCAGGACTAAACCAGGTCTAAACCAGGACTAAACCAGGACTAAACCAGGTCTAAACCAGGACTAAACCGGACTAAACCAGGTCTAAAACCAGGACTAAACCAGGTCTTAACCCGGGACTAAACCGGGACTAAACCAGGACTAAACCGGGACTAAACCAGGACTAAACCAGGACTAAACCAGGTCTAAACACAGGGACTAAACCAGGACTAAACCAGGTCTAAACCAGGACTAAACCAGGTCTTAACCAGGACTAAACCGGGACTAAACCAGGACTAAACCGGGACTAAACCAGGACTGAACCAGGACTAAACCAGGACTAAACCAGGTCTAAACCGGGTCTGAGACGTGTCTTTCAGAGTTTCCTGTTTTCAACACTTTATCGGTTCATCGTTTGTGGCTTTTCTTGGTAAAACTAAAGAACATCTCCATAATCTGATGTTTTTATAATTTCAAATATGTGTTTGAATGTCGACTTTTTAAAAGTGTGACTAAACTAAACGAGTGAGGAGCGATGTCCAGTGTGTCTGTGTCCAGACGTCCCCCACGGTCAGTCTCTGTGTTTGGACCATGTGCTGATGTGATTAAAGCTCCTGTATTACACAAAATGGATCATGTGAGCCGTGAGCCGTGTTAGGATGTTGTTTCTTCATCAAAAACACACTTCCACTTGTGTTTTGTTTCATTCACATGTTTGAGTAACTCTTTATTATTAGTCTGGAACATCTGCAAAGCTCAAAATGCTCTGTCCACCTTGTGATGTCATCAAGTGGTTCTTTTCACGTTAACAGCTCCTTTTAGCTTTAGTCCAGTAGAGATGAAATGATGTAAATCAGTGGTCCTCAACCTTTTTATCACCGTGGACTGATGGGAGCCCTGCTCTTGTTTCTTCTTTCCTTCTTGTTCACTTTTGTTTCTTTTTTAAAAACTTCACTTTAAACTTTTAATCCAGGTCTTATTCTCCATGAGCCAAAGCAGTTTTGAAGGTTTCATCTCCTCGTTCTCTTTTCCCCACATTCCACAGAGCCGACTCGGCGTGAGACTCACCTGTCGAGACAAAACTCATATTTTAAGTAGTTCTCCTGGCGTCGTTAAATTGATGTTTCTTTTTCGTGGAGGTCGTGGCTCCTCTTCTGGCTCCTCAGTTTGGCCTTTTCCCCTTTGCACATCTACAGACGAGTTTATTCTGTGTCATGAGGGACGGGCCAAAGTTACGTCGGAGAAGATGCGTCACTGATAAATTATTTACTGTTTTTGTGCGGCCCGGGAGCAAATGTGTAACGGACCGGTACCGGTCCCCGGCCCGGTGGTTGGGGACCACTGATGTAAATGATTCAAGTGAAGGTGAGTGGAGTTTAAAAACACAGTGGAGCACTTCCTGTTTGACCACATGATGACATCACCAGGTGGAACAGAGTGTTTTTCAGTGTGAGAGAAAAACATTATAACATAGATCATAAAATAAGCAGACCAGGACCAGAAACAGACTAAGACCAGACTAGGACTAGACCAGGACCAGACCAGGACCAGAAACAGACTAAGACCAGACCAGGACTAGACCAGGACCAGACCAGGACCAGACCAGGACCAGAATCAGACTAAGACCAGACCAGGACAAGACCAGGACCAGACCAGGACCAGAATCAGACTAAGACCAGACCAGGACAAGACCAGGACCAGACCAGGACCAGAAACAGACTAAGACCAGACCAGGACTAGACCAGGACAAGACCAGGACCAGACCAGGACCAGAATCAGACTAAGACCAGACCAGGACAAGACCAGGACCAGACCAGGACCAGAAACAGACTAAGACCAAACCAGGACTAGACCAGGACCAGACCAGGACCAGAATCAGACTAAGACCAGACCAGGACAAGACCAGGACCAGACCAGGACCAGAAACAGACTAAGACCAGACCAGGACTAGACCAGGACAAGACCAGGACCAGAAACAGACTAAGACCAGACCAGGACCAGACCAGGACCAGACCAGGACCAGACCAGGACCAGAACAGACTAAGACCAGACCAGGACCAGACCAGGACCAGACCAGGACCAGACCAGGACTAGACCAGGACCAGACCCAGCTCTAGACCAGGACCAGACCAGCTCTAGACCAGGACCAGACCAGGACCAGACCAGGACCAGACCAGGACTAGACCAGTACCAGACCAGGACCAGACCAGGACCAGACCAGACCAGGACCAGACCAGACCAGGTCCTAGACCAGGACCAGACCAGGTCTAGACCAGGACCAGACCAGGTCTAGACCAGAACCAAACCAGGACCAGACCAGGACCAGACCAGGACCAGACCAGGACCAGACCAGGTCTAGACCAGGTCTAGACCCAGGACCAGACCAGGACCAGTCCAGGACCAGACCAGGACCAGACCCAGACCAGGTCTAGACCAGGACCAGACCAGGTCTAGACCAGAACCAGACCAGGACCAGACCAGGACCAGACCAGGACCAGACCAGGACCAGACCAGGACCAGACCCAGACCAGGACCAGACCAGGGCCATAACAGGATCAGACCAGGACTAGACCAGGACTATAACAGGAGTTGGAGCCTGTAGTGTAGAATCGGCCTGTATCTGTTCAGGCAGAGCTGATATGACAGGGGTCATCAATAGACGGCCCATGGGCCAAATCTGGCCCACTGGCCAAATCTGGCCCACTGGCCGATGGTTTAACAATATAATATATTTGTGGTGTGACTGTAGCTGCACGAGGGCCGTGCGCTCCGTGCGCTCCGTGCGCTCCGTGCGCTCCGTGCGCTCCGTGCGCTCCGTGCGCTCCGTGCGCTCCGTGCGCTCCGTGCGCTCCGTGCGCTCCGTGCGCTCCGTGCGCTCCGTGCGCTCCGTGCGCTCCGTGCGCTCTGAAGTCTGCTTGTGTCATGATCCACGCCCTCCTGCTCCTGTTTTGCCTCCTGTGTCTCCTCTCCCCCCCCCTCCCTCACCTGCCTGACTCCAGAGCTGGGCGGAGCCCTGGCTCCTCCCACACTCACCTGCAGCCCATCAGGGCAATTAACACACCTGCGGAGGATAAAAGGAGCCAGGACCCAGCTCTCTCTGCGAGGTTGTCTGTTCGCCTCACTGTTTGTCCTTGTGTCTCTCGTGTGCTACCTGTCCGTGTCCTACCTGGTGTCCTGTTCATCACTGCTCATCGACCTCTTGTCTCACTGTTCGTCTGCCCGTGTCCTGCCCGTGTCCTGCCCGTGTCCTGTTGGTGTCCTGCCCGTGTCCTGCCTGTGTCCTGTTGGTGTCCTGCCTGTGTCCTGCCTGTGTCCTGTTGGTGTCCTGCCTTGTGTCCTGTTGGTGTCCTGTTGGTGTCCTGTGTGTCCTGTTGGTGTCCTGTTGGTGTCCTGCCCGTGTCCTGCCCGTGTCCTGCCCGCGTCCTGCCCGTGTCCTGCCCGCGTCCTGCCCGTGTCCTGTTGGCGTCCTGCCTGTGTCCTGTTGGTGTCCTGCCCGTGTCCTGCCCGTGTCCTGCCTGTGTTCCTGTTCACGTTCCTGTTCAGCTCCCTGCCTCCCCGCATTACTCTGGACTCCCGTCTCCGACCCTGTCTCCCGGTACCGGCTGTATTCTTGTCTCGTTGTTCCCTGCACCTCTGGACCCTGACCTGCACCCAGCTCCTCGTATGTTCTCCCGTCACTCGTCTTGTGTCTTTTCTGTCAATAAACACCCTTAAACTTGCCCCGAGTCCCACATCTCTGGTCCGCCTCACACCCCTCATTATGACAGCTCGTTAGGATTAAGGTTCGTCCTCATTAATGAGGAGCGTTATGTGCAGCAGTGATGTCGTCTTCTTCAGTCGGTCATAAATATGAAAACAGGAGCCATTTCACATTTTTACAGAACATGGTGTGCAGGTGAAATCAGTTTGATCTGACATGTTTTGAAGCGTGTGCAGCTCAGAGCTGCTGTTCAGAGCCTTGAACCACAGAGGCCCATTTTATCAGAGTGAAGGAAACTCACTATCAGCCAGTATCACGCTCTCATATTTCACTCTCTTTACTGCGTTTGACACTCATCAAGCATTTATATAGACTATACAATATAACACAGGTTATAACAAATCAAACATCAAAACAGGAGTGAACAAGAGGATCGGTTCAGTTTTATCTGTTCAGCTCAGTCTTTACACATTTGTGGAGTTACACAAATCTATAAACTGTTGCCAAGTAGAAGAAAATGTTCTCAACTTTCCCTTGAGTCAAACCTGATTTTTTCTAATTGTCGATGTTTCACGACGTCTTTCATTCAGATCAAATGAGATGGGGGAGTTTTTTGTTCCAGTTTATGTGAATCTGCTAAAAGCCTCATGAAACACACCACACACGGAGCTGAGGGTTTGACACGTCCACAGCTGCAGACTTCACTCCAAACAGAGAAACTACTGGAGCAACTTCAGTGTTTTTCAAAGAATTTGACACTAAATATCAAACAGGATTTCCCAATATAATATAAGACTAGAACAGTTGTAAAACATGTGTGCTAGTGCGGCCGGCTGCTCTTTACGTCTGTCACATAAAGGACAGTCTGAGTTTTGATAGATGCAGTTTATGCAACACTTTAAAGTGAATAAGATGGAGTCCAACACAAACAGAGGAGGAGAGCTCATCCTCTCGAGCTTTAGTCCAGTGAATATCAGTCATGATCAGGCCCAGGTCCTTCTCACACGTCTTGGGAAGTGATGTCGTTTTGGTGCTAAAGTCCATATCTCACAGAATATCAAGAGTTTTAGTGATCAAAGCTTTTTTTAAATGATCAGACAGAGAAAAAATCCACTGCAGAGTCGGGAGGTTGATTTAGAAAGTAAGACAATGAGCTCTTTATAAAACTTCTGACCTGCAAATGTTTGGAAAAAAACTCAAGATCCAACTTAAATTGACGGTGCTGCTGCTGAAATGTGGTGGTAAAGTCTGAGTAGGTCTTTTATAGTGTGTCCACCCTCTGAATCACTGATTAAAGGAGGTGACCACAATGGGCCAAATGATGGTTATTTACCACTGGCATAAGCACAAAAGTCCTTCATCCAAAGAGTTTCCTCCAGTGAGGCGACATTTTACTGAGTGTGAAACAAGTGTGTTTTGAATGTTTTCCTTAAAGACTGAAGAGCAGAGTAAACGAGAGTCTGAAGGAGTCATGGCCGTGAGGATCACACGATGTCGACGACTCTCCAGCTCTGGGCTGGGCTCCTTCACCAACAGTTGATGATAGTTGGAAAACACAGCTCAGCCTCATTTGGTGCTTCATGGTCTGATGTTCTGAGGTCCTCACATGGACAGAGCGTTGTTTATAGTCGTGCGTATCTCTCCACCTCCTCTCAAAGGCAAAAACCTGTACGTCATATTCAACCATCTCAGACGTCTGTGCTAGAACTTTTAGAACACAGGGCAGTGTGTGTTGTTCCTGTTTGAATTGTTAGTAACAGGTCTGTTGACCTGCCTTACATTTGCATATTAATGTTATAAGTTTAAATGATGTCTGCAGGTATCGGACAGCTGCTGTTGATCCTCATGTTGCTCTGTGTGGACTGTGGCTGCTGTAAAGAAGTGGCTGAGACCAAACTGAAGACCACATTCAGTGGATGGCCTGACTTGTTTGCCTTGACATCTGGCACTTTATGTGGCTGTGGGATGTACCGCTGATGCCCACCAGCTCTACCTCCTGTCATAGCTTATTCACGTCAGCTGCATGTGACATACGAGCCGACAGAGGGAAAGAGAGCACATTTAACCAAGGAAGGCTGGACTGCTCCCACTGAAAAGCAACTGGACTGGCACATCACAAAGGCTGAGCTGGAGCTGCAGGAGGAGGACACGTGGAGAACACCATCCAGCTGTTGGATCAGCTCATCAGTGACCTCCTGAGTGACAAGGGAAAGGATGAGCTTGGTGTTCCTCTTCTGGACCCAGTAAAAATGCAGCTCATGTGGCGTGTTCAGAGGAGGCATGTTAGGTGTGTTCAGGACCCGCCTGGTGTGGCACTGTCCACTCAGACCGGCACCATCACCAAAGGAGTCCAGCTGCAGACACTGTGCCAGAGGTTCCACATCTTTGGAGTCATTCCACTGTCACTTAAATTGGTTCATTCCAGGTATGTGCAGTCTGAGACTGCTGTTTATGTTTAAGTGAATCCATTGTCCTATTCAAACATTTGTGGCATTTATTTCAGGTGCAAACTCTCTTAACTTGCAGATGTACCTGCCGGATTGGCTACATCGCTGGAACGAAGACAGAGCAACTGCTGCTATTGAGGTGGACAGATTTGGCCTCTGCACATTCTCTGGAGAGCTGCTTCACAGTGTGAACACTGTTATGAGGAACTGTTTGGAAAGAAACTGGTTCCTTCATTTACTCCACCGGCAAAATATACAGGTAATACATAAATGTTGTCTTATTAATGCTCTTTTTCCTGTCATGTTTTTTTTTCTGACATAGTTTCATATTCATATTTGCCAGGTGAACTCGTTGGATTGCAGTACCTGCTGAGAGGATATGTCCACCAGATTCTGAGGAGGCAAGAGCTGCTGGCACATTTAGAGGAGCAGCACCATCAGAGACAGACGAGGGCTTTGAGGAAACTGATCGCAGTGATGTCACTCTTACTGATTTACTTAAAGATACAGCTGATATTACAGTGCAGACTCCGCCTCCATTTGCTCTTCATCCATCTGAGCTGGACAATCAACTGCACCTGCTCCTCTGTCCTCTCACCTGTCCATGGTCCAGTCTGCTCCTCTGTCCTCTCACGTGTCCATGGTCCAGTCTGCTCCTCTGTCCTCTCACGTGTCCATGGTCCAGTCTGCTCCTCTGTCCCCTCTCACCTGTCCATGGTCCAGTCTGCTCCTCTGTCCTCTCACCTGTCCATGGTCCAGTCTGCTCCTCTGTCCTCTCTCACCTGTCCATGGTCCAGTCTGCTCCTCTGTCCTCTCACTTGTCCATGGTCCAGTCTGCTCCTCTGTCCTCTCACCTGTCCATGGTCCAGTCTGCTCCTCTGTCCTCTCACCTGTCCATGGTCCAGTCTGCTCCTCTGTCCTCTCACCTGTCCATGGTCCAGTCTGCTCCTCTGTCCTCTCACCTGTCCATGGTCCAGTCTGCTCCTCTGTCCTCTCACGTGTCTGTGTCCAGTCTGGATTATCTTCACAACAAGCTGTAAGTAAAATACTCATGAAGCCCAATAATTATTGTTGTTAGTACTTGAGGGCTAATTTTTATACTTCTTCTCAGGCTGTGGATCATCACATTATGCCTGGAATGGATCGCGTTGACCAGTTTGCAGAATATTTGGTGCAGCTAAAGAATGAGAAAGTGTAACTCTGACCAAGCAGCAGAGCAGCCCCACTGTGGGTCTGTGGCAGAACCTGGAACGACACGACAAGAGCAGAATTTTGTTCTCTACGTGGCATCAGGACAGGCTGCTCACCGGCACTTTAGGTCCCCCCAAAAAGAAGAGTTATGCAGGAGTCGACAGCACGACAGTCACCTCCCACAGATGCACCAAGTGTGGAGAGCCCCGCCCCACAGACACCACCAGAGACACTTTAAAGGCACAATTTACTGCCCCGACTGAGACACTCACCGAGGAGCAGTGGATTAGAACGATGAGCAAATAAACATCTAACATTATTATTTCAGTCTTTTCTCTGGGTGAGAGGTGCACAGGTCTTTTGTAAATACATGTGGAGTTTGTGGTAAATATGATACTTTCGAGGGTAAAAACTGTCATCTATAAAGTCATTTGAGCATGTACATATTAGTAATAGAATGTAAATATGTATATAATATATTCTTGTGGACACACTTTTATAATAGATATTTTCTGTTTTTGAGAGGAAAAACAGAAAATTCTGAAATTCCTCAACTTTCACTAGTGTTTTTGTTTTTTCTTGTGGTTGATGGATGATAAATAAACTAAATGAAGTCAAACAAACACACAAATATTATTATATATTATATTCTTTTAGATATACAGTTCTATATTCTGTGATATAATATTAATGAGGTAAAATGAGGGTCACAGACTCTCGTGGACTGACTGGACATAAATCATAAAGTTCATGTGGGACACAAGCACCTGCTGCGACTGGACAAACAACTGTGAGACAATCTGACCTGGCCTCAGATTTACAGCTCCCTCGAACATCTGCTTCATTATCTTGTTTGTGTCAACACATTTTGATATAATAGTGTTTATGTTATGTGTAGTAATTAACACTGATTATAAATTAACTGAAAACATAGTGGTCTGAGTCTGTCATAGTTATCAGATCTGATCCAGCGTTTTTAATGAATGTATATTACACTAATGCGGCTGATACTGAACAAAACATGTGACAAATTCAAATGAAGTTTTAGTGAAATGAAGTTTAGTTTTAAAGACACATCTTTAAACTCGTGTTTATAGTTTTAATGACACATCTTTAAACTTGTGTTTATAGTTTTAATGACACATCTTTAAACTTGTGTTTATAGTTTTAATGACACATCTTTAAACTTGTGTTTATAGTTTTAATGACACATCTTTAAACTTGTGTTTATAGTTTTAATGACACATCTTTAAACTTGTGTTTATAGTTTTAATGACACATCTTTAAACTCGTGTTTATAGTTTTTTAAAGACACATCTTTAAACTTGTGTTTATAGTTTTAATGACACATCTTTAAACTTGTGTTTATAGTTTTAAAGACACATCTTTAAACTTGTGTTTATAGTTTTAATGACACATCTTTAAACTCGTGTTTATAGTTTTAATGACACATCTTTAAACTTGTGTTTATAGTTTTAATGACACGTCTTTAAACTTGTGTTTATAGTTTTAATGACACATCTTTAAACTTGTGTTTATAGTTTTAATGACACATCTTTAAACTTGTGTTTATAGTTTTAATGACACATCTTTTTAAACTCGTGTTTATAGTTTTAATGACACATCTTTAAACGTGTGTTTATAGTTTTAATGACACATCTTTAAACTCGTGTGTTTATAGTTTTAATCACACATCTTTAAACTTGTGTGTTTTTATTTTTTACATCACTGTCTCGTCGCTCGTATAAATATGTGTATATATATTTTGGACAGTACTGCGGGTGGCCTCTAGATGGCGCCGGTGCCGTGTTGTTTGAATCACGTGTTAAACACCTTTGATTTCTAAAGCCTTGTACATGATGTTTGTTGTATTTGTTCTGTTTGACCTTTGTTCATACAGAGGCTCTTTGGAGACACCGACCACATACTGCCCTCCAGTGGTGGAATCTAAAGATGCACGTTCCTGTTCTCCGTGTGTGAGCTGTCGCCCCGTCCCATCTAAAGTTGACTCTGACCTGACTGTGGCCCAGGCCTCTGTGACGTGCTGCTGCTGCAGATACAGGTGCAGTTCTTTGGTAAAACAAAAACAGGAGGAATCCTGCTCCAAAGTTCAGGCTTTTTCACACAGGACGACGAAAAAGTGCTCAAAAAGAAAGAGGCTTCCTTCAAAAATACATTGTTACTGCGAATGGGCTCGCCTCTCCACAGACCTGTCACTTTACTTCATGTGGACATGTAGGTGTGCTCTAGCCCCGCCCCCTGCACCTGACTTGGGTGGGGTCAAAGGTCAAATGAATGTGTTCATGTAATGTGTGTTTTTAGTGTGTGTAAAGTTGTGTTTGTAATGTAACTGTGTGTTTAGTGTGTGTGTAAGTTGTGTTTGTAATGTAACTGTGTGTGTGTGTGTGTGTGTGTGTGTGTGTGTGTGTGTGTGTGTGTGTGTGTGTGTGTGTGTTTTAGTGTGTGTGTAAAGTTGTGTGTTTGTAATGTAAGTGTGTGTGTGTGTGTGTGTGTGTGTGTGTGTGTGTGTGTTTAGTGTGTGTGTAAAGTTGTGTTTGTAATGTAACTGTGTGTGTGTTTATAGTGTTTGTAAAGTTGTGTTTGTAATGTAACTGTGTGTGTGTTTATAGTGTTTGTAAAGTTGTGTTTGTAATGTAACTGTGTGTGTTTA
Organism: Periophthalmus modestus; assembly: GCA_019594935.1. Lineage (NCBI taxonomy): Eukaryota > Metazoa > Chordata > Actinopteri > Gobiiformes > Gobiidae > Periophthalmus > Periophthalmus modestus. The sequence goes on along the minus strand of JAIEZT010001292.1, from coordinate 5,235 downwards.
TAGTGTTTGTAAAGTTGTGTTTGTAATGTAACTGTGTGTGTGTTTATAGTGTGTGTAAAGTTGTGTTTGTAATGTAACTGTGTGTGTGTTTTATAGTGTGTGTAAAGTTGTGTTTGTAATGTAACTGTGTGTGTGCTTTTAGTGTGTGTAAAGTTGTGTTTGTAATGTAAGTGTGTGTGTGTTTGTAGTGTGTGTAAAGTTGTGTTTGTAATGTAACTGTGTGTGTGCTTTTAGTGTGTGTAAAGTTGTGTTTGTAATGTAACTGTGTGTGTGTTTTAGTGTGTGTAAAGTTGTGTTTGTAATGTAAACTGTGTGTGTGTGTTTAGTAGTGTGTGTTAAGTTGTGTTTGTAATGTAAGTGTGTTTTGTGTTTTTAGTGTTTGTAAAGTTGTGTTTGTAAGTGTGTGTGTGTGTGTGTGTGTGTGTGTGTGTGTGTGTAAAGTTGTGTTTGTAAATGTAACTGTGTGTGTGTTTTTAGTGTGTTGTAAAGTTGTGTTTGTAATGTAACTGTGTGTGTGTTTATAGTGTGTGTAAAGTTGTGTTTGTAATGTAACTGTGTGTGTTTTATAGTGTGTGTAAAGTTGTGTTTGTGTAATGTAACTGTGTGTGTGTGCTTTTAGTGTGTGTAAAGTTGTGTTTGTAATGTAAGTGTGTGTGTGTTTGTAGTGTGTGTAAAGTTGTGTTTGTAATGTAACTGTGTGTGTGCTTTTAGTGTGTGTAAAGTTGTGTTTGTAATGTAAATGTGTGCGTGTGTGTTTATAGTGTGTGTTAAGTTGTGTTTGTAATGTAAGTGTGTTTGTGTTTTTAGTGTGTGTAAAGTTGTGTTTGTAAGTGTGTGTGTGTGTGTGTGTGTGTGTGTGTAAAGTTGTGTTTGTAATGTAAGTGTGTGTGTTTTTTTAGTGTGTGTAAAGTTGTGTTTGTAATGTAAGTGTGTTTTTAGTGTGTGTAAAGTTGTGTTTGTAATGTAAGTGTGTGTTTTTAGTGTGTGTAAAGTTGTGTTTGTAATGTAAGTGTGTGTTTTTAGTGTGTGTAAAGTTGTGTTTGTAATGTAAAGTGTGTGTTTTAGTGTGTGTGTTTAAGTTGTGTTTGTAATTTGTAATGTGTGTGTGTTTTTAGTGTGTGTAAAGTTGTGTTGTAATGTAAGTGTGTGTTTTAGTGTGTGTAAAGTTGTGTTTGTAATGTAAGTGTGTGTTTTTAGTGTGTGTAAAGTTGTGTTTGTAATGTAAGTGTGTGTTTTTAGTGTGTGTAAAGTTGTGTTTGTAATGTAAGTGTGTTTTTTTAGTGTGTGTAAAGTTGTGTTTGTAATGTAAGTGTGTTTTTAGTGTGTGTAAAGTTGTGTTTGTAATGTAAGTGTGTGTTTTTAGTGTGTGTAAAGTTGTGTTTGTAATGTAAGTGTGTGCTTTCAAATCGAGCGAGTGTAGTTGGGTCAAATTAAAAAGCGTCGACACAACAAACCTCTTCCTCTTTGTCCTCTGACAGTTGTTCGATGTCATTGGGAATTTGCATTTACTGGCAACATTTTCCGAAAACGATCTTGAGTCGTTTTTTCTCATTTTTGAGCAGGTGGAGTTGGTTGGTGGAGTTGGTTGGTGGAGTTGGTTGGTGTAGTTGGTTGGTGCAGTCCTGGTGCGTCAAGGGCTCGACGCTCTGCACCTTTAAAAGCTCGTGCGGCTCATCCGTCCCACACTTCTGTTTATTACTTTGCTTTGCAACATTTAACATTGCACACACACCTTTCAAATCACATACTCACACTCACACTCCTGGACATTTACAGACATTCACACCTCATTAAAACTTTAATTAATTCATTTGGGTAAATAAACACTTTATTTAATTGAATTTGTGCTGTTGCGTATTTCCTGTTACAGCTTAGAGCCGGGTTATGACAGCGCAGTATTTCCTGGTTGTTGTTTCCTTAAAGGGCTGAACTATATATCGACATGTCATTGAGTTTTCAGACTAATCGTCTAATTGTGATTAGATTTGAAATATATGAGCTTGGTTCAGGCGACATCACAACATTATAAGAGCCAGAGGTTAAAAACTGGTGAAGGACACACACAAGAATTCTATGGTGTAAATTCTCTTTCTACTGTCAAACTGCAGATGGAAATAAAGCCACATTTCCTTGTAGAAAGAGCCTGATGAAGGTGGTGTTTGTTGATAAGTTTATAAAGCTGCCTCCTCACACCAAAGCACTGTGGCACTACACTGATCCTTTACACTTTGTTCCTCTTTGATTCTCTTTTGTATAGTTTGACTTGTGCCCAATGACCCTGTGTGTGTGACTGTAAACTGCTCACACAGTCTCTTTTGAACTCTGATAAAAACATGTGTGTGTGTGCCTTTAAGAGGCGGAGCTTCCTGCTTCCTCCTCAGATCCACACAGAGCTGTGGGTGCAGCTCTCACACTCTGAACTTTCACTCGTGTCGAAGTCAAACTGTTTCTGATCCAGGAGAGATGGCGCAGAAAGCACTCGACAAGAAGCCTTTTCCTGCTCCGTGTGTTTGGATCTACTGAAGGATCCTGTGACTATTCCCTGTGGACACAGCTACTGCAGGAACTGTGTCCAACAGCACTGGGACCAAGAGGACGAGAAGCAGCTCTACAGCTGTCCTGAAATGTCGCCTCAGCTTCAGCCCCAGGCCTGCCCTGGTTAAAAACATCATGTTAGCAGCTGTAGTAGAGCAGATGAAGAAGACAGCGCCCCCTGCTGCCCTCTGCTATGCCGGACCTGAGGATGTGTCCTGTGATGTGTGCACTGGGAGGAAGCTGAGAGCTGTCCAGTCCTGTCTGCAGTGTGTAGGCCTCTTACTGTGAGCGCCACCTTCGGCCTCATTATGAAATGAGCAGAGTTTAAAAACACCAGCTGGTGGCGCCGTCTCACAGGCTCCAGGAAAACATCTGCTCTCAACACGTCAAAGTGATGGAACTATTCTGCCGCAGTGACCAGCAGCTGCACTGTTCCCTCTGCTCTGTGGACCAACATAAGGGTCATGACATAGTGTCCTCTGCCTCAGAGAGGGCTCAGAGGCAGGCAGAGCTGCCGCCCAGGAGGGCCCTGCTGCTCCAGAGCCTCCAGCACAAAGAGACAGACCTGAAGAGGCTCCAACAGGAGGCCCAGGACATCAGCCGCTCTGCCCAGACAGCAGTGCAGCGCAGCGACGACAGCTTCAGAGACATGGCCCTTCTCCTGGACAAAAGACGCTCTGAAGTGGAGCAGCAGATCCGCTCCCAGGAGCAGAGACCCGACTGAGCCGAGTCCAAGAGCTCCAGGACCAACTGCAGCAGGACGTGAGGGGGCTGAAGAGGAGCCTCTCTGAGCTGGACACACTGGAGCTCACCCAGGATCATAACCAGTTTATACACAGCGCTACGCTTCACTGTCCCCACACACACAGAGCACAGAGCCAGCCACCATTCACACAGGGGACCGGGGATACTTTGAGGAAGTGACCAGAGCTGTGTCCAAGCTCAGGGACACACTCCAGCTCACTCTGAGTCCAGTCCAGGTTTTACTGTCACCAGCTGAACTCAGCTCCAGAGACGACTTCTTATATTATTCTACAGAAATCACTCTGGACCCAAACACAGCTCACACCATATCTGTCTCTGTCTGATGAAACAGAAGAGTAACATGTATGAGTGAAGACCAGAGTTATCCAGATCATCCAGACAGATTCAGTGACTATGGTCAGGTCCTGAGCAGAGAGAGTCTGACGGGCCGATGTTACTGGGAGGTGGAGTGGAGCGGGGGGTGGGCTCGTATAGCAGTTTCATACAGAGAGATTCAGAGGAAAGACTCTGCTGAATGTGTATTTGGAAACAATGATAAATCCTGGGCCTTACACTGTGACAAAACCACTTTTTCATTTTATTTTAACAAAGTCCAGTCCCAGGTGTCAGGTCCGGTCGGGTCCAGAATCGGGGTTTACCTGGACCACAGTGCAGGGGTTTTGGAGTTTTACAGCGTCTCTGAAAGTACCATGAGCCTCCTCCACAGAGTCAGGACCAGGTTCACTCAGCCTCTCTACACTGGGGTCTGGATTTATTATGGAGCCACTGCACATTTCACTAAACTGAAGTAGCAGCTTTGTTCTCCACAGTTTGGATCAAATTTGTGCCTTTTATTTTATACTAATCGATTCTTAAGGTACTATCAAAACTAGACTCATTTGAACTAGAATCAAACCAGAAAAAATACAAAAACAGGAAAAAAAAATCAGCTTTACAAAAACTTTTCAAATGCTCTTGGTGTATATCAAAAATACTACTACTACTATTACTACTAAACTCATATATTCTGCCCATATTTAATGTAAGTGTATGTGTGTTTTTCTTTATTTTATGTAAAGTTGTGTTTTGTAATGTGAAGAGAAGAGAAGAGACTCACTTTTACATTTAGACCAAACCTTCGTCCAGTTTCACTTTTAAACTCCTTTCCCTGTTTGTTCTCATTGTGTCCAGCAGAGGGCAGCACTGCTCCACAGAACAGACAAAGTGCTGTGAGGGACTGTCCTGGAACAATCTCACTTTTTTCTGCCCAGATAGTGGTTTATAATAAAAATATGATGATTATTTTGTACATTTTAGATGATTACAGGACATGGAAACACATGAGCCAAAAGGAGCGAGGTCACTAATGCTCCACAGGACAAAAGTTCTCAGTGCACTCCATAGACTGTATAGAAATTGCTTTTGCTGTGTTCAGTTACTCTTAAATGTAACTAAACGTGCTATTGTGGAAAGTACTTAGGCTAATACTCACGTTCCTGTAACTGAGTAGATTTTTGGGGTGATTGTACTTTTTACTTGAGTATAATTCCACCCATGTAACTGTAAATCAGTTTTAAATCCTAAAAGTTACTGAGTTAGTTACTGTACAAGTCCCAACTGTCCCAATCCACATCTGTCTCTGTGACTGATGTGACGCTCGTGAACGAGTCAGAACGAGTCAGAACGAGTCAGAACGAGTTACTTAAAAGAACCAAATCTTTGTCTTTCTGATTTTTATGCTGAATCGACACAAGAATCGTCACAGAAGCAGAGCAGGCGACACGAGTGACAGATTTAAGCACAAAAACATCATAAAAACAGATGATTTTAAACACGTCTGAGTCGTTTCTCTCTGTGATTAGTTTGTATAAAGTGAAGGTTTCTGTCAGACAAATAGTTAAAGAGCCGGTCCTTTGAACGACTCTTTGGAATGAACTCATTCAAAAGAATCAGATC
>JAIEZT010001291.1:262500-299216 GCA_019594935.1 Periophthalmus modestus | reverse complement strand
CCACTTCATAAAAGTATTTATCATCATTCAAAAAGTATTTATCATTCAACATTCATAATTATTATTATTAATAATAATAATAATAATAATAATAATATCAGGGTAAATGTTGTACTTGTGACGCTCCTGATGTAGTTCCATCACTTCCTGTTGCAGCCGTGTCACTTCCTGTTTCTGAGAGTTGATTTCTGATTGGCTGCTCTGACTCAGCTCCGCCCACTGTTGTACCTGTAGCTCCGCCTCCTTACGCTGTGTTTGGACCAATAAGAGCGCTTCTCTCAGACGCTCCGATTCCAACAGCGAATCTGAGGACAGCACAGGTTTAACTGTTTCCCTCAGGTCAGCGTTTAGTCCTGGTTTAGTCCTGGTTTAGTTCTGCATTAGTCCTACTTTAGTTCTGGTTTAGTCCTGGTTTAGTCCTGGTTTTAGACCTGTTATAACCTGGTTTAATCCTGGTTTAGTCCTGGTTTAGACCTGTTATAACCTGGTTTAATCCTGGTTTAGTACTGGTTTAGACCTGTTATAACCTGGTTTAATCCTGGTTTAGTCCTGGCTTAGTTTTTGTTTAGTCTGGGTTTAGTCCTGGTTTAGTCCTGGTTTAGACCTGGTTTAGTCCTGGTTTAGTCCTGGCTTAGTTTTTGTTTAGTCTGGGTTTAGTCCTGGTTTAGTCCTGGTTTAGACCTGGTTTAGACCTGGTTTAGGCTTAGTTCAGCCCTGGTTTAGGTCCAGTTTAGCCCTGGTTTAGTCCTGGTTTAGATCTGGTTTAGATCTGGTTAGACCTGGTTTAGACCTGGTTTAGACCTGGTTTAGACCTGTTTAGGCTTAGTTCAGCCCTGGTTTAGGTCCAGTTTAGCCCTGGTTTAGTCCTGGTTTAGATCTGGTTTAGATCTGGTTTAGACCTGGTTTAGACCTGGTTTAGACCTGGTTTAGACCTGGTTTAGGTTTAGTTCAGCCCTGGTTTAGGTCCAGTTTAGCCCTGGTTTAGTCCTGGTTTAGATCTGGTTTAGATCTTTAGACCTGGTTTAGACCTGGTTTAGACCTGGTTTAGACCTGGTTTAGACCTGGTTTAGACCTGGTTTAGGCTTAGTTCAGCCCTGGTTTAGGTCCAGTTTAGCCCTGGTTTAGTCCTGGTTTAGATCTGGTTTAGATCTGGTTTAGACCTGGTTTAGACCTGGTTTAGACCTGGTTTAGGCTTAGTTCAGCCCTGGTTTAGGTCCAGTTTAGCCCTGGTTTAGTCCTGGTTTAGATCTGGTTTAGATCTGGTTTAGACCTGGTTTAGACCTAGTTTAGACCTGGTTTAGACCTGGTTTAGACCTGGTTTAGGCCTGGTTCTCACCTCGGAGCTGGTTTTTCAGGCTGAGGTTGGTCTCTCTCAGAAGTCTGGTCTCTGTCGACTCTGGACTCTGGATGTAGATGTTAGTTGGAGCTGGAATGGAAAGAGGCTGTTACCCAAATCCCTAAACCCCTAAACCCTAACTGTAACCCCTCAACCGAACTGTAACCCCTTAACCCGTAAACCCCTAAGCCCGTGAACTCCTAACCCCTAAAGTCCAAAACCCTTAACCCTCTAAACCCCTAAATCCCTAACCCCTGACACCTTAAACCCTTAACCACCAATGCCCTAAACCCCTAAACCCTTTAACCCTAACTGTAACCCCTCAACCGTACTGTAACCCCTAAACCCCCTTAAACCCCTAAGCCCGTAAACTCCCAACCCCCATACCCCCTAACCTCCTCTACCCCCTTAGCCCTGACCCCCATAACCCCTAACCCCCTAACCCCCTGAAAACCTAGACCCCTAACACCCTAACCCCTTACACCCTAAACCCCTAACCCCCAAACTGTAACTACTAACCCCCTAAACCCTCCTCCATTGGCCCCTCCCCCTGTGGACTCCTCCCCATTTGGCCCCTCCCCCCGTGGACACCTCCCCCTCTGGTCCTCCCCATCTGGCCCCCTCCCCCATTAAGAGAATACTCCTACATAGCCACAGCACCGTTTTTGACCCTGGGTCTCTGCACCACCCAGAGAGGAGGCACTCTCAGGACCCCAGGGCTCCTGGCTCCTGTCATGGCGCTATGTGGCTGTGCTCTGATTGGTTACCTGTGCTAGGAGGTGGGTCCAGGTGAGTCTCCAGGTGAAGTCGGAGCCTCTCATTGGTCTGAATAGACTCCTCCAGTCTGAGTCTGAGGGATCTAACCTCACTCAAGTGTTCCCCCAAAAGGTTTGGACCTACAACAGAAAACAAGAGTATGGGAGGGCATCTGGCATACAGGGATACAGGAGGATGGGAGGACATCTGGCACCCAAACTAAAATACAAACGACTAGGAAAAGTTTAGTGTCTCAATCTGTGAGGTGAAGGCTGTGGAGTGTGAGGCTCTGGAATGGCCTGAATGAGGAGCGACGGGGCCGGCCCCGTCATCAGGGAGGTCCAGGCGACAGAGGAACAGTCTCTTACAGATGTCACACTGAGGTAATGAACATTATTTAGTTTTGTAAACGACAAATTATGATAATGTACATAATGTAATTGAAGGTGACCCCAGATGTGGAGGGATATGAGGGAAAAGGGGCAGGGTGTCATATGTTTACGTCTCCCTTCTTGAGTTTATGTTCTTATTGATGTTGGATACTTTTTGTTACAAGAACACTTCCATTTACAGGGATGCAGGAGGATGGGAGGGCATCTGACACACATACCGGTCAGGGAGTGGTAGCTGGACGCACCAGGATAAAGTTGCTGTGTGATTGGTCGATTTGAGGGCATATCCCACAATGCACCACTGCTCTGAGGAAGTCCTGGTCCAGTTCCGAGTCCAGGTCCAAATCCAGGTCCAAATCCAGGTCCAAATCCAGGCCTGAGTCCCGAGTCCAGACTGGAGCTGCTGACTATGGGCCTGAGGTGGGGCGCTCGGAGGGAGTCGCCTGGAGAAGATAAACAAGTGATTTGAATCAACACTGAAGGTACAGACACTGACAAAAGTTTTACAATAATCTGGGTTTTTAGAATAATCTGGAGGTTTTAGAATAATATGAGTTTTAGAATAATATGAGTTTTAGAATAATCTGGAGTTTTTAGATGTCTGTGTAATTCCTCAGTCGTCCAGGTCTGATCCATAGTAAAAGCCAAAGTTAAATCTGTCAACTGAACAAAAAGTTGTAAGAGTGAAACTGCTTCTTCAGTTCTGGTCAGATTTGGGTGACGCTGCCTTATTTCTGTCTGAGGAGAGAAGCGCACTCCACTGAATCTGTAAACAGCTATTGTTTCCAACTTCAGCCTTAACGAGGCTCCATTCCACCTTAATGGCCCTGGCTGGTTCTATTGTTCTTGGATTCCTTTGTTTGTTTGCTGGGTCTGAGGATGGAGTTTGTATATATGTGACAGGTGATGTCTGAGGCCCCCATTCACGTTCGAGTTTTGAATCTAGAACCTCACTGTGACAGGGCTGCAGCGTCCTCTGTAACATCTGCAGCTCCTGATGGACCTCGGCCAGAGAGAAACCTGGACCAGAACCACGACCAGACCCAGAACCAAGAGGAAGCACAGGAGCAGGGAGTGGAGGGGAGAGGAAGGAAGGCTTCAGGGAGGAAAAGGCCGGAGCTATAGAAGGAACCAGAAAATAGAGTGAGTGACAGGAGCAGACAGTACGAGGCACCACAGAGCTTCAGGGTTCAGCGAGGAGTAGACCTAAAGGAGGAGGAGCCTCTGCACAGAGCTTTAGGGTTCAGGGAGGAGTAGCGCTAAAGGAGGAGGAGCCTCTGCACAGAGCTTCAGGGTTCAGCGAGGAGTAGACCTAAAGGAGGAGGAGCCTCTGCACAGAGCTTTAGGGTTCAGGGAGGAGTAGACCTAAAGGAGGAGGAGCCTCTGCACAGAGCTTCAGGGTTCAGGGAGGAGTAGACCTAAAGGAGGAGGAGCCTCTGCACAGAGCTTCAGGGTTCAGGGAGGAGTAGCGCTAAAGGAGGAGGAGCCTCTGCACAGAGCTTTAGGGTTCAGGGAGGAGTAGACCTAAAGGAGGAGGAGCCTCTGCACAGAGCTTTAGGGTTCAGGGAGGAGTAGACCTAAAGGAGGAGGAGCCTCTGCACAGAGTAAGGACACAAACCCTAACCACTGAGGAGGAATGTGTGCTTCACCTGATGGGGCGTGTCCAGTTGAGAGCAGTGCTCTGGAGCAGTGCATCATGGGAAAGCTGTGGGCAGAGGCGACAGAAGGAGGAACAGACGAGAACAAGGAGCGAAGCTCTGCAACAAAAAAATTTTTTTTTAATTTAGTTTATATTTTAAAACATGAAAAAATGGTTTCCATGGTATTATTGACAAACCGAAACATAGAAGCAGCAAAAGGAAGTCAGTCACATGGGCCTGCCACACACCTAAACCCTGACTCTAAACCTAATCCTAACCCTAATCCCAATCCCAACATGTTTGTCACTGAGGTAACCCTGACTCTAACCCTAATCCCAATCCCAATATGTTTGTCACTGAGGTAACTCTGACTCTAACCCTAATCCCAATCCCAACATGTTTGTCACTGAGGTAACTCTGACTCTAACCCTAATCCCAATCCCAACATGTTTGTCACTGAGGTAAACCTGACTCTAACTCTAATCTCAACCCTAATCCTAATCCCATAATAACCAGAGTTTATAGAATAGAGTTTTTTAGAATAATCTTGAAATTTTGGAATATTCTGAGTTTTTAGAATAATATTAGGTTTTAGGGTAAAATTAGTTTTTAGAGTATTAGTTTTTAGAATAATCTGAGTTTTTAGAATAACCCTAACCCTAATCTTAATCCCAACTCCAAGATGTTTGTTACCAAAGCCCTGACTCTAACCCTAATCCTAATCCAACACTGAGGTAATAAAGTGCGTTTGAAGGCCACATTTGGCCCCCAGGCCATAGTTTAGGCACAGACCCAGATGCATTTTGGGTGAATAGTTTTCTACTTGAGATGGGGCTGGGCTATTGGGCTAAAGAAAAAAAAATGTTGTGTTGTTGTTGTTTTTGTTTTTTTTCTGCAAACGTTTGATTTCTAATGCTCTTCCCCCTAATCCCAAGAGCCCTAACCCTAAACTCTAGCCCCAAACTCTAACCTCAAACTTTAACCTTAAACCTCAAAAACCCAAACCCTAAACTCTAACCCTAAACTCTAACCCCAAACCAAACTTTAACCCCTAACCTCTAACATTTTCATTGCAAAATTCGGAAATAAAATCTATTTTCTTCCAGAGGTTCAGTTTTTATTTCTCGGGGGAAAGTGACTTTTTGCTCTATTTCACTTGGAGACGACCTGGAGTTTTGTCGTTTTTACCTGTGTGATTGGAGAAGCTCTCTGATTGGCTGTTTGTGTTTATACTGCCATCTGATTGGACGCTGTAGTGGATGCTGTGCTCTGATTGGCTGCTGGTCAGTGATTGGTTGACCTGCAGCTCCCTGTTGGGCTCTGAGCTCAGATCTTCATCCTGATTGGATAACTGTCCATCGCTTACATAGGAGATGCAATCTGATTGGTCGCTGGAGTCGCTGGGCGTGTCTGAGCGTAGTTTGGAGCGCAGTGATTGGATGAGGAGATCTTTCTGCTGCAGCTCCTTACTCAGTCTGTAAAACACAAAATCAGACAAAAAATATTCAAATGTAAAACACAGAACCAGAAATGCCATAACCCTGTGTGTCAGATGCCCTCCCTCCTGTGTCCCTGTGTGTCAGATGCCCTCCCTCCTGTATCCCTGTGTGTCAGATGCCCTCCCTCCTGTGTCCCTGTGTGTCAGATGCCCTCCCTCCTGTGTCCCTGTGTGTCAGATGCCCTCCCTCCTGTGTCCCTGTGTGTCAGATGCCCTCCCTCCTGTGTCCCTGTGTGTCAGATGCCCTCCCTCCTGTGTCCCAGTGTGTCAGATGCCCTCCCTCCTGTGTCCCTGTGTGTCAGATGCCCTCCCAGATGCTGTGTGCTTGGAGAATGGACTTTTTCTAATGAAAATATTGGTTGAAGTTAAACAAAGGAATTTCAGATGGAGGCGTACTTGTGGCAGACGACCAGCAGGGTGCGCTGCTCCCTCTGCCTGTCGCTCACAGAGAATGAGAAGAGAGCATCTCGGTACAACGGACTGAATTTAGAAAGCATGCCCTTCCACAGAGGGGCCATAGTCCACACAGATATACACTAAAAGTACATGAAAAGTTTACACCAAACCCCACTGACTTCCAGCTCTTTCTAAAAACAGGTCCTTAAGTGAAAATATGTTCAAATGTTTTATTCTAAACGAGCGAGCTTCTAAAGAGGCCAAACGCTTAACCAACCTCCAGGACGAGGGGCCTCAACAGAACACATCTACCCCAAAGAAGTGCCCTGATTTCAGGCTATAGTTCACCCACGTCTCCTTTCATCTCTGGCTCTTCCAGTCTGAAGAATTTAGCCAATAATCTTTTTATGTTTTTCTTTGAGACTTCGACAAAGGGACGATGAATCTGAAGGAGCAATCCTCAAGAAAATATTCTTAAAACACATGAAAATCATGTGATTTAATCTGGAAAAGATTTGACCAAAAGCATCAGGTCAAACCCTGAGCTACAGTGAACCTTAAACTGCCCCAACTCTTCAAATGTTCAAATAAAACACTTTGAAAAAGTCATTATAACTATAATACACCGGTAATAATCCACAGGCTCATCAGAAAAACAACAGAACAGGATCCGGGCGACTTTGCTCTGGGTAAAAATGAAAGAAGAAATGGAAGTCCTTTAAAAAACGATATTTAAACGATATTTAAATGTCCTGTGGCTGTGACAGGCAGATGTGACTCTGAGTTTGACCCATTTACTGGGAATACACTTTGACTAACCAATCAGAGCAAGGCATGACCAGACACTGACCAATCAGGGAGAAGAATGGATTAAATATGAAAATAATCAGGAATAACCTGTTAACATCCAAATATGGGTTATTATCTGTGAAAATGAGTGTGTAATATTAAACTGATTAATAAAATGAAGACGTAGAGTTTAGACCAATCAGCTGCTGTCGCCGGGCAGAATATCTCAGTGTTAATTCATCAGATTTATTACAAATGTGCTCAACTTTCCTTTTTGTTTTTATATCTGAAAAAAGAGGAGGTATTTACCTCTATGGGGTATTAAAGAGGGGGTATTTACCTCTATGGGGTATTAAAGAGCAGGTATTTACCTCTATGGGGTATTAAAGAGGGGGTATTTACTTCTGTGGGGTATTAAAGAGGGGGTATTTACCTCTATGGGGTATTAAAGAGGGGGTATTTACCTCTATGGGGTTAAAGAGGGGGTATTTACTCTATGGGTATTAAAGAGGGGGTATTTACTTCTGTGGGGTATTAAAGAGGGGGTATTTACCTCTATGGGGTATTAAAGAGGGGGTATTTACCTCTATGGGGTATTAAAGAGGGGGTATTTACCTCTATGGGGTATTAAAGAGGGGGTATTTACCTCTATGGGGTATTAAAGAGGGGGTATTTACTTCTGTGGGGTATTAAAGAGGGGGTATTTACCTCTATGGGGTATTAAAGAGGAGGTATTTACCTCTATGGGGTATTAAAGAGGGGGTATTATACTTCTGTGGGGTATTAAAGAGGGGGTATTTACCTCTATGGGGTATTAAAGAGGGGGTATTTACTTCTGTGGGGTATTAAAGAGGAGGTATTTACCTCTGTGGGGTATTAAAGAGGGGTATTTACCTCTATGGGGTATTAAAGAGGGGGTATTTACCTCTATGGGGTATTAAAGAGGGGGGGTATTTACCTCTATGGGGTATTAAAGAGGGGGTATTTACTTCTGTGGGGTATTAAAGAGGAGGTATTTACCTCTGTGGGGTATTAAGGATTATGGAATCAGCTTCCTTTCTATGTTAAAGAGGCTCCACAGTCTCTACATTTAAGACCAGGCTTAAAACGTATCTCTTTGAAATAGTTTATGGTCAGGACCAGAAATAAACCCTGTAGTTTTAGTCAGGCTGCCTAGGGATAGCCATGCTGGGGGAAGTATGGTAACCTGAGCACTATCCTCTTTTTCCTCCTGTTTTCCCTCAACTTCATTTACTATTCAGTTTGTTCATTGCTATTCACATGTTGTCCACTGTCCCACTCCCATCTGGGGAGTGTAACTGTTTCAGATGCCTGGCCGCTGATCGCCTCCTGATCGTCTGGTGATGGCTGGACCCTAGATGCCCTCCTGACCGTCTGGTGATGGCTGGACCCTAGATGCCCTCCTGACCGTCCGGGGTAAGGCTGGACCCTAGATCGCCTCCTGATCGTCCGGTGATGGCCGAACTCTAGATCTTCTTGCCCGAATGGACTCTGGCCCTACAGACTTGAACTGGATGTGCCTTAGTCCTGGACACATCTATAGCCTGTCCGTCCATGGGAGTGGATCTCTCCTTCACTGTGGTTCTCCTCGAGGTTTCTCCTTTTCCCACTGGGTTTTTGGAGTTTTTCCTTGCCGAGAAGGAGGGTCTAAGGACAGGGGATGTTCTGGAACAATTTGCTTGTCTGTTTCTAATTTGCTTGTCTGTTTCTGTTTCACTGTTGATTTTCTAATTCTGTTGGTTAATCAACTCTCATGTTCAGCCCTAAGAGGCGACTGCTGTCGTGATTTTGGGCTCTACAAAAATAAATTGAATTGAATTGAATTAAAGAGGAGGTATTTACTTCTGTGGGGTATTAAAGAGGAGGTATTATACTTCTGTGGGGTATTAAAGAGGGGGTATTATACTTCTGTGGGGTATTAAAGAGGGGGTATTATACTTCTGTGGGGTATTAAAGAGGAGGTATTATACTTCTGTGGGGTATTAAAGAGGAGGTATTATACTTCTGTGGAGTATTAACTGTAACATATTTAGATCATCATGTTTCCTTTTGTTTTATAAGTTTCACTTTGACCCTCCCTTTTTTAACCCTCACCCTGTGCTAAGTTGCTCCCCCTTCAGAGCGCTCTGTAACCCTCACCCTGTGCTAAGTCGCTCCCCCTTCAGAGCTCTCTGTAACCCTCACCCTGTGCTAAGTCGCTCCCCCTTCAGAGCGCTCTGTAACCCTCACCCTGTGCTAAGTCGCTCCCCCTTCAGAGCGCTCTGTAACCCTCACCCTGTGCTAAGTCGCTCTGTAGATGTCTCACCTCATGGCCAGAAGCTCTGTTTTATCGTCAGGATCTTCAGGAAGCTCCTCTGAAAACACATCATCATAATACTTGAAGTATTTGTAGCTACTCCTACTACTTTAAAGAGCAGTAGCAGCAGTAATAGTAGTAGAAGTATAATAGTAATAGTTGTAGTAGCAGTTATAGTAGTAGTAATAGTAGTTGTAGCAGTAGCAGTAGCCGTAGTAGTACACTAGTGGCAGTAGTAGTGTAGTATCTGTATAATATTTGTACTGACTCTGGCTGATCTTGTGGCTCAGTCGGTCTAGGACTTCATGGGCCTCCTGCAGATGTTGGCGGAGTTTCTGTCCCAGGCTGTAGTCTGGTTCTCTGGAGGTCAGCAGAGACTCCAGACCTTTCAGCTGTTCACCCAGACTCTGGACCAGGATCTGGACCAGACCTCGAGACTCTCTGAGGACCTGCCGCAGGTGGGACAGCTCCCGAGCCTGAAGATGGACCAGCCCAAGATACCTGTGGAGAGAGGTCAGAGGTCACCCTGAGCATCATCTGCTCCTCTCCTCTGCTCCTCTGACCCTTCTCTGCTCCTCTGACCCTCCTCTGCTTTTCTGACCCTCTCCTCTGCTCCTCTGACCCTCTCCTCTGCTCCTCTCCTCTGCTCTTCTGACCCTCTCCTCTGCTCCTCTGACCCTCCTCTGCTCCTCTGACCTTCTCCTCTGCTCCTCTGACCCTCCCCTCTGCTCCTCAGTTTTTACCCAGTTTTGCGTTTCTCCTCGTTCTCAGTCCTGTGTTCGGTCTTGATCTGGTTTTCGAGGGACTCCACACGGTTCAGCAGGTCCACGAGGTCCAGATCTACGTGGGACCCGGCCTCAGACCTGACTGAGGTTTGGAGTCTCTGGACCTGGATCTTAGACCTGTTCAGCTCAGACTTCAGGTGCTGCACGAGCTTCTGCAGCTCCTGTTCATCTCTGGGCCTGTGGGGGGCGCTGTGGTCTGGACTTAGGGTTGGGGTCTGGTTATGATCCTGGTCCATGTCTTGGTCCTGGTCTTGGTCCGCATCATGGGGGTTCCACCAGTTTGAGCCGTGGTCCAAAGACAGACACATCTCCAGGTCATCAAACTCTGAAAAAAAAGACAATTTAACCAAGACTGGACCAGATCTGGACCAGGTCTGGTTCTGGACTGGTCCAGGTCTGGTCCAGGTCTGGTCCAGGTCTGGTCCAGGTCTGGTCCAGGCCTGGTTCTGGATTCTGGACTGGTTCAGGTGTGGTTCTGGTCTGGTCCACTCGTTGTGTTTGTAGTATTTTTAGTACTCATAGTATTCATAGTACTTGTAGTAGTTATAATATTTGTAATACTTGTAGCACTTGTAGTACAAGTGTCTAGTACTAGTGTAGTATAGTATTTGTAGTAGTCATAGTTCTTGTAGTACTTGTAGTCCTTGTAGTACTCATAGTAGTCGTAGTACTTGTCGTACCTGGGCTGCTCGTGTCCCTCTCGGCCTCCGTCTCACTTTTCTCACACGTCTCATATCCCAGATCCACAGCTCCACCTGCAGGACACACAGAGTAATGACAGGGGACAGAGAGAGACAGAGACAAACGGAGACAGACAGATACAGACAGGGACAGGGGACGGGGACAGACAGGGGCAGACAGAGACAGACAGGAACAGGGGACAGACAGGGACAGGGACGGACAGGGACAGACAGAGACAGACAGGGACGGACAGGGACAGACAGAGACAGACAGAGGCAGACAGAGACAGACAGGGACAGACAGGGACAGACAGGGATAGACAGAGGACAGGGACAGACAGAGACACACAGAGGCAGACAGGGACAGACAGGGACAGACAGGGGACAGAGACAGACAGGGACAGACAGGGACAGACAGGGATAGACAGAGACAGACAGGGACAGACAGGGACAGACAGAGACAGACAGGGACAGACAGAGACAGACAGAGGCAGACAGAGACAGACAGGGACAGACAGAGGACAGGGACAGACAGGGACAGACAGGGACAGACAGGGGACAGACAGAGACAGACAGAGGCAGACAGATGCAGACAGAGACAGACAGGGACAGACAGAGGACAGGGACAGACAGGGACAGACAGAGGACAGACAGAGACAGACAGGGACAGACAGAGGACAGGGACAGACAGGGACAGACAGAGGACAGGGACAGACAGAGACAGACAGAGACAGACAGGGGACAGGGACAGACAGGGGACTCACGGTGTAGAGGAGAGTCCTGGGGCATCGTCATGTTCTGATAAACACAGAATGACACAATTGTTACCATAATAATAATAATAATAATAATAATAATGATAATAATAATAATAATAATAATAATAATAATAATAATAATAATAATAATAATAATAATGATAATGATAATGATAATGATAATGATAATAATAATAATAATAACATTCTTCCTCTGGAGCTGATGGGGTCACTCACCTGTGCAAGGTCAAAGGTCAGCTCTGAATCCCAGGCCTCCCATTGGTCAGACTCTTCCACAGTCCGCCCCCCTTGCCCCTCCTGTTGCTGTGACATCACTTCTCCTTGTTGTGACATCACTTCCTCTCGTTGTAACATCACTTCTCCTCGTTGTGACATCACTTCCTCTCGTTGTGACATCACTTCCCGTCTCAGTTCCCGGTTCTGGGTCCTCAGGTCCAAAAGGGCTTTTCTGTTAAACACGACGGCAGAGTGGTTAGTGCTGTCATTCCCCAGATTGAGTCATGCTAGTTGTTAGCATGTCATTATTTTTATGATTTGACTCTGAAACAGTTGTATGTTGTGTCAGTTAAGCTTGTGCTTCATTTAAGTGAAATTGAGTCGATAAATAAAGTTTGATAAGGTTTATTTTGATAAAGACTCAAATTCTGTGGCACAAACACATGAAATATTAACCTCAGATCAGAGCCTCCAAGTTTGTCTCATCTGTTTGATCTATGAGAGAATTCACACTTAGTCCTGATGTAGACTTGGCTTAGTTCTGGTTTAGTCCTGGTTTAGTCCTGGTTTAGTCCTGGTTTAGTCCTAGTTTATACTCAGAGCCCCCGAGTTTGTCTGCTCTCATCTGTTGGACCAATGCTGGGTTCACATTCACATTCAGATAAACACATTTAAACAATCACACAGACTATTTCAGTTTCTTCTGTGGACTGTTCAGGTTTAGGGTTTAGAGTCAGAGTTTGGGTTGTTGACTTCAACAACCACAGTGACACCTGGAAAGGAGTGAAGAACAGTCTCCCTGATCTGAACCCAGGTGGTGTTCTGTTATTGGACTTCTGTGATAGTCACAGTTTGTCCATAAAAAATGATGGATTCAATATATTTTTAACATGTTTATTGATCTCACTGTGAATCTTAAAGGTAATGTAATGTTCATTTTTATTATAATCACTATAATGATGATATGTAACCTTAATATGATTTATGCACTTATGTCTGTTTTCTGAGCTTTGCAGAGAATGTCTTGTGAAAGTTGAATGACCATGGGAGATAACAGGAAACACTCTGAGAGGTGTTTGGGCGAATAAGGACTGAAAGGAATGCTTAAGCAACAATATTTTGAAATGAACTTTGTAATATGTGATTTTCTCACTGCCTCACTGCTTGTTGCCCCCCTCCCCCCTTGAGAGTGAGCAGTGATGTGTAACTAGGGTTCCTAACTGAATAAAGGAGGAGAAAGGCGGTGGAGACTTCAGAAAGGGAGAGGAGGTTGTAATCTGAAGGTTTCGGCCTCCCCGTCTTTTTCTCCTCATGAGTATAGCAATAATAATCTCTCTTGTCTTCTCCTCATTTGAACTCTAATTAGGTTAAGTGTGAACCTATCAACTTGGTCCTTCGAGCCGGATCCCAATACACCTTAGGACTCCAGCAGATGTCGGAGACCCAGGTGAGACTGTGGCCACAGCAACCGAGACCTTTTCCAGGACTGGCTCTGCGGCCTTTGTTGGAGTCTGACGGTTGACGGATACTGAGGGAGAGAGACAAGACGAGTGAGTAGGTCTTGCTTTTAAAAAAACGGTGTGACTGAGGGTCATGCGCGTAGAAAAACCCTAATTATCCTAGGCTCCAATTAGGTACTAATGCTGTAAAGCTAAAAAAGGGACGGATGCGGAGTCCCGTTACCGGGTAAAATAGGAAGATTTTACTGGCAGGTACAAAACCGTGGGCAAAAGCAAGAGGGACGGATGCGGAGTCCCGTTACCGGGTAAAAAAAGGATCATTTTACTGGCAGGTACAAAACCGTGGGAAAAAAACGAAGCAAAAAAAAAGTGTGTGAAAGACGTGTGAGTGGAGATTCTAAACCACTAGGTGAAGGATCTCATACCAAAAAGGTTGGGAGAATACAGTGTATTTCTGTGGATGCAGAGGCAAGATTTCTCCGCCTGCTTGTGAGGTGAAAGTGAGAGATACTGCATTAATCACTGTACCAACCTGTTGTATTCCAGCGATAGAGACCTCCCTAGGAGTGAAAAGCTGGACTAAATTTCAGGAAAAAAAATGGGAAACAAAAATACAAAACTGACCCCAAAAGATAAACTGCAGATAAAAGACTGGAAAGCCGTGCACGCAAAATATCTGGATAAATGTACAAAATTAGATCTGTGGGTAATAAAAATACAAATTTGAGTTAAAATCTTCTAAAATAACGGAGCTCCAAAATAAGATACAGAAATAAAAAATAAAAAAAATAATATGTGCAAACAAGGGTACTATCATTTAGAGAAATGGCTGGAGTTGGCGAAAACAAGAGAAAATGCTTAGTGTAAAGGAGGAAGATGATTTGACTACAGTAGTACCGGCACTGCCAGACACAGCAGGCCCAAGGCCAAGTTGAGGAAGTAGAAGAAGCAGTGGGAGGGGGGCTCCCACCACCTCCCTATTCTTATCGTGAATTACAAGTTAGATGAGCTGAAAGCAGCACAGACTAGACGGCAGACTAGACAAAAGGGTATAAGATTTGAATTTAATAAAACTATGGGAGGTGACGCTTTAACTACTGTCACTGAGGAAGGTAAACCCATTTTTGTGACCCCTAGTGCCCCCATGGCAAAGGAGCAGTTCAGACCACCAAACCCAAAACAACAGGACACAGGACTTTATCCTATGATACAGGTTGCAAACCCCAGGGCAGGACAATTATTAGATCCTGACGATGCACAGGGGGGAAGACACCCAGAAACTATTCTAGTACACAGACCCCGGACAGAGAATGACATAGATGACGTATTAAAGGGTGTGTGTCACCCATTGAGGATGAAATTGGCAATGAGAATTGTGCATACAGTCAGCAATTAAAAAATGCTTTACTTGCTAATTCTACCACAGGAATCTGCAATTGGATGGACAAACATTATATAAATTTTGCCACAGGAACATTGGATCAATGCATGTAGTTGCATTTACCTTTGAGGGACGTAGATATACGTTAAGCCGGGTAGGACAAGGATATTGTGAAAGTCCAACAATATATTCACAAGTTATGTCAACTAACTTGGCAAAATTTAACCCACCTGAAGGAAGTGAAATACTACTTTATGTAGATGATAATCTTTTGGCTTATCCTGACAGAAAATCATGTGAAATAGATTCAGTTGCTTTATTAAAACTTATAGCAGAAAATGGCCATAAAGTGAGTAAAAATAAGCTTCAATTTTGCCAAAATACAGTTAAGTATTTATAATAATAATAATAATAATAAAATACATTTTATTTATAGGGCGCGTTTCAAGACACTCAAGGTCGCCTCACAGCAGGGACATACACACACAACATTATTAGTTAAAAGCCAGAGTTAAAATATACACATTTAAAAACAAGCATATAGTATAAAATAAAATAAAAAAATAAATTTAGGACATAGTTTGAGTGCAGGAGGTCGTACAATAGTAGCAGGACGCAAAGAGGCTATACTTAATGCTCCAAAACCTGAAACTAAAAAACAAATGATGTCATTTCTAGGTTTGACTAATTACTGTAGACAGTGGATTAGCTAATTATGCAGAGATAACCCATCCACTAAGTAAATTGATTTATGATGTGCCTAAAAATATGAACGACAGCCTAAAATGGACAGAGGAGAGTAAAAAAGCTTTTGTTGATGTGAAACAAGCCTTAGTCTCCAGTTCTGTGTTAGCACTTGCTGATTATGACAAACCTTTTGTGCAAATGGTAGACAGTAAGGGTCATTTTATGACATCAGTTCTAACACAAAACATGGAGATAAACTCAGACCAGTGGCATATTACTCCTCCAAACTAGACCGTGTAGCATGTGCCATGCCGGCGTGTGTTCGAGCTGTATTAGCTGCATCCTTAGCAGTACAAGCTAGTGCACTTGTAGTGCTTTTCCATACATTAGTGCTCAGGGTTCCTCATGCAGTGTCAGCATTGTTACAAACTAACTTTTGTTTATGTCCCCAGCACGAGACTTAGCATGTCTGACAAATCTATTATCACAACCTCATATGACAATAGAGAGATGCACTAGTTTAAATCCAGCTACATTAATTCCATGTGAGGATGATGGAGAACAGCATAATTGCAGAGAATTGGCCGAGCAGACCACAAAGTGTAGGCCAGATCTGTCAGACACTCCTTTTCAGGAAGGATTTACCCTTACCAGGGACAAAATCAGACAGGTTATGCAGTAGTCACAGACACTGAAGTATTGCAAGCAAAAGCTTTGCCCTGTACATATTCTGCTCAAGCAGCAGAACTAGTTGCATTAACTGAAGCTTGTAAGCTAATGAAAGACCAAATATGTACAATATTTACAGATAGCACATACGCTTACTCAACAGTACACACATTTCCTAAATTTTGGCAACACCGTGGAATGGTCACGTGCACGGGGAAAACCTGTAGTTCATGCTGAACTACTAAAAGCCTTAATAGAAGCTGCTCAACTTCCAAAAAAACTAGCTGTGTGTAAATGTGCAGCTCATACTAGTGGGACAGATTCTGTGACTAAGGGAAATACCTTTGCTGATAAGATGGCAAAACAAGCAGCTGAAAAGCTGAAAACCTAGTGCATGTACAAGTCTAAAAATAGATCAAGAACTTGACCAGGAACTAGTGAAAGACATGAAGCAACAGAGCCACACTCAAGAGCTACAGATGTGGTTAAAAAAGGGATCATCATACATGATATTTATGTATGACCAGAAGGGAAACCTATTTTACCAAAAATATGCATTAAATGTGCAGCAATTTTGACACATGGTGTTACACATGTGTCAACAGTGGGGATGGTAAAGCATAAAAGCCAAATATATACAACATATGGATTTAATAATTATGCAAAAAACTTTTGCAGAGCATGCCTTATATGCGCTAAACATAATCCACAGGGAAATTTAAGACCAAAAAAGAGGAAGTTTTCCAAAACCAAAGTATCCAATTCAAGTAAGACTTATGGACTATATACAATTAAACAAGAGTGAAGGGAAAAAGTATTGTTTGGTTATAATAGGTGTTTTTTTCCAAATGGATAGAGCTATTTCCAACTAAAAACACCAGATGCGCTGACAGTAGCAAAGCATTATGTAAAGATATCATACCTAGATATGGAATACCAGAATAATACGATCAGATAATGCAAAACATTTTGTAAACGAAGTTATCACAAAGATAGGGGAATTATTCTGCATTAATTTAAAGAATCATTGCGCTTATCATCCCAAAGTGCAGGATTAGTAGAAAGAGTGAATGGTACAATAAAAACAGATTAAAGAAATGTAGGAGGAAACTAAAGACCATGGACGCAGTGTTAAATATGGTAAAACTTTACATTAATGTACTAGGTGGACAGAGTCTTACGCCATTTGAAATGATATATGGACGTGTTTATAAGTTACCACAGTTTAAAGAAATATGGAAACACATTGTAAAAAAGTGATACAGCATGACGTGTAAAAACATAACTTGCGCCATATGTATGTTTATGCTCTCACTCTGGTATTGATCACACTGGTGTTCTGGTATGGGTTAGTGCCTGCAGTACTGCCTGCTCCTTCTGTAGCACCGATGAAAACTGTAAACTCCTACATTTATGTGGGAAGTCCTATGCAAACCTCTAATGTCACTAGACGGGTAAAACGAACAACAACAGATTGGTGCTCACAAAAATGCATTACAAATTTGGAACTTAAGTTTGTCTTCCACCTGGGACTATTACTACCATCACCATTCCTTTAAGTAGTCTTACAGACTGGAGAGAAGCAAGTAATGGAATTGAATATACTAATGATTATTGGTACATAACTAATGATATTGAAAACCAAGGGTGGGATACATTAGTAGCTGAAAACAAATGGACACCAACACAGGTTAAAACTGAGAGGGCAGGTAGACAAGCAGAGCTCCTAACCTTAGCCAAAACTAAATCTAATCTACTGGTAACTGTAAACAACATTTAAAAAAAAACTAACTGACAAGGGACACTGATGCTGGGTGTTTTTACTGAGAGCTCATGCAGCAGGGATTTTTCTGTTAATAATATGTGAAAGGAGTAATGGACGTTCTGAACCGAGTCTGAGCCCCTGGCTAAAAGACAGTGGCTGTAGTAACTTTTACTAAAGAACAAATATTTAATATGGCAACTGGTGTATCTGAGTTTGGAAATAATTGGTTGACCATGATAAACACAGGCATTTAAATACTTTAATAAAGACTGTGTTGCATGCATGGGGCCCAGACCGCTTCTGAGAATGGTACCAACACCTCCTGAATTGACGCCACAATGTGTGGAGGATATTTTGACCAAAACAGTGCCAAAGATGGAGTGCGCAGAGTGGGACACTGTGTACCCACTAACTAAACCTGAGAAACAGAAACCAATATTTGAGCCAAACTGCAAAAAGGAAATTATACTTATATTAGACGTTCAAACTCAAAGACAAATATTTATGGTGCTATTGATGAAGAAATGTGTGCAAGAAATTTTGTTACAGAAGAAGCACTACCCCACGGTGCGCAGCGACATCTACTGGTACTGTGGAGGGAAAATACTTAGAGCAAGAATGCCCACTGAATTTACTGGAGTATGTGCTCTAGTTAGTTGATAATACCTGTAGAAGTAATGTCAATTGAACAAGAACAATTAACAGAACTGATAAATTAATACCTAATGATGATCTCCAAATCAAATATCTAAAAGAGAATAAAAGGGACATTGGGGAGAAAATGATCCAACATACATTGATTCTATTGGAGTGCCCAGAGGGGTCCCTGATGAATATAAATTAGCTGACCAAATTGCTAACGGATTTGAAAACATTCCTTTTTAAGCTGCTATAATACCAATTATTACCAATTACACCAAATAAGAATGTAGACAGAATCAACTACATCCACTACAACGTACAAAAGTTGGAAACTACACACAGGAGGGGTTCGAAGCAGTGCACGAGCAACTCAGCGCGACCTCACTTATGGCTTTCCAAAATCGCATAACAGTCGACATGCTGTTGGCCGAACGGGGTGGAGTTTGTTCAAAAAACATCATGTTCGAGGGTGTCCGAGTGGACGTGGCACCAGGACATCCTGGGTCGGATGTCGATGATTGAGAGGGGCAGAGCCAACTCACCACCTGGTGAGGAGGAAACTGGACAGACCTGGCAGACCCAAGCATACTGTGAGGATCTGTTGGGAATGTCTGGTGGAGCCCTCTGTCTGTCAGTAGGGTCTTCAACTCATCTCTGGGACAGCTTCTCCCAGATCTCGGGTCTGGACCCTCTGATCTGGGTTTGAGCCTGGTCTGAATCCTCAGATCTGGGTATGATCCTGGTCTGAACCCTCTGATCTGGGTATTAGCCTGGTCTGGACCCTCTGATCTGGGTATGATCCTGGTCTGGACCCTCTGATCTGGGTATGATCCTGGTCTGGATCCTCACATCTGGGTATGCTCCTGGTCTGGACCCTCTGTTCTGGGTATGATCCTGGTCTGGACCCTCTGATCTGGGTATGATCCTGGTCTGGACCCTCTGTTCTGGGTATGATCCTGGTCTGGACCCTCTGTTCTGGGTATGATCCTGGTCTGGACCCTCTGTTCTGGGTATGAGTCTTACCTGATCTGGGACAGAGAGGAGAAGCCAGTCTTGTGGACTTGGGTCTTGAGGTCGTGGAGTTCTCGGTCAACTGCTTTTTTCTGCTGCAGGAGCTGCTCTAACATACACAGCTCCTGAGGTCCTCTCTGAGGTCCTCTCTGAGGTCCTCTGTTCTCATGAGGGCCCCTGGACTCCATAGTGTCCTCATCTAAGGGCAGAACAGAAGGACTCTAAAGCATTTGATTCATACATTATTTTTACATTTTTAAACATTAGGGTATAGGGGTGAGAGGTTAGGATTAAGAGTTTAGGGGTGAGGGGTCAGGGTTTAGGGGTTTTGGATCAGGCTTAAGGGGTGAGGGGTGAGGGCTGAGGGATTAGAGGTGAAGGTTTAGGAGTTAGGGTTTAGAGTTTAGGGGTGATGAGTAAGGATTAGGGATTAGGGTTTAGGGGTGAGGGACCGGAACACCAGATTCATTCTGTTGGGAGTCTCTCTTCACAGGATGCTGCTGCCGGCTGCAGCTTTTATCTTCCCTCGGGTCTCTAAGATCTGGTTTGGATCCCGGTCTACTCTCAGGTCTCTGAGATCTGGTTTGGATTCTGGTCTACTCTCAGGTCTCTGAGATCTGGTTTGGATCCCGGTCTACCCTCTGGTCTCTGAGATCTGGTTTGGATCCTGGTCTACCCTCTGGTCTCTGAGATCTGGTTTGGATCCCGGTCTACCCTCGGGTCTCTGAGATCTGGTTTGGATCCTGGTGTAACTCATATAAATAGTTAGTTAGTGACCTCTTAGAAATGGTTTGTTATGGTGTGGTCTCTGGGCAGTCACAGGAGCGCCCTCTGCAGTCTGAGTGAGGCATTGGACTCTGACTCTTTAAACCCTGTATGACACTGCCACCTGGTGGTGAGACCATTTAGATCAGTGGTGCCCAACCACCGTTACACATTTGCTACCGGGCCGCACAAAAACAGTAAATAATTTATCAGTGATGCATCTTCTCCGACGTAACTTTGGCCCGTCCCTCATGACACAGAATAAACTCGTCTGTAGATATATAATGAAAATCATGATAGGAAATCTCCACAGAAATTCATTTGATATAAGTCGAGTTTATTATATCTGTGCTGATCTGCTCTTGTCGCCACGACGACGTATCACGTATAAAACATCAGACATGTCGCCCAAACATAGATCCACAACCTCCTGAAAATGAGCCAAAACAAAAGTCTTTGGAGCTTTTTTTGCAAAGGGGAAAAGGCCAAACTGAGGAGCCAGAAGAGGAGCCACGACCTCCAAGAAAAAGAAAGATCAATTTAACAGACGACACCAGGAGACCAGGAGTGATAAAAAGCGTTTGGACCACTGATTTAGAGGATTATTACACTGACTAAAGTCTGAGGAGCTTTTACTTTAGATTTAGATTTGAACTCCTGAGGATTCATGAAAGACGAATGTGTGAATCTAGTGAGTTTAGACAAACATAATAAACTTTTCTTTCCAGTATTTAACCCTAACCCCTCACCCCTCACCCCTAACCCCTAACCCTAACCCTAACCCCTAACTCTAAGAGCTTAGGGGAACCAGCCCATCAGAGTTTTCCCCCCCAGAGGCAGAGGGCAGATCGAGGTCATTTGTTCACGGTGAGGCTGAGACTGTGGGTTATTTCTGTGTGAGCCTAGTTATTTGGGATTTTGCAGGTATTGTGTTTTTGTGCCTGAGCCAGAACCTTCTCTGGTCTTTTGTCAGTTTCAACATCCCATCGCTCAGAACCAAGTCTCCTCCACTTACTACTGATTTATTTATATATAAATACATAAAAAAACATAATTTTATATTATTAGGTGACAGTTGTCTGCCCCAAAGAGACAAAGTCATTGTGGTCTGATCTTGAACCATGACTTCAAAGCTGTAAGTATAAGTGCATCGTGCAGGCAGAGAGTTATACACAGCAAAGATTTCCCAGAATGCACCACAGCCCCCAGTTAGTTCCATAAGAGCAGCAAACTTTATTAACCACCAACAAAGTCACACAACCATCTCACACACTGAAAATCAAATATCTGGACTCAATATTTGATTTTTTGGACTTGACAGAGAGAATCCCACACCTCCAGACACAGGGACATCGTCTTCAGACTCCGACCCCAAAATGAGGCTTAGATCTGTGTCACAGTCTGCACGAAGCCCGTCTCTCAGCCTCTGGAGCTCCGACACCAGCTCCTGCAAAGACAAAGTCTGGTTCAGTCTGGTTCAGATTCCTTTTAGTCCTGTTTTAGAGCCGTTTGGTCCTGGTTTAGTCCTGGTTTAGTCCTGGTTTAGTCCTGGTTTAGTCCTGGTTCAGTCCTGGTTTAGTCCTGGTTTAGTCTGTACCTTTACAAGGCGGTTTTTGTCCTCCAAGTCTTGTTGGGCTTGTTGTTGGTGATCCTGAGTTTTCTTCAACTGCTCCCTCAGAATCCAGACCTGATCCTGGACCTGATCTTGGATCGGGTCCAGGTTTAGTCTATAACTCAGCTGAGTGCGGAGCTCTTTTATGGTGTCGCTTTGCTCCTTCAAAAGCTCAAGGAAACGAGGAGACAAGTCCTGAGGAGGCAAGGAAACAAGTGAGGCAAGTGAGGCAAGTGAGCAAGAGCAAATGACGAAAGAACTGACCAGAACTGAACCAGATCTAAACCAGGACTGAACCAGGACTCAACCAAGTCTAAACCAGGACTGAACCAGGTCTAAACCAGAACTAAACCAGGACTAAACCAGGACTAAACCAGGACTGAACCAGGTCTAAACCAGAACTAAACCAGGACTAAACCAGGATTGAACCAGGACTGAACCAGGTCTAAACCAGAACTAAACCAGGACTGAACCAGGACTAAACCAGGACTGAACCAGGTCTAAACCAGGACTGAACCAGGACTCAACCAAGTCTAAACCAGGACTGAACCAGGTCTAAACCAGAACTAAACCAGGACTGAACCAGGACTAAACCAGGACTGAACCAGGTCTAAACCAGGACTGAACCAGGACTCAACCAAGTCTAAACCAGGACTGAACCAGGTCTAAACCAGAACTAAAGCAGGACTAAACCAGGACTAAACCAGGACTGAACCAGGTCTAAACCAGAACTAAACCAGGACTAAACCAGGACTGAACCAGGTCTAAACCAGGACTGAACCAGGACTCAACCAAGTCTAAACCAGGACTGAACCAGGTCTAAACCAGAACTAAACCAGGACTGAACCAGGTCTAAACCAGGACTGAACCAGGTCTAAACCAGAACTAAACCAGGACTAAACCAGGACTGAACCAGGACTGAACCAGGTCTAAACCAGGACTGAACCAGGTCTAAACCAGGACTGAACCAGGACTAAAGCAGGACTGAACCAGGACCGAACCAGGACTGAACCAGGACTGAACCAGGACTGAACCAGGACTAAACCAGGACTAAACCAGGACTGAACCAGGACTAAAGCAGGACTGAACCAGGACCGAACCAGGACTGAACCAGGACTAAACCAGGACTGAACCAGGACTAAACCAGGACTGAACCAGGACTAAACCAGGACTCAATCAGGTCTAAACCAGGACTAAACCAGGTCTAAACCAGGACTAAATCAGGACTAAACCAGGACTAAACCAGGACTAAACCAGGTCTAAACCAGGACTAAACCAGGTCTAAACCAGGACTGGATGAGATCTAAACCAGAACTAAATACCTAAAGAACAATTGTAAATACCTGGATGTACTGGTCCCTTTGCTCGATGGTCCGGACCAGTTCATAGACCTGGTCTTGCTGGTCCTGGATCTGTCTTGCCCGCTGTGACATCACTTCCTGTAAGAGGTGGTCCTTGAGCTGGAGGCGGAGCTTGAGCTTTTGCATGATGTCATCAGGAAGCAAAGGATTGTGGGAAAGAATTGAGCGCAGGTCCTGATGATCACAGCAGCAAAATTAGTTCAGTAAAGCTTTAACATGAAACATTGAACTGGAAAAACATTACTTTTTGAATAAGCATTTTATCCAGAACCACAGACTGTGTAAAGAAGTGTTTAGAAGTGTGTCACCACAGCATTCAGCTCCACATGAAGCTCATGAGGCTAGCACAGTTTCATATTTGGATTTTTGACGGCAAGTGTCATAGTAACCAAAGAGCCAATCAGGAGCGAGGCTGTTGAAGGTAACGCCCCTTCCTGCCCACACCTCTGGTTTAGGAGGGAGTGGGCACAACACTGTAAATCAACGTTGCTAAGGACCTGATGTGTCTGTTATTAATGTTCATATGTTGATTTACAGACACAGACGTGAAATAAAAACCCCAGGATCATGTAGAGGGTTAATACGAACATTTAAGACCAAAATGAGTCTGACAGCAGCAGCTACAGAGACAGGGGGCGCTGTTTTTACACAGAAAGTGAACTGGAGCCAGAGTCGATGGAGCCGAATCTCACTCATGTTCACTTCCTGTTTTGAACGTGGCGATTAGCAGGTTAGCGTTGTTCATTTATATATACAGTCTATGTTAGCTATGTACATTTACATATACAGTCTGTGGCCTGAAGTCGGGTCTCTTATCGGGACGTCACCTGCACTTCCTGCTCCCGCTCCTGCAGAACGTCCTGGAGACTTCGGATCACAGAGTCCCTCTCAGACAGACACCGGTTCAGCTCGGACTGGATCAGGTTTTCCTTTAGTCCGGACTTCCTCAGACTCTCTCTGAGCTGCTCCACCTGCAGACTCTGTCCCCTGAGCAATACTTCCAGGGACTGGAGAGGACCAGGGTTAGACCGGAACTAGACCAGGACTAGACCGGGACTAAACCATAACTAAACCAGGACTAAACCAGGGCTAAACTAGGACTGAACCAGGACTTAACCAGAACTAAACCAGCACTATACTAGGACTAAACCAGGTCTAGACCAGGTTACGTCTTACCCTGATGGTCTCCTGGTTGCTGAGCAGGAGTTGTCTCTGACTTTGGAGGTCTTGGTTTTTGTCCTTCAGTAGCTCCTGTAGCTGAGGCTTCTGCTCCTCAGGCCAAGCCAGAGTCCGGGTCCAGTTCAAGACCCTCTGGAATAGAGACCAGGGTTAGTTGTGGTTCGGTCTTGGTTCAGTCTGTTTTAGTCCTGTTCAGTTCTGGTTCGGTCCTGGTTCAGTCCTGGTTCGGTCCTGGTTCGGTTCTGGCTTAGTCTTGGCTTAATCCTGGGTTGGTCCCAGTTCAATCCCGCTTTGGTCCTAGTTCAGTCCTGGTTTCAGTCCTGGTTTCAGTTCAGGTTTAGTCTTGGTTTAGTCCTGGTTCAGTCCTGGTTCAGTCCTGGTTCAGTCCTGGTTCAGTCCTGGTTCAGTCCTGGTTCGGTCCTGGCTTAGTCCTGGCTTAGTCCTGAAGGTCTGTGGAGTCCTGAAGGTCTGTGGAGTCCTGGTCTGTGGAGTCCTGGTCTGTGGAGTCCTGTAGGTCTGTGGAGTCCTGGTCTGTGGGGTCTGTGAAGGTCTGTAGTGGACCTGAAGGTCTGTGGAGTCCTGGTCTGTGGAGTCCTGGTCTGTAGAGACCTGGTCTGTGGAGTCCTGAAGGTCTGTGGAGTCCTGGTCTGTGGAGTCCTGGTCTGTGGGGTCCTGGTCTGTGGGGTCCTGGTCTGTGGGGTCCTGGTCTGTGGAGTCCTGGTCTGTAGAGACCTGGTCTGTGGGGTCCTGAAGGTCTGTGGAGTCCTGGTCTGTAGAGACCTGGTCTGTGGGGGTCCTGGTCTGTGGGAGTCCTGGTCTGTGGGAGTCCTGGTCTGTAGAGACCTGGTCTGTGGGGTCCTGGTCTGTGGAGTCCTGGTCTGTAGAGACCTGGTCTGTGGGGTCCTGGTCCTGGAGTCTGTCTGTGAGTCCTGGTCTGTAGAGACCTGGTCTGTGGAGACCTGGTCTGTGGAGGTCCTGGTCTGTGGAGTCCTGAAGGTCTGTGGAGTCCTGGTCTGTAGAGACCTGGTCTGTGGGGTCATGAAGGTCTGTGGAGTCCTGGTCTGTAGAGACCTGGTCTGTGGGGTCCTGGTCTGTGGAGTCCTGGTCTGTGGAGTCCTGGTCTGTAGAGACCTGGTCTGTGGGTGTCCTGGTCTGTGGAGTCCTGGTCTGTGAGACCTGGTCTGTGTGGAGACCTGGTCTGTGGGGTCCTGGTCCTGTGGAGAGACCTGGTCTGTGGAGACCTGGTCTGTGGAGTCCTGGTCTGTGGAGTCCTGGTCTGTGGAGTCCTGGTCTGTAGAGACCTGGTCTGTGGGGTCCTGGTCTGTGGAGTCCTGGTCTGTAGAGACCTGGTCTGTGGGGTCCTGGTCTGTGGAGTCCTGGTCTGTAGAGACCTGGTCTGTGGGGTCCTGGTCTGTGGAGTCCTGGTCTGTAGAGACCTGGTCTGTGGAGTCCTGGTCTGTAGAGACCTGGTCTGTGGAGTCCTGAAGGTCTGTGGAGTCCTGGTCTGTAGAGACCTGGTCTGTGGGGTCCTGGTCTGTGGAGTCCTGGTCTGTAGAGACCTGGTCTGTGGGGTCCTGGTCTGTGGAGTCCTGGTCTGTAGAGACCTGTAGAGTCCTGGGGTCCTGGTCTGTGGAGTCCTGGTCTGTAGAGACCTGGTCTGTGGGGTCATGAAGGTCTGTGGAGTCCTGAAGGTCTGTGGAGTCCTGGTCTGTGGGGTCCTGGTCTGTAGAGACCTGGTCTGTGGGGTCATGAAGGTCTGTGGAGTCCTGGTCTGTGGGGTCCTGGTCTGTAGAGACCTGGTCTGTGGGGTCCTGGTCTGTGGGGTCATGAAGGTCCTGGTCTGTGGAGTCTGTGGAGTCCTGAAGGTCTGTAGAGACCTGGTCTGTGGGGTCCTGGTCTGTAGAGACCTGGTCTGTGGGGTCCTGGTCTGTGGGGTCATGAAGGTCTCTGTCATCCTGCAAAAACACAAAAGATTTTAATTCTTTTCACTCTTTTTTATTTTTGGTTAGATTGAATTTGAATTCTGAATTTCCCTCACGTACCTGGACCACTTGCTTGTTGCAGCTAAGCCTCTCCTTTGGATCCCTTAAGATATGGTTACAATCCTGGCTCAGTCTGTGGACCTGCTTTTGTTGGTCCTTGAGACAAGTCCGGGTCTGATTCAGTTCCTGCTGCAGCTCCTTCAAAATAAAACACATTGGATGAAACCTGGTCTGTGGGGTCATGAAGGTCTACAAAATAAGATGTGGAGTCGTGTGGGGGTTTACCCTCAGTAGAGACATTGTGGGGTATGTGACAGGTTTGATGAGCGTAGTTTGTAAAGAAGAAGAAGCTGAGGGAGTCTGACCCACAACTTGGCTTCACATAAAGCTCATCCAGGCTAGTTATAGCGGCTAATCTGGAGCCCAGTTCCATATTTGGAAATCTGACCGCAAATATCATAGCAACCAAAGAGCCAATCTGGACAAGGCTGCTGAAGGTAACGCTGGTTTAGCAGGGAACAGGCCCTTAGCAACGCTGTCAATCAAACCTGTTGCTAATGCTACACCAGGGTTAGATCAGGACTAGACCAGGACTAGACCAGGACTAGGCCAGGACTAGACCAGGACTAGACCAGGGCTAGGCCAGGACTAGACCAGGACTAGGCCAGGACTAAACCAGGACTTCCTACAAAATACTAGACCAGGACTATCCCAGGCATTAGACCAGGTACTCGACCTGGACTAGACCAGGACTAAAGAAGAACTAGACCAGGACTAGGCCAGGACCACCAGGACTAGGCCAGGACTAGACCAGGCTACTAGACCAGGACTAGACCCAGACTATCCCAGGACTATCCAGGACTCGACCTGGACTAGACCAGGACTAGAGCCAACTCGACCTGGACTAGACCAGGTAACGCTCGTTTACCTGGACTAGACCAGGACTAGACGCTGGACTAGACCTGGACTAACTAGGACTAGACCTGGACTTCGACCAGGACTCGACCTGGACTAGACCTGGACTAGACCAGGACTCGACCAGGACTCGACCTGGACTAGACCTGGACTAGACCAGGACTAGGACCAGGACTAGACCAGGACTAGACCTGGACTAGAGCAGGACTAGACCAGGACTATCCCAGGACTAGACCAGGACTCGACCTGGACTAGACCAGGACTAGACCAGGACTAGACCAGGACTAGGCCAGGACTAGACCAGGACTAGGCCAGGACTAGACCAGGACTAGACCAGGACTAGACCAGGACTATCCCAGGACTAGACCAGGACTCGACCTGGACTAGACCAGGACTAGACCAGGACTCGACCTGGACTAGACCAGGACTCGACCTGGACTAGACCAGGACTAGACCAGGACTAGACCTGGACTAGACTAGGACTAGACCTGGACTCGACCAGGACTCGACCTGGACTAGACCTGGACTAGACCAGGACTCGACCAGGACTCGACCTGGACTAGACCTGGACTAGACCAGGACTCGACCAGGACTCGACCTGGACTAGACCTGGACTAGAGCAGGACTCGACCAGGACTCGACCAGGACTAGACCAGGACTAAACCAGGTCTCTGACCTGGTTGTGCTGCAGTCTCTCTCTGCCCCTCTGTAGCTCCCTTCTCAGGTCGGACTCGACTCGCTCTAGTGCCACCCGCAGGTCCTTCTCAGTCCGGTCTCGGGTCTTCAAGGCACGGTGGGCGGAGTCCAAGGCCAGCTGAAGACAGAAGAGCTCTGACTGGACAGCAGCAGCATCACCTGTGTTTATCTGGACCAATCAGACAAGAGACAGCAGTGAGCTGCAGTGAGCGTTATCCAATCAGAATGAGTTATTTCAGTGAAGGAAAGTGACACAAGTCCAAATGGTTAAAAATAAATGAACCGTTAAAGGAGCTGTTAACTTGGAAAGCACCCCTTTATGACATCATAATGTGGAACAGAGCACTGGTATTGTTCTTCTCGTCTTGTCTCTGCACTCACGTCTCACCTTGGACCACGGCTTGCACCCCGCTCCCTAATCCTAACCTTAACCCTAACATCCTAATCCTAATCCTAATCCCCTAACCCTAACCCTAACCCTAACCCTAACCCTAACCCTAACCCCTAACCCTAACCCTAATCCTAATCCTAATCCTAACCC
This sequence comes from Periophthalmus modestus, assembly GCA_019594935.1. NCBI lineage: Eukaryota > Metazoa > Chordata > Actinopteri > Gobiiformes > Gobiidae > Periophthalmus > Periophthalmus modestus. Next base: position 270,966 of record JAIEZT010001291.1, on the reverse strand, counting down.
TAACCCTAACCCTAACCCTAAACCCTAACCCTAATCACTTCCCCAAACTAATCCTAATACTAATCCTAACCCTAACCCTAATCCTAACCCTAACCCTAACCCTAACCCTAACCCTAACACCCTAACCCTAACCCTAATCCTAATCCTAATCCTAATCCTAACCCTAAATAAACACTGTTAACACTTCCCCAAATTCTGCATCTTTGGTCCCTCTCGCCCGAACATTACGACAGTATAACATGAGTGTATAACATGAGTATGTATAACTTGAGTATGTATAACTTGAGTATGTATAACATGAGCATGTATAACATGAGTATGTATAACATGAGTGTATAACATGAGTGTATAACATGAGTGTATAACATGAGTATGTATAACTTGAGTATGTATAACATGAGTGTATAACATGAGTGTAAATAACATGAGTGCATATAACATGAGCATGTATAACATGAGTATGTATAACATGAGTATGTATAACATGAGTGTATAACATGAGTATGTATAACTTGAGTATGTATAACATGAGTGTATAACTTGAGTATGTATAACATGAGTGTATAACATGAGTATGTATAACATGAGTGTATAACATGAGTATGTATAACATGAGTGTATAACATGAGTATGTATAACATGAGTGTATAACTTGAGTATGTATAACTTGAGTATGTATAACATGAGTGTATAACATGAGTAAATAACATGAGTGCATAACATGAGCATGTATAACATGAGTATGTATAACATGAGTATGTATAACATGAGTGTATAACATGAGTATGTATAACATGAGTATGTATAACATGAGTGTATAACATGAGTATGTATAACTTGAGTATGTATAACATGAGTGTATAACTTGAGTATGTATAACATGAGTGTATAACATGAGTGTAAATAACATGAGTGCATATAACATGAGTGTAAATAACATGAGTGCATATAACATGAGCATGTATAACATGAGTATGTATAACATGAGTGTATAACATGAGCATGTATAACATGAGTATGTATAACATGAGTATGTATAACATGAGTGTATAACATGAGTATGTATAACTTGAGTATGTATAACATGAGTGTATAACTTGAGTATGTATAACATGAGTGTATAACATGAGTATGTATAACTTGAGTATGTATAACATGAGTATATAACATGAGTGTAAATAACATGAGTGTATATAACATGAGCATGTATAACATGAGTGTATAACATGAGTATATATAACATGTGTATATAACATGAGTGTATAGCATGTGATTAGACCACAGACCAATCAGAGTGCTCCACCTGCCCCCTCAGTGAAATAGACCAATCAGAGAGCTCACCTGTGCCACGCCGGTTGTTTTCAAAGAGCACAACGCTCGGTTCTGATCCTCAACAACTCGAAGCAAATCTGCTGCCTGTGAGAGAAGAAAAGTCCTGGTTTAGGCCTGGTTTAGTCCTGGTTTAGTCCTGGTCTAGACCTGGTTTACCTTCAGCTCTTTGGAGCACAGTGAGTACATCAGGTTTTGGTCCTGGTTTAGACCTGGTCTAGTTCTGTTTTAGTCCTAGTCCAGTCTTGGCTTAGTCCTGGTTTAGACTTTGTTTAGACTTGGTTTAAACCTAGTTTAGTCCTGGTTTAGACTTGGTCTAGTTTTGGTTTAGACCTGGTCATAGACCTGGTTTAGTCCTGGTTTAGTCCTGGTTTAGTCCTGGTTTAGTCCTGACTTAGTCCTGGTTTAGTCCTGGTTTAGTCCTGACTTAGTCCTGGTTCAGTCCTGGTCAAGACTTGGTTTACCTCCAGCTCTTTGGAGCACAGTGAGTCTGTCAGGTTTTGCAGGTTTCTTTCCTGATTCTGAGCTTCCTCTCGAACAGCCCTGAGCTCAACTTCCATCTCCCCGAGACGCTTCTGCAGCATCTGCAACGCAGACGGAGAGATAGATAGATAGCTGCAGTAGCAGCAGCTGTAGTAGTAGTACTAGTAATAATAATAATAATAATGCCCTACATTTGTAATGCGCTTTATCAAAGCCTCTCAAAGCGCTACACTGAAGTCATTATTCGTTCACTCCACACTTGGTGATGGTAAACTACTATTGTAGCCACAGCTGCCCTGGGGTAGACTGACGGAAGCGAGGCTGCCAGTTTGCGCCATCGGCCCCTCCGACCACCACCGATCATTCACACACACACCACACTTCCATACTAGGCAATGTGGGTGAAGTGCCTTGCCTAAGGACACAACGACAGAACTTGGTCCGAGCTGGACTCGATCCTCCGACCTTCGGGTTGGGAGACCAATGCTCTAACCACTGAGCCACTGTCGCCCCCACTAGTACTACTAATAGTAGTAGCAGTACTAGTAGTACTAGTAGTAGTAGTAGTAGTAGTAGTAGTAGTAGTAGTAGTAGTAGTAGTAGTAGTAGTAGTAGTAGTAGTAGTAGTAGTAGTAGTGTTACCCTGTTGCGGTCCTCGCTGATTCGGATCTTTGTCTGTAGGATCTGGACCTGGTTCTGGGCATCCTGGAGCTGCTTCAGACACTGCTCTGAGGTGCTCTCACACTGAGTCAGCTGACCACTCTGCTCCTCCAGCACCCTCTGGACACAACACCGGGGTTAGACCTGGTCTAGTCCTGGTTTAGTCCTGGTTTAGTCCTGGTTTAGATATGGTGTAGACCTAGTTTAGTCCTGGTTTAGTCCTGGTTTAGATATGGTGTAGACCTAGTTTAGTCCTGGTTTAGTCCTGGTTTAGATATGCTGTAGACCTAGTTTAGTTCTGGTTTAATACCTGTTGAAATCTAAAGGGACCACACTGAACATATTCATCGTTCCACTCTTCCTCCATCTCCTCAAGCTCCGCCCCCGTCACGCTATGCATCTGTGACCTCACTTCCTGTGTCTGTGACCTCACTTCCTGTGTCTGTGACCTCCCTTCTTGCGTCTCAGATCTGGTCCTTATCCAGACTGGTAGTCTGCTCCCTCTGAGCCTCTTCTCCATGAGAACCTCCAAATTTTTGGAGACCTGTTGCTGTGTCTCCTGCTTGAGACCAGTGCTCTCCTCTGGGGAGACCCTGTCTGTGGCGGCCTCTCGCTGTGTCTCTTGTCTAGGACCAGTGCTCTCCTCTGGGGGGGCCCTCTCTGGTGCTTCTCTCGTTTCCTCAAAATGCTGGTCTGCAGTGTATCTCACGTCAGGTCCACAGGAGGTACTCCTGCGCCCCATACCCCGGGGGACGCCACAGACCGCCTCATAGTCCGAGTCTGGGACCCTTAGCGCCGCACAGCCCCTGCATTTGCGCCAGGGGGCGTGGGCCTCCTCTGACTCTGTCCACCACTCCAACTCAGACAGAGCAAAATCCTTCTCCACCAGCTGCAAGTACTTAGAGTCCAGAGGGCTCCCCAGGTTTGCTGCAGGTGCTTGTGTCTTTGGTTCAGGCTCGAGTCCTGGCTCTCGTCTGGACCCAGGTCCTTGCGTCTCGAGTCCTGGCCCTAGTCTGGACCCAGGTCCTTGCTTCTCGAGGCCTGGCTCTAGTCTGGACCCAGGTCCTTGCGTCTCGAGGCCTGGCTCTAGTCTGGACCCAGGTCCTTGCGTCTCGAGTCCTGACTCTAGTCTGGACCCAGGTCCCTGCGTCTCGAGTCCTGGCTCTAGTCTGGACCCAGGTCCTTGCGTCTCGAGGCCTGGCTCTAGTCTGGACCCAGGTCCTTGCGTCTCGAGTCCTGGCTCTAGTCTGGACCCAGGTCCTTGTGGCTCAGGTCTAGACTCGGACTTGGGGTTGTTCTTGTCATACTTCCTGCGCACACTGTCCCTGAGCCTCTCTTTTTCCAACAGAAGCCTGTGTACTCTCTCCAGGGACAGCGCCACCACTCTGCGAACCACAGTATCGCAGCGGAACATTTGTTCCAAAATGAAGGCACATTTGGAACACACAAACTCAGAGCGGCCATCACGGACCAGCTCCTGGCCTACCGCATGACACAGCGCCACCTGGAGGCTGCCTCTGGTGCTGCAGTGGAACAGCCACCTGCGCTGTCTGCCGCACAGCGCCTGTGCGCACACGCGGCACCACTCCTGCATCCTTTGTGTGTGTAGGCTCTCTGTGAGTGTAGGCTCTCTCTCTGTGTGTGTAGGCTCTCTGTGTCTGTAGGCTCTCTCTCTGTGTGTGTAGGCTCTCTGTGAGTGTAGGATCTCTGTGTCTGTAGGCTCTCTCTCTGTGTAGGCTCTCTCTCTGTGTAGGCTCTCTCTCTCTGTAGGCTCTCTCTCTGTGTCTGTAGGCTCTCTCTCTGTAGGCTCTCTCTCTCTCTCTGTAGGCTCTCTCTCTCTCTGTGGCTCTCTCTCTCTCTCTGTAGGCTCTCTCTCTCTGTAGGCTCTCTCTCTGTAGGCTCTGTCCCGCTGCTCGCGCGTTTTCGTCAGTCCTGGTTCTAAAATCTTCCCTAAAAACAAAGGCACCGTCCGAGAGAAAACACCGGAGAAACGGCGCCGTTTTATGAGCCGCTCCGCCCAGAGACGCTGCTCCTTTTGCGGATCTGTGAGAGGAACCGCATCTCTCCTAGGCCTGGAGGACACAGACACAAAGCCGGAAAACACGCTCTGATCCGGGGAAGGGGAGAGAGACCAGGTCGGGGCGCGTCCGGGGAGGTCCGGGCCTTGGTTCGGGTCGAGATCGGGTTTGATTCGGGTTTTTCCGGACAGAAAGATGCGCAGCGTGAAGAAGGATGCGGCAGTGCGCGGTCACGCCGGACAGAGCGCGGTCACGAGGAGCGCTTCAAAGTCACGTGTTTGTCCAGATCAAAACCCTAGAGCAGGTTTTGTTTTTCTTCAGTTTTGCATTTTTCATGATAAAACCAGCTGCATAAACATCAACTGCTGAATGACTCGGGTGTGTTTGTATGTACAGCCCAGCAGGGGGCGGCAGTGTCTCACCTTCAGCTCGGAGTGGTCCCGCTGCTCAGACTCGCGCTGGAAAAAAAACGCGCAGGAAAAATGGTTTTGACTGTTGTTTACGTCAGAAAGAGGTTTAAAGGTCATTTTAAAATTTGTGTCATTAATTATGAATTAGTTTTCAATGAAACCATCATAAATTCACTTTGATAAGTTACAGTTCAGGGCAGAAGGTTCCTTCTACATGTGTGAATCCAGAAGGTAGACTGTACATATGTATATATATATATATATATATATATATATATATAATATATATATATATATATATATAGAGATAGAGAGAGAGATAGAGAGATAGAGAGATAGAGAGAGAGATAGAGATAGATATAGAGAGAGAGAGAGAGAGAGAGAGAGAGAGAGAGAGAGAGAGAGAGTAGACTGTACATATATACACACACAGTTGCAGGAAAAAGTATGTGAACCCTTTGGGATTATGTGTCATAAAATGAGCTCTTCACATACTTTTTTCCTGCAACTGTGTAAAAAATATATATATATATATATATATATATATATATATATATATATATATATATATATATATATATATATATATATATATATATATATATATATATATATATATGGACCCACACTGGACACACCCACACATATCAGATCCGGTCGGACCCGGCCAGACCCGCCGGACCCGGTCATACCCGGTCAGATCCGGTCGGACCCGCCCGGACTCGTGCCAACGAGGCTCCAGACAAACCGTGCCCATGAGGCTGAAAGGTCTTTGCCCGTTTGAGACTCAGGGTTTAAAATATCTCTGAAACACAACACTGTCAGTATGAAGGTGTCAAATATAGATTTAACCCAGAGAGCCGCCGAGCAGATCTGAAAATACACACGAGAAGTAAAGAAGAGAACGAGAAGTGCACGTGCTCTGATCCAAACAGCTGCTCGTGTCTAAACTGACCTACATCTGCACAGTACTACAGACTCAGCAGTACTACTGTTTGTTTTGTAATACTTTGTAGTACTCTATAGTTCTCTGTAGTATTTTCATGTATGTAGTACATGTAGTACTCTGTAGTACCTGTGGGGAGTGGGGCCTCTTCCTCAGGGCAGTGTTTAGCTCCTGAACTTTCTGCTCCAGTTTCTGTTTGTCTGTGGACAGCTCACAGATCGTTCTGAAAACAAACAGTTTATCCTTTTGTTCCATTCTGAACATTTCATATAAATGTATGTGTTTATACATGATTATATACATGTATATGTATATATGTACATGTATATATATACAGAGGGGCAAATAAGTATTTATTCAACCACCAATTGTTCAAGTTCTTCCTCTTAAAAAGACGAGAGGCCTGTAATTTTCATCATAGTTTCACTTCAACTATGAGACAGAAGAAAAGAATCAGGAAAATCACACTGTAGGATTTTTAATGAATTCATTGGTAAATTCCTGTGTAAAATAAGTATTTTGTCACCTACAAACAGCAGGATTTGTGTCTCTCAGACGTGTAAGTTGTTCTTTCAGAGGCTCCTCTGTCCTCCACTCGTTCCCTGTATTAATGGCTCCTGTTTGACTCGTTCTCCTTGTCAGTATAAACAAAGAATGCTGAGCTGATCCAAACATCAGACCTACTGTGGAGCATGAGGAAACATCAGACCTACTGTGGAGCATGAGGAAACATCAGACCTACTGTGGAGCATGAGGAAACATCAGACCTACTGTGGAGCATGAGGAAACACCAGACCTACTGTGGAGCATGAGGAAACATCAGACCTACTGTGGAGCATGAGGAAACATCAGACCTACTGTGGAGCATGAGGAAACATCAGACCTACTGTGGAGCATGAGGAAACACCAGACCTACTGTGGAGCATGAGGAAACACCAGACCTACTGTGGAGCATGAGGAAACATCAGGCTCTGGGGCTGTTTTTTCTGGGACCAGGACGACTGATCCGTGTAAAGACAGAATGAAAGAGACATGTATCGTGAGATTCTGAGTGAAAACCCTCCTTCCATCAGCGCGAGGGCAGTGAAGATGAAACGTGTCTGGGTCTTTCAGCGACACAATGATCCAAACACACGACGAAGGAGCGGCTTCAGAAGAAGCATTTCAAGGTCCTGGAGTGGCCCCGTCTCCAAATAAAACCCCAGAGAAAATGTTTGGAGGGAGGTGAATTACAGGCCTCTCTCGTCTTTTTAAGTGGAGAACTTGCATAATTGGTGGCTGACTAAATACTTTTTTGCCCCACTGGATATACACATGTACATATGTGTATATGTGCATGTACATGTGTATAAATGTGTATAAATACACATTCATAGGACCAAAGGATTAGGACCAATCAAAGTCAGACCTGTCCTTGAGCTCCAGAGCTTGTCTGTGAAGACGCTGCTGTGAGGTCTCACTCTGCCGCCTCTGCTCCAGCTCCTGTCACACAAAAACACAACTTTAACCATCCCCCTAAACCCTGTCACCCGCCTCCCCCTAAACCCTGTCACCCCCTCACCCTAAACCCTGTCACCCCCTATCTCTAAACCCTGTCACCGCCCTCCCCCTAAAAACCCTGTCACCCCCCTCCCCCTAAAACCCTGTCACCCCCTCACCCCCACCTAAACCCTGTCACCCTGCCTCCCCCTAAACCCTAAACCCTGTCTACCACTATCACCCCTATCTCCCTAACCCCCTGTCACCCACCTCCCCCTAAACCCTGTCACCCCCCCTCCCCCTAAACCCTATCACCCCCCTCCCCCTAAACCCTGTCACCCACCGCCCTGTCCCCCCTCCCTGTCACCCCCCTATCTCTAAACCCTGTCACCCCCCTCCCCTAAACCCTATCACCCCCCCTCCCCCTAAACCCTGTCACCCACCCCCTCCCCCTAAACCCTGTCACCCCCCCCCCCTAAACCCTGTCACCCCCCTATCTCTAAACCCTGTCACCCACCCCCCCCTAAACCCTGTCACCCCGCCTCCCCCCTAAACCCTATCACCCCCCTCCCCTAAAACCCTGTCACCCCCTCCCCCCCTAAACCTGTCACCCCCTATCTCTAAACTCCTGTCACCCACCGCCCCCTAAACCCTGTCCTCCCCCTAAACCCCTAAACCCTATCACCCCACTCCCCCTAAACCCTGTCACCCCCCTCCCCCTAAACCCTGTCACCCCCCTCCCCCTAAACCCTGTCACCCCCCTCCCCCTAAACCCTGTCACCCCCCCTCCCCCTAAACCCTGTCACCCCCCTCCCTAAACCCTGTCACCCCCTCCCCCCTAAACCCTGTCACCCCGCCTCCCCCTAACCCTATCACCCCCTCCCCCTAAACCCTGTCACCCACCTCCCCCTAAAAACCCTGTCCCCCTATCCCCTCCCCTAAACCCTGTCACCCCCCCCCCTAAACCCTGTCACCCCCTCCCCCCTAAACCCTGTCACCCCCTCCCCCCCTAACCCTGTCACCCCCTATCTCTCTAAACCCTGTCACCCGCCTCCCCCTAAACCCTGTCACCCACCGCCCCCTAAACCCTGTCACCCCCCCCTAACCCTAAACCCCCTCCCTCTAAACCCTGTCACCCCCC